>CM044116.1:4752131-4830668 GCA_024174645.1 Lemna minuta | reverse complement strand
ATCACGTGGTACATTATTACTTCTCGGCAAATCATTTTTAAAATGATATAATCTCGGCCGTTCATAAAGAGAGTTCTAACGACTGAGATTATAACCGATGAAAACGCATCCGGAGCATTAGATCAAGATCAGACATATGGCTTTTCTAGCGTTACTTCTAAAGCACACGACATGGCTTCATCTTGGTGATCCATCCTCGATTCAACGGCCACGACTTAACCATAATTATTCGTATTGACGCATTTCATCAGAGTTGTTGATCAAAGATGAAGTGTTTCATTGGATGGTTACGCCCAAATTGGCTATAAATTGAGATGTTCTTTGACATTGTAATGCATTCTTGGACGATTTCGAGCAATTGAGCTCTCTAAACACAACCATCCTTGAATCTCTTGCTTCCAATCACTTCTACACTCATTTCCGAGTCAACATAGTGGTTGGAAGTGAGATTTTATTGATTGAATAGGGAGAATTCGCCTCTTGAACACCGGAGATTGTTTTCAAAATCGCGAATGAAAAAGCCTTGAATCCGGCGATTAATTGGATCATTTCGATCGCTATCTCGGGTTAGATTATGTGTTTTTCTTCTAATCCTTCATCCTGTATCATTAGATTTTAGCTTAGAATCGTATATTTAGATAATTTTCTATTTTATTTCGGATTTCTCTCTCTTTGCGTTCGAAAATTTCTGTCTAATTTGCTATTTGATTTCTCCGCGAATCTTGATCCAAATATAGTGTTTTTTGATTCAGTGGATTCGTCTTTGAGTTCTCTTTCCAAATTTCTTCATCAATTGCCCTAATTTCTCACCTCAATTCATTGTCTGATTTGATCGAAGTCCAAAAGATCTCTCAAAAATCTCTTATTTCTCCGTGGATTTGACCCTTATTCACCACTAGACTCATTAATTCGTATTAATTTCATAAAATTGGTGAATTTGGTATTTTTTTTACACAAATTGGTGTGAAAATAGTGATCCAATTGATTCGTTCCATCAAGCTTATATGCAAGCTCCACGCCAGACTACACCGACATCAGACCGGATCCTCGGAGCGATCTCACAACTTATGGAGCGAATGAGGCTCATGAATTCACGCGTAGACAACATACAAGACTTTGTGAAGAAAAATGTCCAGCCAATGACTGAGAATAAAAGGCGTAAACAAGTGTCTTTTTCTGACCAACTACCATTGCAGGTCACAGCCAACCCAAGAATCAAGGGTCCTCATCAAGTTAGACGCATAACTTGAACCATGTTCATGTCGACTAGGAGGCTGTGGAAATGGCACTAACGATATCAAGCCTTCGGAGTGGCAAAGACCTACCGGATCCATACAAGGATCATCCAATCCACCAAGGCTCGATCATTGAAGATACACCAAATATCGTCGAGCATGTCAGCGATTTGGAGGATGAGGAAGAACTAGCTAAGGCCGAACCTAACCCTGATACATGCAAGCCCCCTGTGCCTTATCCTCAAGCACTTAATCACCCCAAAGCCAAGATTAATAAATCCGATGATCATCTACTAGAAGCCTTTAAAAAGGTAACCATTACCATTCCCTTGATAGATGCCATCAAGCATATCCCGTCCAATACCAAATTTCTCAAAGGTATATGCATACCCCATAAAAACCCTAAAATGATCCAACTTAGTGAAACAGTGAGTTCAATCATGATGAATTCCCTACCCATTAAAAAGAGAGATCCAGGAGCACCCATGATAACGAGTAAAATAGGAGGAATGACCTTTACTAGACCCTTGTTAGATACCAGAGCTAGTATTAACATCCTCCCTAAAGCCTTATTTGACCGTCATCATGTAGGGGAGTTACAGCTTTTCTTTTTAGAGTTATGAGAAGAGATGAATTATAGGGTAATGTGGAAATGAGAAGAAGGCAAAGATGTCGTAAGGTATTGATAGCGATGTGGAGGATATGGAGAGGAATATTTAGAGGAAGAGAAATATATATATCAGTGAGTAGGGATAACTAATAGTCACACATATGTGAGAATGAGGATAGAAGGAAGGAAAGATAACATTGGACTTACGATTTTCGGTTACGAACTATTATTCACGTAAATGATAGGATGTTACTTGGATTAGACGTGAAGAGAGGGCTTCCGAATTCATTACACGATCCAAATATATTCCCCGTCGCTTCTTATTGTGGTGAATATGAAAGAGGATAGAATGGGGGGGAGAAAATATAGGAGGATAGTATCTCGGAATGAAGAGGATGCGGGAGAATGGTGGGGACACAGGGAAGAACACGAACACAAAGGTAAAAGTAACCATGTAACCAAATTTTATCAATAATCAATTGTGATTTTCGTTTACATTTTCTGGTAAATAGAGTTCAAGAGGGACGTTACAGTGAAACGTTGCGTCACGGAGGTTGTTCGTCTTCTTGTGAACCGTCTCTTCCTTGTCGTCAACGTCGCGTGAAGTGAGTGACATGGAATGACTTGGACGGTGCGTGATTTCCTTTAGCTTCAGCTGATGTTGCCTGTTGGTCCGATGTGCGTGGGTAGTTGCAACACGCTTCAAAAGTTTGATGTATGATCGTGTAATTAACTGTCTTCATGAAATGAATTTAACGACGTGTTGTCGTGTAACCGCCGTTGTAGAGATTCATTGAGGGTCGCATGCGTGAAGAGAGTGGGTACGTGATTATTTCTTCGTGATTTTCCTCTCAAAACTGGTCTTGTCTGACGGCGTTCCGATTTGATGGACTGAGAACATCCTGATATCCTCCCATCGCTCAGCTACTAGTCTTCTGAGATTCACTGGGACAGAAGATTCATGGCGGCGATAGTGATGTTTGAGAAGATTTTCATTAGCTGGACAGTAGAGAAGATATAGTTTGAGAGGGATCTCTAGGATACATATGTGTAGAGCTGCTTCTTCCCGGAAAGAGGAGAGAGAAGGTCTTGATCCAATCTCACAAAGTCCACTGGAATCGACTTGAATCCTAATTGGAGCGATTCAAAGTCAAACTTGATATACGGCGCAAGTTAGCTCTTTCTTTCCTTTGTGCGATACGCCTAAAATTTCCAGGCTTCTCCGTGTAATGCAATAGCTCATTGGTCATCACATCAGCAATGAGCTCTCCAAACTGACATGCTAACTCAGCAGATACTTTACTAACTAGTATTGTCCCCATCTTCTGTTCATATATCAGTTTAGATCTTCTTGAACTTTGAGGAACCTGTGGAACTCTTCTTGATGTATTTACTTTCCTATTTTTCTTGTTAAGAGATTTAAGCTCTTGGGGAAGTTCATCACAAGAAGGCCGGGGTGTTTTCCTGTTATCAGTAGTATTGGTTGTTGGGAAATATCGATATAGCCATTCTCATCTGTGTCGTGGAGAGTTTAGTCTCTTTTGTAATTTATTTAGGACCCTGTTGTCATGCTTGTCCACTGTCTTCACTTTCATGGAAAGCTGCCTAAGTCTTTAGATCTCTCATCAGGGTAAGAGAGGGTGTATGAATATGAAGATCTTTGAGACAATTTGAGAGCAATCTGAGATAGTTGTCTTCGTCGGCACTCGAGTGAATCAGGCGCATGATATTCTTCAAGATAGTGTCTTCTTTGTAGATGATCTTCATAACTTCTTGAACAGCCTTTACTTAGGTGAAACCATGCAAGCTTTTATCTTAGAATAAAACCCGATAGGAATACTCCAACAAGTACTAATAATTAGATCTCTCTTAACTTCTATCTAAGGGAAGTTTTCAAGGAGAAGGATATTTAATATCAAAAGGATTCCTATTAATTTTGAGATCATTATTTTATAGCTATACAAGGTACCTATGATATAGTGGATAGGTTTGGAAAATAGGGAACCTATATCAAGGTAGAAGGTGGTTGACTTGGTCCATTCAAAGAGTTCTAAGTTTCTAAGGATAAAGGTTATATTTATTTTGACCAAGTAAATCTTTGGATCAGTATAAAATAGAGAAAGGAGGGAAGATAATTCCCTTAAGATCTACACTCTCTTTAATCATTTAGAGAGGTCTTCTTCATCTATTTAATGAATGGATAATTTTTCAAACTCATGAGTGAGGAGGAATATACGTTGACTTGGAACCCTTGTGTTCATGTTTTGAAATAATTCTCCATCAGTGAGTCTTGTGCACGTTGTTCCAAAGAAAGCTGGAGTAATGGTCACGATGAACGAGAAAGGTGAGGAGATCCACACACGCCTTCTGAAGAAATGGAGAGACTGCATCAACTATCAGAAGCTAAACTCCACAACGAAGAAGGATCACTTCCCTCTACCGTTTATCAACCAAATCCTGAACTGACTAGCAGGATCAAGTTATTTTGCTTCTTGGATGAATATTCGGGCTATAATCAGATTGTGATTCATCCTGATAATCAAGAGAAGACAACATTCGCATGTCCTTTTGGCACATTTGCCTTCAAACTCATGCCATTTGGACTATGTAACACCCCCGCGACATTTCAACGATGCATGACGACAATCTTCTCCAACTTTCTTGCCGACAATTTAGAAGTCTTCATGGAAGATTTCTCCATCATTGGAGATGACTTTGATAATTGTCTAGCTCACCTGACTAAGATCCTCGAGGTCTGTGTCACAAAACGACTGGTGCTAAGTGATAACATGCTATATTTACATCATAAAACATGATTTTTGATGCATATTTAAGTATAAATGATTTCATTTCCATGCATGTAATCGTACTTATTTGTATTTTTCTATTATTCCCTTAAAAAGTCATTATAATCTCAAAATATTTTAATTTAGGGTTAATTTTGATAAATTAGAGTTTAATAATTTGATAAACCCATATTTTTCTTGAGATTATAACTGTTTTTAAAGTTACAATAATAAGAGAAATAATTTTTATAAACATTCATTTTATTTTCTAAAGTTTAAAATCTTAATAAATGAATGTAATTTTGAAATAATAATTTTAACTCTTATTATTTATTTAATTTGACCTTCTAGAATAATAGATAATTAAATTTTGGATCAAATGAAAGAAATTTGGATTAATTTGGAGTTATATATTAAAAGATATGATTTTTACAATTTAGGGAATTTTTTCGGATTTTTAAACTATTTTTCTTATTTTATTTTCTATTTTTAAACCCGTTTTTAATAAATAAAAAATAAATAAAAAATAAAAATGGGCGCGGGGCCCGCGTGGATGCGACGTGGCACGCAAGGCCACGTGGCAGCGCCACGCGGACCCGCGCAGCGCCTACGTGGCGCGTGATATATAGTATATATATATATGTATTTAATCTATATAAAAGGGGTCTTTAGCTTACCATATATGGGGAGGGTTATTAACCCTCTAAACCGTCGAGTCTTATAAACCCGACGGTTTCAGTAAATAAATACCGTGTGGGACTAATCCACACGTTGTTCTTACCTTTCAGGTGACGTGGACGCACGCGGATCGTTCGATCGGGATGGCGCGTCGATCTCACGCGTCGATCACGTGAACGCTAGACCACTGATCCATCAATCAGGCACGTGCCTTTAAGGCGAGTTATAACGGTCCGATTCGCCGCAACGTGGCAACATCGCACGCGTCAATCACGTGGAACAGGGATCATCAAAACGCATCAACACACGTGCTTAATTGAAAGGATTATAACGGCCGAGATTTAATCGTGCGGGACGCATCTCGACCGTCAGATCAAGATTGAAGGGGCGAAATTGAAGGCATTTTATAACGTTTCTCTAAAGATCACATCTGGACCGTCCATCGTGATCGGACGGCTACGATATTTTTGAAACGGTCCACGATGAACCGTTCCATCGTAACCGTCGATCGATACGATCGGACGGTTACAAAATTTCGCCCTATAAAACGATGTGTTCTTCACGTTTGTAAGCATCTGAGTTTGAGATTCAATCAAATTGACTGTCAAGACACCTCTCTCTCTCGTTTCTCTCGAGTTCTTCCCCTTCCTCTTTCAATTCCACGTCCACGGAAGGCTAGAAGTCGAGATTTGGTGGAAAATTGAGGGAGAAATCGACGCTTGAAGTTCACGTTCGCGTTCTTCACGATTTTGGTGATTAATCGGCTTAATCACCTCGTTTTGATCGCTAATTGGGCTTAGTGGAAGCGGTTTTACCTTAATTATCTCCCTATCATGTTTAATTTGTGTTTAGATTAGGATTTAGATGTTAATTTTATCAAAATTTAGCTAAAATCACGATTTCTTCGGTCCGAAATTTCTCTCCACTTCGAAATTTGATTACTCCGCGAAATCAAGTCCAAATTAGAAGATTTTTGATTTCTTGGAATCGATTTGAAGTCTACTTTCTTAAAATACCGTTTTCCCCAATTTCGTCCATCAATTTCCCGTCCGATTTGATCAAATTTGAAGATTACGTCAAGAAATTCCTTAATTCCCTATGGATTCGACCCGTATTTACCATTATACCCTTGAATTTGATTCATTTTCATCAAATTGGTAAGTTCGGTATTATTTTTGACGCGATACGGCGTGAAATCGACGACCTCGCGGTTTCGTCTCGTCACTAAGCTGGGAGAAATCCCATTTCATGGTACGAGAGGGAGTAGTGCTCGAGCATATTGATAGAACAAATCCATGCAGTCGTTAATTGCACACCGATTCGTGTCAAAAATAATACCAAACTTACCAATTTAATGAAATAATCACGAATTGAATAGTATAGTGGTGAATAAGGGTCGAATCCACTGAGAAATAAGGGAATTTTCAGAGATCTTTTGAAATTCAATCAAATCGGACAATGAATTGAGGTGAGAAATTAGAGATTTTGATATA
Source organism: Lemna minuta (assembly GCA_024174645.1). NCBI lineage: Eukaryota > Viridiplantae > Streptophyta > Magnoliopsida > Alismatales > Araceae > Lemna > Lemna minuta. The sequence continues at coordinate 4,823,866 of CM044116.1, read as the reverse complement.
TTTGGAAAGAGAACTAAAAAAAATCCACGGAATCAAAAGCACTCGATTTGGATCAAGATTTGCAAAGAAATCAAAGAGCGAATTAGATAGAAATTTTTGAACGTGAAGAGAGAGAAATCCGAAATTAAAAACTAAATTAACTAAATCCATGATCCTAAATTACAAATTAATGATACAACACAAAATATTAGGAGAAAAACACATAATCTAACCCGAGATAGCGATCGAAATGATCCAATTAATTGCCAAATTCAAGGATTTTCATTCCGCGATTTTGAAGATGATCATTGTTGTTGAAGAGGGGAATTATGCCTATTCGATCAACAAAATCTCACTTCCAACCTCTTCGTCAACGCGGAAATGAGTCTAGAAGTCATTGGAAGCAAGAAATTCAATTATGGTGGTGTCTTGACAATTCGATTACTCAAAATCATCCAAGAATGCATTACAATGTCGAAGAACATCTCAATTTATACCAAATTTGGGCGTAACCGTCCGATCTGGCGTTTCATCTTCGATCAAAAACTCTTATGAAACACGTGGATGCGAATTGTTACGATTAAGTCGTGGCCATTGGATCAGAGATGGACCGTCGAGATTTCTTCACGTCACGCACTTTAGGAGTAACGCTTGAAATGTCATCCGTTGGATCTTGATATTACAGTTCGGATGCATTTTCGTCGGTTTTAATCTCAGCCGTTGTAACTCTTTTGATGAGGAACTGTGATTAAATCATTTTTAAAATGATTTCTCGACGAGTAATAATGTGCCATGTACCCCCGCCTTTAAGTGATGATCAACGATCACGATTTAATCTCACGATCGGACGCTCCACATGCTTCAAGGTCACCCCCTGCCTAGATAGACAATTGCGATTTGATCGGACGCTCCAGATTTTGCCATGTCACTTGCACGATTTATAAAGTTGATTTTAAATTAAATAAATCGATTTTAAATTCAGAAAAATTCATTAAAAAATTCAAGAAATCCCTAAAAATTAGAAAATTCATAACTTTCAAAATACAACTCCAAATTAATTCAAATTTATTTCATTGGATCATAAATTAAATTATATATAATTATAAAGAGTCAAATTTTTATAACCCAAGATGAAATTTTTATTTCAAAAATAGACTCATTTCTCTTAAAAATTGAAACTTAGAAAAATAAATGAGTATATAAAATATTTTTTCTCTCATTATTTAGCATTAAAACACAATTATAATCGCAAATATAGATGGGAATAGTCTACTTTAATAATATATTCTTAAACATACATAATTATCCCTAAAATACTATATTTTGATATTATAACTTAAAATTGCATGAAATGATAGATATGCACTCAAAGTATGATAACATGCATAAAAATATAATGTTTTATACGTTAATTTGCATTAATAATCATGTAATTGCATGTTAAGATTGCATGTTATCATATATCTTATCGGGAAAAGGACTAGAGGTGCATAAGGCCAAGATAGAGGTCATCCGAAACCTCCCTCTCCCGGCTACCATATGAGATCTACAGAGCTTTCTCAGGCACGTTGGCTTCTACCGAAGATTCATACAAGACTTTGCGAAGGTCTCAAAGCCACTCACCACCCTTCTTTGCAAAGACAAAGACTTCAACATCGACGAAGAAGGGAAGCGTATATTCGTGATGCTGAAGCAAGCATTGATCGAGGCACCAATTCTTCAAAGTCCTAATTGGGACTTACCTTTCGAGATCATGCGCGACGCTTCGAACTACGTAGTGGAAGCTATCTTGGGGCAATCATTAGAAAAGAAGCCGACGGCCATATGTTATGCAAGCAAGACCCTTGTCGAATCTCAAATAAACTACACAACAACGAAGAAAGAGCTTTTAGCGGCAGTCTACGCACTAGAGAAGTTTAGGCCATACATCTTGGGGAGCAAGATCATTATCTACACTAATCATGCAGCCTTAAAATACTTCCTCTCCAAGAAAGAGGCCAAACCACGACTCATATGATGGCTGCTGCTCCTTCAAGAATTTGACTTAGAGATTAAAGACAAGAAGGGCAGCGAGAACTCGGTGGCAGCCCCTTTATTGTGTCTCCACATTCCAAGTGCAAGAGACATCAACGACTCATTCCCCGACGAGCATCTCCTTTCCATATCAAGCCACACTCCTTGGTTTGCCCACATCGCCAACTTCATCTTAACTGGATTAGTCTTGCAGCATTGGAATCGTCATCAACAAGATAAGTTCTTCCATTTTCTCAAATACTACTTTTGTGAAGAACCACTTCTATTCCATCTCGGATACGACCAGATCATCAGGCGGTACATCCCAGAGGAGGAGCAAGGAGACATCTTCACGATGTGTCGCTCATCGATGTGTGGAGGACATTTCGCGGCGTGCAAGATCACGGACAAAATCATATAGAGCGGCTTCTACTAGCACAACATCTTCAACGACACCCACTGTTTCTACACGGAGTGCCTACAATGTCAAGCAACATTGAACATCTCCAAGCGAGATGAAATACTGATGCGACCTATCCTTGAAGTGGAGATCTTCAATTTATGTGGGACAGATTTTATGGGACCTTTCTCACCTTTAGATGGGAAAGAGTATATCTTGGTAGCAGTGGATTATGTGTCCAAGTGGGTCAAGGCAATCCCCACTAGGACAAATGACCATCGAGAGGTGCTCAAATTCCTTACGAGATGCATTTTCACCCGATACAGTCGTCTGAGGGCCATCATTAGCGACGGTGGCTCACACTTCAATAATGCACACTTACGGGCATTGTTGAAGAAGTATAGAGTACACCATCGCATCACCACACATACCACCCACACGAAAATGGGCAAGTAGAGATTAGTAATAGAGAAATGAAAAATATTTTAAAGAAAATTATTCGACTAGAAGGGAAGGATTGGGCGCACAAGCTTCCTGACCCAGAATGGGCATACCGGACAGCTTACAAGACACCCATTAGGATGTCTCCTTTCTGGCTTATCTATGGGAAAGCCTACCACCTTCCGGTTGAGCTCGAGCATTGAGCCTATTGGGCTATCAAAAAGCTCAACTTATCTTTGGACGAAGCAAGCAAACAATGACTTCTCCAACTCCAAGAGTTACATGAGCTAAGGCACGATGCGTACGAGAACACAATGATATACAAAGAAAAGATGAAGGCCTTTCATGACCGACACATTAGAAGAAGATCCATTCAGGTCAATGATAACGTCTGGCTCTACAATTCCCGCCTTAAGCTCTTTCTTGGGAAGCTACGCTCACGATGGGATGGTCCATATATGGTTCTAGATTTGTTTGATGAAGGATTTGTACTCATCTCCGACATCAAATCTGGTAGACAATTCAAGGTAAACGATCATCATCTCAAGTCGTACCTGACATAAGAGCCACCCGCACTCACAGACACGGTAAATCTACATCTTCCCGAGGTACACGAGGATGTGACAACGGTATCACCCTCGCCCCATCAATAGTCGTAGGTTTTATTAGAGTTTCGTTTGGCTGAAGACGTTAAACTTAGGGCTTGATATCCTGCAATTTATACATGAATTTACATTATTATTAATGCAAATTAATGCATTAATTGTCCCATTTTTATGCATGTTATCATATTTTAAGTACATTTCTATCATTTTATCTAATTTCATCATATGATCTAAAAATATATCATTTTATGGATAATTATAATAATTAAACCATGTAATTCTAATCCTATTTATATTTGACATTATAATTATATTTTCATGATTAAATAATAGGATAAAAGATTTTTATTTACACTCATGTATTTTTCTAAATTTATTTTATAAGATGAATGAGTGTATTTTTGAAATTAATATTTATTCTCTTGTTATTTTAATTTCTTTTTGACTCTTTATGATGATAGATAATTCAATTTCTGATCCAACAAAAAAAATTTGAAATAATTTGGAGTTGTATTTTGAAAGTTATGAATTTTCCAATTTTAGGAATTTTCTGGAATTTTTCTCAATTTATTTAACTCTATTTTTGATTTTGAAATAAATAAAAAAGAATAAAAAAATGTTTTTTAAAAAATGTGGCAGAGCGTTGCCACGTGGCAACACATGTACGCGTGTGTGTGTGACACGTGGAAGCATGTGTGTGTGACGTGTGTGACACGTTGACACGTATTTGCATGACACGTGTGCATGTGCGCGTGTGTGCATGTGTGTGCGCACGTGTGGGCGGAGATTATTAAATGGGTTAGAGCATATGTTTATGATTTAAGCTAACCCATCAATCTTGTATATGTCATATAGTGGATAAAACATTCAAAATTATTCTGAGTGAGACCATCTATATGTGTTTTTGTTTTCAGGTGACGTGGCGCATTGTGAGATGTTCGATCGCGCGATTGAATTGCGTGCGTTGGGTGTCACTTACTCATAAGGGATACGTGGCAGAATCCTATTAGACGACAATTCGAATAAATGACATTTAATCTCAACCATTCATCTTGGAGTTATAACGGTTGAGATTAAATGCACCTGATAGACACGTGGATTCATGGCGATAGTCCAATAAAGATCGAACGGACCAAATCCAGCGATGCCTTCTCTTCAGGGGCGATGTGGCAAAATCTGGATGCTTCATCTCTGATCTGACGGCCGTGACTTAATGACGTCGATTCGTCAAACGATGTTTAATCTCATCTGTTGATCAGATTGAATTGACGCATCCGACGGTTATGCCCAATTTCACCTATAAATTGAGATGTTCTTTGTGACGGAAAACCATTCTTGGGTTTTCGAGCAAATTGAATTGTCTAGACACCACAATCTGAGAATCTTTTGATGTCCACATCTTTTAGACTCATTTCTACATCTAAGGAGTGTTTGAAATCAGAAATTGATTGAGGAAATCAAAAGAAATCACATCTTGAACGCCAAACTTTGTTTTCGAAATCACAAAATAAAAAGCCTTGAATCTAGCGATTAATTGAATCATTTCGAGCGCAACTTTGGGTTAGATTGCATGTTTTCATCCTAATCTTTTGTTATTTAGCATGAGATTTACATTTTGAATCATGGATTAAGTTAATTTTAGTTTAAAATTCAAATCTCGATTTCTCCACAAAAACTAATCCAAATTCAATGATTTTTTATTCTATGGATTCGTATTGGAGTTACCTTTCTTAATGTACTAAAATACTTAATTTCTCACCTAAATTCATCATCTGATTTGATCGAATTTCAAAGATATCTAAATAATTTCCCATATTTCACTATGGATTCGACCCTTATTCACCACTATACTCCTTAGTTAGTGATTTAATCCTTTAATTGGTGAGTTTGGAACTTTTTTTGACACGAGATCGTGTGTATTCAACGACTGCATGAAATCATTTCGTCAGTGCTCTTGGGAGGCACGCCAAGATTATCTCACTTTTTAGTTTTCTTTTTGTACTTTGTTTTCAGTTTTTGTAGATGTAGAAGAAGAACTACATAAGGAAAAGGGCGCACGCGTAAGAAATCCCATGAACAAGCATCAACGAATCAATGAGTTTTTCTAACTTTTTATCTTCTCATCATATTTTCGTATCTTTTTCATGCCATGCTTGGTATTTATCGTTATCTTTTTCATGAGCATGACGATTTCATTGAGGGCAATGAAAAGTTCTAGTCCAGGGGCGAGGACTTAGAAAAATCTCAACCATTTTTCAAAATTTTTAAAATTCAACATTCTAAAAACTCCTATTTTCCAAATTTGATCCACTCTACCCCACCTTAGAAGTCTTGACATTTAGAGATCCGACCTACTAGAGATGTAGAAGTGAGGGCCTTATAACACATATGCTTACATTTTGAGTAATAAAGCTATGTGATCTAGAGAAACCAATGGATGATATTTAGTAGTTGACTTCTTTGGGGTTGGGTATCTCACAGACACTAAGGAAAAATGAGTAATCAGAGGTTAAAATGCTATGAGATTAAAATGGAGTGTTTTTTTAGAGAATTTAATATCAAATTCCTATCCCCTACTTGACATCAGCCAAACCTACTTAGTGTGGAAATTCCTTGCTTCCAAACTTTCCCTTTATAGAGTGCAATGCTCCATAATTTTTGAGGCACCTATCTTTCCCTGTTAGGTATATAGTTTTATCTCTTCCAAAACAGTCAAGTAGTTACACCATTTTGTTTTAAACTTTACACATGATAATAACAGTCCCAAGTGATTCACGCATCCATCACATCACATTTCTTCCATATTTCCCTCACATATTCGTATCCCTTCACACTACACTTCAAATTTGTTACGTACTCTCTCCAAAAATAAAAAACTCCTCCATATCCTTATTTCATGTAAATTCTTTTAAAATTAAAAAAATGAAAAAAGGAGAAAAATCAAGGAAAGAGAGAAATAAGAAGTGAAAAGAAGGAAAATAAGTTGGGAAATATCATCTTTCACCATCATCTCTACCATCTGCCCTATCATCACCATCCACATCATTTGGGAGTATGATTATCATAAGTGGTACCTCCTTTGTTTTTAAAATCCACTTTGTTTATCTGCATATTTGTTTTTAACCACGTCATTCCCTTAGAAAGAGTATCTTTTATTTCTTTGAGCCACCTCACATGTTGCATCCCAAAGATAGGAATCCCTTTGTAATTGCACTCTTTATAGGAGGAAGACGAGTTGAGGGGAATTCTAATACACTAAGTAGCCTCTATTTTTTAGGGAAGGAGTGATGTATCTATGGAGAGGGTAAGGAATTACATCTACTCATGAGAGAGTGAGGATCCTTTCATCCCCATAGAATCAAACCTTAGATATGCTCATCGTGATCACAATGGAGAATTAGACTCGAGCATTAGCCGATGAGCACTACCCTAATATGCACTAAAGAAGTCAACCTAGAGATGGAATCTAGATCATTATGGCCTACACTATGAGGAAAACGTAATCATATATTCATACGCTTCACCTCTTTAATAGGAGGATCAAAGGATGAAAGGACCTTCTAGGGAGACTATATAGTAAATTGCTAAGAGACTAGCAATCATTTAAGTTGGAGGAGTGTGATAACATGCTAACTAAACATGATAATACATGATTATTAATACAAATTAAGAGATAAGACATTCAATTCTAATGCATGGTATCATATTTTTTAGTGGTTATCTATCATTCTCTGAAAAAGTCATTAAAATCTCAAAATACATTAATTTAGGGTTAACTATGATGAATTAAAGATAATATTTTCATAACCCATCTTTACTTAAGATTATAATTAGTTTTTAAAGTTAAATAATAAGAGAAATCATTTTATAAACACTCAGATATTTTTCTAAGTATTAAAATCTAAAAGAAATGAGTGTATTTTTCAAATAGAAACTTATTCCCTTATTATTTATTAAATTTAACTTTTTGGAATGATAGATAATTTAATTTTTCATCCAATGAAATAAATTTGCATTAATTAGGAGTTATATTTTCAAAGATATGAATTTTCTAATTTTAAGGGATTTTTTCTGAAGTTTTCTGATTTTTTTCAATTTAAAATTGATTGATTTGTTTTTATTTTCATCGAGGTGGCGATTAATTGCTACATGGCGCAATCCTATTCGTCCGCTAATTGTTTTAAAATGATTTAATCTTAGTTGTTTATCTACGGAATTATAACGGTTGAGATTAAAACCGACGAAACACATCTGGAGCATCGGATCAAGATCGAACAACGAGGGTTTGATGGATTACTTATAACGCATGTGACATGGCTTCATTTCGACGGTCCATCTGAGAACCAACGTCCATGACTTAATCGTAACGATTCACAATTGTGCATTTCATTAGAGCCATTGATGAAAGATTTGAAGCTGGAACGGACGGTTATGCCCAATTCACCCTATAAATAGAGGTGTTCTTCGACATTGTAAAGCATTCGAGGGGAATTTGAGTAATCGAACTATTTATACACAAATCCCTTGAATCTCTTGCTTCCAATCGCTTCTAGACTCTTTTTTGCGTCCATGAAATGCTTGAATGTCAGATTTTGTTGAGAGAATATGAAGAAATTGGCTCTTGAACATCAGCGATCATTTCTCAAATTTGGGAATGAATAGCCTTTGATCTGGCAAGTAATTGGATCAATTCAAGAGCAATTTTGGTTTAGAGATCCTGTTTCATCTTAATCTTCCTTCGTATAGCTTTAGATTTCAATTTCGAATCACAATTTTAGTCAATTTCAATTATAATTTTGATTTTCGTGATTTTGAATTTCAGAAATTTCTCTCTTATTCACTCGATGATTTCTCCAGGAATCTTGATCCAAATTCAGTGATTTTTTAGTCCGTAGATTTTTTTTCAAGTCCTCTTTTAAAAAATATCAATTTCCCTAATTTCTCACCATAATTCATCATCCGATTTAATCAAATTTGAAAAGATCATCTAAAATTACCCTATTTCTCTATGGAATCGACCCTTCTTCACCACTATACTCCTTAATTTGTGATTATTTTATAAAACTGGTGAGTTTGATATTAGTTTTGACACGAATTGGTCTGTAATCAATGACCGCATCAATTCGTTTCGTTAACCTCGCAGATCATTGAGTAGATGGATGGGGATTCCTCTCCGTTTCCCCATGGTTGACACCCAAGTTAGGGAAAACAAGATATCAAAAAAAGCCTCTCTTACTAATAACATGAAATTCGAACATAAAATCATACGATTATTAGTTCAAATTAAGATATAAAACATTCTATTTTAATGGATGTTATCATACCTTAAGCGCATATCTATCATTTCATGCAATTTTAAGTTATAATATCAAACTGTACTATTTTAGTGATGATTATGTATTTTTAAAGAATATATTTTAGAGTAGATTAGTCCCATCTATATTTGAGATTTTAATTGGTTTCAATGTTAAATAATTACAGAAAATACTTTTTCTATACTCATTTATTTTTCTAAGTTTTAATTTTTAAGAGAAATGAGTGTATTTTTAGAATTAAAAATTTATTCTCTTGTTATTAATGAAATTTGACTTTTTAAAATTATAGATTATTTAATTTTTGATCAAAAAAGACAAATTTAGATTTATTTGGAGTTATATTTTAAAATATATGAATTTTCTAATTTTTAAGGATTTTTCTAAATTTTTTGTGAATTTAAGTCGATTGATTTTGAATTAAAATGAATAAATTATTATATTTTTATCGCGTGCTGACGTGGCAGCTGACGTGAGGCAGAAAAAAATAACAACGCCACATGGAGACATATGCGAACACCATGTGTCACACACGTGTACATGTGCGCGTGTGTGTGAGTGTGTGTGTGTGAGCATGTGTGTGTGATTAATGAGAAAGCACCATTTTTAGGATTTTTGCTATCTCATTTATTGCATACTAGTTATATACCCATCGGACTTCAGTAATTAATGTCATGTGGGACTAATTTTCTATTCTTATATGCGCAGGTGACGTGGCGTCATGTGGAGCATCTGATCGAGCAATCAAATCGCAATCGTTGATCATCACCTAAGTGAGGGGATACGTGGCACACTCCTATTGGGCAATCATTCATTTTATAATGTTTTAATCTCAGTTGTTAATCTGATGAGTTATAATGGCTGAGATTAAATGAGAAATAAACCTCTCGATGGACCTATGGATGCATCCGAGAGTCCAGATCAAGATCAGACGGCGAGCGTTGCACAATAGGCTCCTTCTTCATGCGCGACGTGATGAAATCTCACCAGTTCATCTTCGATCAAACAGACAGGACTTAACTGTAATGATTTTCATCCCAGCATTTCATGAGAGCCGTTGATTGAAGATCAAACGGAAAATATGACAATTACACCTAAATTTGCCTATTTATACGAATGTTCTTCCACAAAAAATGTATTATTGGATGTTTTTGAGTAATTGAATTGTCTAGACACCACAGTCCTTTAATCTCTTGCCTCTTCTTCTGCTAGACTCATTTTTGGGTCCAAGGAGTGGTAGAAAGTGAGATTTTGTCGAAAAGATAGGGAGAATTTGCTTCTTGAATATCGATGATTGTCTTCAAAATCGCAGAACGAAAAGCCTTTGATCCGGCTATTAATTAGATCATTTTGAACATTATCTCGGGTTAGAATTTGCATTTTCCTCCTAATATTTTTTCCTGAAACATTAGATTGTAATTTAGAATCATATATTAGATTAATTTTAGATTTAATTTCAGTTTTTCTCTATCCTCACGATTGATTTTCTACCTAATTTTTTGGTGGTGTACGATCCTCGTTGCCACCAAGGCACGACACCATGGCGCAGGAGGAGCTGACACCTACACTCGTCCAGCCCTCACGAAAAGCAAAGATGAAGGATGCCAACTTTTGCTACACCGCTTCACGACTTCGTCTCCTAACAGTCAAACACATTTCGAGATTGCACGCGTGGACCTATCTTCCCTTCCGTTTCTTATGAACTTTTCAGACCGCTCATGTTTTAGTGGATCCGCATTTATATCTCTTCCCCTTTGGGTTTCTTAGTGGACCCACCCTTTCGGGGCCCACTTAAGAAGCCCACTCTTAGTGGAGCTTTTATTTTATTTTATGCTGGCCTATTAGGTTCGTGGGCCTCAAGTGGGCCATTTCCCCTCTCGGCTAATCTTGGGCTCTATAAGAGGGGAAGGGACCGCCCCACAAACCCTAGCCGTCATTTGAGAAAGAAAACAGTGATCTCCCTCTTGAGTGGCTGATCAAGGAAGGTTGAGGGAGGGGTCCAACTGCCCTCGCCGCCGTTGCCGCCGTCACCCCTTGCTGCATCCTCGTGACGTTGCCGTTGTAGCTGCCACCCTGCTGATAACATGCATATTTAACTTAATATCTTATCATATTTAACTAATATTAATGCTTATCTTATGTAATTATGATGAATGTTATCATAGTTTTATGAATTTTCTCCATTGGTATGCCATTTTACTAAATTTCATATTTTTGCATTAGTTAGGGTTAATTATAAGTTTTATTGATGTCTGATATTTTGAAAGGATTAAATAATTAGAAATTATCCACTTTCCTTGATTTATTATAACTTTAGTAGATGGTTAAAAGAATAAATTTCAAGAAAAGCATGATGGGATAAAGCAAAATACAATTCAAAAGGGTTGATTTAAGATTATTTTGAATTCACCCTATTTTCTTGCTTGAATTTATATTTTAGGTGGCATGATATTAAAGATGAAGAAATTTTTAATCCAATTGAGAAAACTTGAGTCAAAAAGGAGTTATATAAATGAAGTTATGAATTTTTGAATTTTTTATAGAATTTTTGGATTTTATTTTGATTTTTTAGGTAATTTTTGAATTTATTTCCTTATAAAAATTGCAAAAAGGATTTATTTTAATCACGCGGAACCGGCGAAGCTGATGTGGCGCGACACACACACGTGGTGGTGCCACGTGAGCCCACATGGACCCAAGTGGCGCAAGGAGACTTTCGGCTGGCGTTTGATGGGCCCACGGGCTAGTGGGCTCAAGTAAGATAGGGGAGGCGTCCTAGGCCCATGCGGGTGATGCAATGCTGAGGGAGACTCACCTTTTGTACCCAACAAGTCCTCTTCTTTTCTTCCTTGTGGGATTAAGTTCCATCTAAATCGTGATTTTTAAGCGACATGGCGGAGCATAGTGCGTTAGATCAAATCACACGGATCGACACGCATAGATCTCGTGGACTCCGGTCCACCCGATTATAATCTTAAACGTGCATAATCGTGAGCCATCAATTGCGTAAGTGACATCGGACGGTCGCAATTTAATCGCGCATTCGACGACTCATGGAGCAACATGCGGCCGCATAAGGACATTCCGATGAATATCGAACAGCCGAAATCGAAGAGGAGTAGAATCCGCGTCAAGGGATCGTGGCCCACCTATTTTGCGCAATCTCAGCCGTCCAAATTCTCTTCAGCGAAACAGATGGTCCACATTTATCACGATAAATTTTCTTTAAACAGATGTTCTTCCTCATTGTAAACTTAACTTTTGATTGAATCGTGAAAAAATTAAGCAATTTTGGAGCAAAATCTTAAGTTCTTCATCATCCCCTTGTGTTCTAGATTCAATTATAATCATATTGAGGTAGGATTAATCATGAATCGTTGTAAGAATCGATCGAAATTGCCCCTTGAACGCCGAATGCGCGTCGAAGAAGAAATAAACTTCAATTGAACCGATTTGAAGCCCAATCTTCGTGCCAATCGGGTTAGTAGTGTGAATCCTTTGTAATCCTTGTAATTTATATAATTTAGATAAGATTTAGATAGGTAATTAGAGTTTAAAAATCAGAATTTTCATCTTTCCGCCCAAATTTGAGTTCAGATTTTTGCGGATTTTCAAACAAGGATTTTCAAACAAAGATGTTCAAATCATTCGATTTGACATGTTATCATTCGATTCAAATAAGGAGTTTCATTGGATTCCTTGTTTCGTTAGCTTTCCATGGATATCTGATTCTTAAAATTTCATCGCCATTTGGCCATTCAATTTGGCGTTTGACCATCGACTATTCATTTTCAATCCGAATTTGGGCGTTGACTTGCTAGAGCAATTACTCTTAAAATACATGGTAAAATTCGAAAATTTTGCTGTCCTTACAATCCTCTGATCGTAAGATTTCTATTAATATGTGAATTTCAAGATTTGCATATCATTTGGTTAGTGAATTTCATGATTTTGACCGAGGTGTTCATTTAAGGATTTTTCTGATTATTGATTTCAATAAATCATAGTAAATCCAATTCTTCTCTAAAAATCAAATATTTTATATCCAAGTTTTTCATTTTGTCTCTAGATTCTAAATATATCATTTTCGTAATATTTTATCACTTTTTCTTCTCTAATTTTATAGAAAGTCAACGTTTGGTCAAAGTCAACCCTTTAACCTTAACTTTTGAATTTTATTCGTCGAATCATTTTCTAAAATTCTTAAAATATATTCTCTAATATATTCATAGCATTTCCATTAATAACATACCGCTTTCACTTCTTGAAAACCCTAATTAAACCTAATTTTGACCAAGTCAACTCTTTGATGTAGGTCAACCGTGTTCTCTATGGTTTGACCCGATCTTTTCATTATACTTGATTTCATATTTTTAAATTATTGTGAGTTCAGAATTATAAATTTTGTTTGACTCACGATCGTGTGTTTTCAAGGACAGCACTAAATCGTTTCGACAAAATGGCGCCCCTGCCGGGGACCACGCATTATTGATTTTGTATTCGAATTCGAGATCAAATTTAGGTTTTTCTCTTCTGTAATTTTACTGACCTGTAGAGAAAGTATTAGACCATCTCATTAGTGGAAAAGCGACATTAAGGTAAGATTGTCATTTTGCCCTTATTTTATAATTTGGTAGTCTAATTTGTGTTTTTCACTTGTGTGAGATGAGGAAAGCGATTTATTAGTTAGGATCTCTATTATTACAAGTTTAGTAGTATTATTCATTCTTGTGGTGTGATTTATGATAGTGTGTAGCTTGATCTATCGTTTGGTGGATTAGAGTAAGCATTTTTCATTTAGAACGTCACATTTGAAAACTAACACTTTTATGATGTTCTTATATATATAGTTGTATTTCAATGATCTTTTAGATATAGCTACGAGTAGGAATCCAAGGAATAGAGGACAACAAGGACACCAAAATCAGAGATCCATGAGGCATACAAGGAATAACCCCTTGTATGATGACCTTTTTGACACATTCGTACATTCTAGATCTCCATCAGAGACTTCTAGTGCTCCTATACCAGCTCTCGCCACATCGGCGCAAGGAGAACTGATAGACGCCCCTCTTCCCACCGAGATAGTGAGACGACGTCTTAGCGATACGTGAGACCGGTCGTCCAGAGGTAGACTACTCGAGTCAATGCCCCTCTTCAACGAGGTCCAAATTTTAAAATTGACTCCCATATACTTAGCCGCTTACCCACTTTCCATGGACTTTCATAAGAGGATCCGTATCGACATGTGGATGAATTCAGCCAGGTATGTGAATTCAATCAGTTCCACAATATCTCCTCCCAGACGGCCAAGATGCGCTTCTTCCCCTTCACACTTAAGGAAAGGGCAAAGAAGTGGTTTTTCACCTTAGGTTGCAAGTCTGATTCCTAGAGAGATATGGAAGACTGACGATACGAGACCGAGTGGTTTTTGAAAACACATAGTCAAGGGTCAAAATAAAGTCCAAACCTACCAATTTCAAGAATAATTCGCGAATTGAGGGGTATAATGGTAAATATTGATGATCTCTTCAAATTTGATCAAATTGGATGATGAATCGGTGATAGAAATTAGGTCAATTGATATTTTAAGAAAGAGGACTCGAAGATAAATCCACAGAATCAAGAATCACTGAATTTGACTTTGATTTCGCGGAGAAATCAAAGATTGAACAGAGGTAAAATTTCTGAAAAATTAAAATCGTGAAATCCAAAATTAAGAGAGAAATTAAACTTAATTGCAATTCCTAAAAAAATTAAATGTTAAACGAAGATAGATTAGGATGAAACACAATCCCTAACCCACAATTGCGATCGAATTGATCCAATTAATCGGCGGAATCAACGCTATTCATCAAAATTCAAACAATCGCGATCGTGGAGTTCAAGCGTCGATTTCTTCCTCGTAAATCATCAAAATCTTGATCTCAAACACTCCGTGGATGCGGAAATGAGCCTAGAAGCGATAGCAAACAAGAGATTCAAGAGATTTGGTGTCTAAAAATTCTGATTTACTCGAATTTCTCTTGAATGCTTTACAATCTCGAAGAACATCTCAAATTATGGGCAATTTGGGCATAACTGTCTGATGAAATGGTTGATCTTCGATCAACGGCTCCGATGAAACACATCAATGACAATCGTTACGGCTAAGTCATGGTCGTTGGATCGGAGATGCATGCCCCAGATTTTTTGCCACGTCGTGAGCATTATGAAAACGCATGTAATGTCTGCCGTTAGACCGCGATCGGACGCTCATGTTGCGTTTTTCATCGGTTTAATCTCGACCGTTATAACTCCTCTTGGTCAACGTTTGAGATTGAAACGCAATCCGATGAATCCGATCTCGCCACATATCCCCCTCACTTAAGTAAAGATTAACGGCTCTGATTTCTCGTGCGATCAGACGTCCCACGATGCGCCACGTCGCATCGTGCCCCTAATAATCCATTGCAATCGATCAGACGCTCCAGATTGCGCCACATCACTTGTGCACTATAAATAATCTAAAAAATTGATTTTCAATTAAAAAAATCGATTTATAATTCTGTAAAATTCTTAGAAATTCATTTAAAATTCAAAAAAATTCAAAAAAAATCTCTAAAAATTAGAAAATTCATAACTTTCAAAATATAACTCCAAATTAATCCAAATTTCTTTCATTTGATCAGAAATTTAATTATCTATCATTATAAAGAGTCAAATGAAATAAAATATAAGAGATTTAATTTCTTTTTGAAAAGAATATTCATTTCTTTATGATTTAAAAAGTTAGAAAATAAAAATGAATGTATATAAAATGATTTCTCCCATTAATTAGCTTGAAAAAATACTTATAATCTCAAGTAAAGATGGGTTATGAAATTACTTATCTTCAATTCATCATAATTAACCCTAAATTAATGTATTTTGATATTATAATGACATTTTCATAGAATGATAGATAAATACTTATAAATATGATAACATGCACAGGAATGAAATCTTTAATGTCTTAATATGCATTAATAATCATGTATTATCATGTCTAATTAGAATGTTATCACACCCCCCAACTTAAATGATTGATAGTCTCTTAGAAATTTATTTTATAATCTCCATAGAAGGTCCTTTCATCCTTTGATCCTACTACTAAAAAGGTGAAGCGTATGAATGTATGATTACGTTTTCCTCATAGTGTATGCCATAATGATCTAGATTCCATCTCTAGGTTGACTTCTTGAGTGCATATTAGGGTGGTGCTCATCGGCTAATGCTTGAGTCTAATTCTCAATTGTGATCAAGGTGAGCATATCCCAGGTTTGATGCTATGGTGATGAAAAGATACTCACTCTCTCATGAGCGGATGTAATTCCTTACCCTCTCCATAGATACATCACTCCTTCCCTCAAAATGGAGGCTACTTAACGTATTAGAATTCCCCTCAACTTGCTTTCCTCCTATAAAGAGTGCAATTCAAAAGGATTCCTATCTTTGAGATGCAATTTGTGAGGTAGCTGAAGGAAAATAAAAAGATACTATTTCTAAGGGAATGATGTGGTTAAAAGCAAATATGCAGATAAACAAAGTGGATTTTTTAAAACAAAGAAGGTATCACTTATGATAATTATACTCCCAAATGAGGTGGATGGTGATGGATAGGGTAGATGGTGGAGATGATGGTGGAGGTGGTAGAGATGATGATAGAAGATATTTCTCACTTATTTTCCTTCTTTTCACTTCTTATTTCTGTCTTCTGATTTTTATCCTCTTCCTTTTTTTCTTTTGTTTGAAATTTCAGAAGAATGTCATAAGGATATGGAGGAGTTTTTAGGGTTTATGAAGAGAGTATGTAACAAATGTGAAGTCTAGTGTGAAGGTATATATACATGTTAGGGAAATATGGAAGGAAAATGTGATGGACGCGTGAATCACTTGGGCGTGTTATTATCATGAGTAAAGTTTAAAACAAAGTGGTGTAACTACTTGACTGCTTTAGAAAAGATAAAACTACATGCCTAATAAGGAAAGATAGGTGCTTAAAAAATTATGGATCATTCCACTCCTTTAAAGGGAAATTCTAGAATCGAGGAATTCCCATACTAAACAGTTTTGGCTGATGTTAGGTAGGGGATAGGAATTTTAACTTCTCTCAAAAACTCTCCTTTTTGATCCCATAGCATTTCAACCTCTGATTACTCATTTTCCTTGGTGCTTGCTAGATACCTAATGAAACATTCTATGCAATCACTAAAACACACAAACGTTGGTCAAAAAAAATTTATAATTCCAAACTCACAATGACAAAGATATAAAATCAAGTATAGTGTAAGTATCGGGTCATTAACTTTGACCAATAGTTGACTTTCTGAAAATCAGAAAATAAAAAAAGCTTAAAATATTACGAAAATTATATATTCAAAAACTAGAGAGAAAATGGAATTTATTGATATAAAATTCGTGATTTTTCAAGAAGAATTGGATTTATTATGAATTATTCAAAATCAAAGATCAGAAAAATCCCGAAATGAACACTTCGGTGTAAATCTTCAAATTGACTAACCAAATGGTATCCAAATCTTGAAATTCATATATCAATGGAAATTTAACAACTAGAGGATTCCAAAGAGATCAAAATTGCCAAATTTTAATTTATATTTTAAGAGTAATTGATCCCGCAAGTCAACACCCAAATTCGGATTGAAAATGAACAATGGTTGGCCAAATGTTAAATTGAGGGGTCAAATGATCATGGAATTTGATTAATTTGCTATCCACAGAAATCTGATAAAATAAGGAATCCAATGAAACAGAATCAAGTGATTCAGAGTTACGACCAGGGAGAAATGCTTATTTTAAAAACAGCAAAAATACGAACCAAATTTGGGCGATAATGAAGAACAAAATGACTTTTAGAGCAAAATTAACCTCCTAAATCTAATCTAAATACAAATTTCTGCAAGATAAGCGATCGATTCTTATTACTAACCCGATTGATGTGAGAATTTGGCTTCAATTCACGTGGGCTGAAGAGGATTGGCTTGGTTTCTTCCTCGCGTACATTCGGAGTTCAAGGGGAGAATGTGATTGAATCAAGCAACGATTCGCAATCAATACTGCCTCAATCCGATCGAAATTGAGTCTAGGACGCAGGGGGACTGTGAAGAACTCAAGATTATGCTCCAAAATCACTTAATATCTGCACGATTCAATCAAGAGTTAAGGATATATAAGAAGAACATGATATTTATAAGGATTTCCGCGCAAAAAATACGGGCCATTTGATCCGGCGAAGACCAATTGACGGCTGTGATCATGCGATAATCGTGGGCCACGATCCTAAGATCCCACGATCGCATTGTCTTTCACCTGTCCGATGAAGATCGGAAGGTTTTGATGCGTCCACATCGCTCCCAAACAGTGGACACGATCCCATTTCTTGATGTGCATGATCTTCTTAAATCTCCGTCGTCTGATCTTTAATCGGACCATCATAATGCATCCACGCATCTCCCCATGATGCGCGAAAATTGCGTTAAATCACATTCATTCGATGAAGTCACATGTTGCAAGGTGAGTCGTCGATTGCTTCAATTAAATGTCTTTTAACGCACGTGCCTTGATGATGATCACGTGGACCCGAGTCCGCGCGATCGACAAGCTTTACGTTACGTGATTCGTATCCAACGCACTTGGTTCTGCCACATGTCCTGCAATGAAGAATTGTCATGAGAACATAGTCCCACATGGAGAAAATGAGAGGCATAACGCAAATGCATTACTGCCCTAATACTATAACCAGCGCCCCCTAACCCGTGAGCCCTTCACCTGCCAGCCCTCTCACACTACCACGTGGTGCCACCCGGGCGTTCGCGTGGACTCGCGTGGCCCTGCCACACGTCTGTGCCACTTCCACACCACCCAGGCACCGTCTGGGCTCGCGCGGCTCTACCACTTGGCCTTGCGTGCCATGTCGCATCCATGCAGGTCCCGCGCACCATGTCAGCTCCGCGGGTCCTGTGGAGATAAAACCCCCTTTTTGCATTTTAAAAAATCAATAAAAAAATCAAAATAAATTCTGGAAAAATCCAAAAAATCCTTTTAAACTCAAATTTTCTCCATTGGATCACAAATTTATTCCTTTTTAATATCATGCCATCTATAATAGAAATTAAAAGAAGAATATAAGATGAATTCATAATGAATTGAGATAATCTCTCAAGAAGTCTTCTTTATATCATCCTGATATTCTCTTCATGAAATTTATTCTTCAAAACATCTACTAAAGTCAAAGTAATTTAAGGAAAATGATTCATTTCTATTTATTTGACCTTGTAAAAGATTAAAAATTCATAAAGCACATAATTAACCTTAATTACTGCATAAATATGAACTTTAGTAGAATGGCATGCCAATGGAGAAAATTCATAAAACTAGGATAACATGTATCATAATTACATAAAATAAGCATGAATGTTAGTTAAGGTAAGAAGTTAAGTTAAATATGCATGTCATCAATATCAAACCCCAAAGAAGTCAACCACTAAATATCATCTATTAGTTTCTCTAGATCATTGAGCTTTATTACTCAAAATGTAATCATATGGGCTATAAGGCCCTCACTTCTAATCTCTAGTAGGTCAGATCTCTAAATGTCAAGACTTCTAAGGTGGAGTAGAGTGGATCAAATTTTGGAAAATAGGAGTTTTTAGAATGTAGAATTTTAAATTTTTTGAAAAATAGTAGAGATTTTTCTAAGTTCTCACCCCCCAACTAGAACTTTTCATTGCCCTCAATGAAATCTACATGCTCATGCAAAAGATAGCAAAAACACTGAATCAGGACATGAAAAAGATACAAAAATATGGTGAGAGGATAAAGGGTTAGAAAAACTCATTGATCCAATAATGCTCGTTCACGGGATTTCGTGCAGGTGCGCCCTTTCCTAGTGTAGTTCTTATTTGATATCTGTAAAAACTAAAAAACAAATTAAACTAAAGAGTAAGATAATCTTGGGGTGCCTCCCAAGAGAATTAAGTTTAACGTCTTCAGCCATACGAAACTATAATAAAACCTACGACTACTAATTGGTCAAGGGTGATACCGTCACGTCCTCGAGTGCTCAAGAAGGTGTAAATCTACCTTATCTGCTAGTGCGGGTGGCTCTTATGTCAGGTGCGGCTTGCGACAATGGCCGTTTACCTTGAATTGTCGACCAAATTTTATGTCAAAGATGAGTACAGATCCTCCATCGAACAACTCTAGAACCACGTAAGGACCATCCCATCGAGAGCGTAGCTTCCCAGGAAAGAGCTTGAGGCGAGAAGTGTAGAGCCAAACCTTTTCATTGACTTGAAATGATCGTCGTCTGCTGTGTTAGTCGTTGAAGGCCTTCATCTTCTCCCTGTAGATCGTCGTGTTCTCGTATGCTTCATGCCTCAACTCCTGTAACTCTTTGACGAAGCGTTTTATGCGGTCGTTAAAACACACAAACTTTGGTCAAACAAAATTTATAATACTAAACTCACAATGACAAAGATATAAAATCAAGTAAAGTGTAAGTATCAGGTCGATCCACAGAGAACAAGGTTGACTTTTATTGTATAGTTGACTTGGTCAAACTTAGGTATAAAAAAGGTTTTAAAGAAGTATAAATGAGGTTTTATGAATAGAAATGATATAAATATACTAAATAAGGAATTTCAAAATTTAAGATCTCGGTTTTGACAGAGAAAAGTCAAAAGTCAAAGTCAGAGCGTTGACTTTAACCAGTAGTCGAATTTCTACAAAATCAGAGAATCAAAAGATTTCATAAGATTACGAAAATTATTTATTCAAAATCTATAGAGAAAATGGAATTTATTGATATAATATTCGTGATTTTTCGACAAGAAATGGATTTATTATAAATTATTAAAAATTGAAGATCAGAAAAATCCCGAAATGAACACTTCAGAGAAAATCTTCAAATTGACTTGTTAAATGTTATCCAAATCTTGCAATTTATATATCAATAGAAATTTAAGAACCAGTGGATTCCAAGGAGACCAAAATTATCAAATTCCAATATATATTTTGAAAGTAATTGATCCCGCAAGTCAACGCCCAAATTCGGATTGAAAATGAACAGTGATTGGTCAAACATTAAATTGAGGGACGAATGATCTCGGAATTTGACGAATTTGCTATCCACGGAAAGCTGATAAAACAAGAAATCCAATGCAACCAGAATCAAGTGATTCGGAATCCTAATCAAAGAGATATCCTTGTTTGAAAATCAACAAAAATCCGTCACTTAAATTGGGTAAACATATGAATTTAACTACTACAATCTAATTACCTACCTAATTCTAATCTAAATTACATGAATTTCAAGAATGACGAACGAATCACGCTACTAACTCGATTGACGTGATGATTTGGCTTCAATTCATGGGGATTGAAGAGTATTCCTCGGTTTTGTCTTCGACGTACGTTCGGAATTCAAGGGGAGATTACAATCGTTTCTTGCAATCAATTCGTGATTATCATGCTTCAATGGCTGCGGAATTCAACTCTACGAAGCAAAGGATCACGCAGAACTTAAGACCTTCCTCAAAATTTGCTTAATTTCTTCATGAATCGATCAAAAGTGAAGAAGAAAACAAGGGAGTACATCGGTTTTTAAAGAGAAATTTCCGCGCAATTTTAGGACCGTTTGATCCGGTCGGGAGATGGATTTGATGCCCACGATCGCACGATGATCGTGGGCCATCAGATAGAGGTGATCGTGGCCCAAATCGCACGGTGAATTGGCCACGATCGCGCGGCGATCGGGCCACGATTGAGCCACGATCGTGAGCCACGATCATAAGACACGATTCGTTGCCGCCGTCCGATCTCCATCGCCCTTGAGATGAGTCCACGTGTCACCTTTTGATGTACCGATATCGCGCTGGATCGCGACCGTCCGATGAAGATTGACGCCTCCTCGCGAAGCCACGTGTCGCCCATCGATCGCGTCACTTATAATTTTTTTTCACGCACGTGTCTTGATGAAGCTCGGGTGGACTCGGGTCCACACGATCGATGCTCCGCGATCTCATCCGACATCTCGAATGCCACCACGCGTGCTGCAAAGGTAATTTTCCGTGTGGACATAGTTCCAAACGGAAGAAAAACACAAACTCGGGGAGTTTAAAAGGAGGGGCGGTTTAACCCTATTGCGTTAACGCCCCAATCCTATAACCAAGGCCCACTAACCCGTGGGCCCTCAAACTGCCAGCCCCCCTTGCCACGTGGTGCCCCTCAAGGCCGTCCGCGTGGACCAGTGTGGCCTCCTGCCACGTGTCCGCGCCACCTGCGCCTCGTGTGGGCCATGCGCGGCCCTGCCACGTGGCCTCAGTGCCACGTCGCATCCGCGCTGGTCCTGAGTGCCACGCCAGCTCTGCGCGCCATGTGTCATCCGTTGATTCTGAGAAAAATAAACCCCACTTTTTCGCAATTTTAGTTAAGAAAAATCATTAAAAATTTCAAGAAAAATCAAATTAAAATCCGAAAAAAAGGGCAGAAACTTGAGAACTTCATAACTTTAAAAATACAACTCCTTTTTAACCCAAATTTTCTCCATTGGATCTCAATTTCTTTTCTTTTTAATATCATGCCATAAAAATATAATTTTAAAAGAAGAAAATAGAATGAATTAAAAATAACATAAAGGTATTCATTAGGATCCCTATCTTTTAATCATCCAATAATTTTCTTCTTATAATTAATCCTTTAAATCATCTACTAAAGTCAAAATAAGTGAGGGAAAATACTTAATTCCAATTAATTTAGCCTTACAAAAAGATTAATCATCAAGGAAGCACATAATTATCCCTAATTTATGCGTACATATGAAATTTAGTAGAATAACATATCTACGGAGAAAATTCATAAAAACTATGATAACATGCATCCTATTCACATAAAATAAGCATGAATATGAGTTAATTAGGATAAGAATTTAAGTTATAAATGCATGTTATTACTCTTGAAGCTGGAGAAGTCGTTGTTTCCCTGCTTAGTCCAGAGATAGGTTGAGCTTTTTGATAGCCCAATTGGCTCAATGCTCAAGCTCAACCGGAAGGTGGCATGCTTTCCCGAAGATAAGCCAGAAGGGAGACATCTGAATGGGTGTCTTATATGTCGTCCAGTATGCCCATAGTGCGTCGGGGAGTGTGTGTGCCCAATCCTTTCCATCTAGAAAAACTATCTTCTTTAGAATGCTCTAGACTTCTCTGTTGCTTACATCTACTTGCCCATTTTCTTGGGGGTGGTATGGCGTGGTGACACAATGATGTACTCTGTATTTCTTCAGCAATGCCCGAAAATGCGCATTGTTGAAGTGTGAGCCTCTATCGCTGATGATGACCCCTGAAGAACCGTACCGGGCGAAGATGCATCTCGTAACAAATCTCAGCACCTCCCAATGGTCGTTTGTCCTAGTGGGGTCACCTCAACTCACTTGGACACATAATCCACCGCTACCAAGATGTACTCTTTCCCGTCAAAAGGTGGGAAAGGTCCCATGAAGTCTATCCCCCAAAGATAAAAAATCTCCACTTCAAAGATCGGTCGCATCCACATTTCATCTCGCATTGAGATGTTTAATATTGCTTGACATTGTAGGCACTCCGTATAGAAATGGTGGGCGTCCTTGAAGATGGTGGGTCAGTAGAAGCCGCTCTGAAGGATCTTATCCGCAGTTTTGTGCACCGCGAAATGTCCTCCGCTCGTTGATGAGTGACACATCACCAAGATGTCTCCTTGCTCCTCCTCTGGTATGCATCACTGGATGATCTGGTCGTATCCTAGGTGGAATACAAGTGGTTCTTCCCAAAAGTAGTACTTTAGATCATGGAAGAACTTATCTCATTGATGATGATTCCAGTGGTCCGGGATCGATCCAATCACGATGAAGTTAACGATGTGTGCATACCAGTGGGCGTGGCTCTAGATGGCACGGAGATGCTCACCGGGGAATGTGTCACCAATGTCTCCTCCTCTTGGAACATGGAGACGTGATAAGTGGTCTGCCACAGAGTTCTCGATGCCCTTCTTGTCCGTGATCTCCAAGTCAAATTCTTGAAGGAGCAGCACCCATCGTATCAGTCGTGGTTTGGCCTCTTTCTTGGAGAGCAAGTATTTCAAGGCCGCATGATAAGTGTAGATAATGATCTTGCTCCCCAAGATGTAAGGCCGAAACTTCTCAAGTGCGTAGACCACTGCCAAAAGCTCTTTCTCTGAAGTCGTATAGTTAATTTGAGCTTTGACGAGGGTCTTACTTGCATAGCATATGGTTGTCGGCTTCTTGTCTAGACGTTGCCCCAAGACTACTCCCACCGCCCAGTCCGAAGCGCCGCACATGATCTCGAATGGTAAGTCTGAATTAGGACTTTGAAGTTGATAACATGCAATTTCATGCATTAATATCATGCATTTTATGCATTTATTCTTTGAAATATAATCATAAATGCATGTTATCATGATTTAAAATCATTAAATTGAGAATTTCTATGTTTTAAAGGATATTCTTGATTTTTCATTAATTAGTAGCATTTTATGAGCATTTAATGATATTGATTTATCAAGAATATAATTTTATTTTATTATAAAATGAAATTTCTATTTTAAATGCCTTTATTGACATGAGAATATTCATAAAGTACATTTTTATCATGGATTTTATTGAATGAAATTATTTCTAAGAGTAAATTAATATTTTTCTAGATTTCTTAGAAATTTTGAGAATAATTTTAAGAAATGAAAATCATTAAAAATGCAAAAGAAAGAAATAGAGAAAAACTACATATATATATATATATATAGAGGAGGGAGATCCCTCCTCTCTCTCTCTCTCTCTCTCTCTCTCTCTCTCTCTCTCTCTCTCTCTCTCTCTCTCTCTTTCTCTCTCGTTATTTATTTTTCGCATTTCTCTCTGTTCTCGCGACGGAAATTGTTTCCGGTCGCGAGAAATCCTTCTCTCCCTCTTCCTCCATTTTCCTTTCCTTTTCTCTTCTCCCTCTCTCGCGACGGAAATAATTTCTGTCGCAGAAGATCTTCTTCCCCGACCTTTTCTTCTCTTTCTCTCACTATTTCTCTCTCTCTCTCAAATTCTCTCTCTCTCTCTCTCTCTCTCTCTCTCTCTCTCGCGCGCGCGAGATTCCATTCTCGCGAGGGAAAATTTCCGGTCGCGAGAGGATCTCTCCCCTCTCCCACCAGGCCACTCCTCCACGATCTTCTCTCCCTTTCTTTTCTCTTTCTCTCTCTCTGTTTCTCTCTCTTCTCCTCGCTCTCTCTCTCTCGCGACGAAATTCCGTCTCGAGGAGAGGCGGGAGGAAAAGCCTGCCATTCCTTCTTCTTTCTTTCCCGTAACCTATCTTTCTCCCGCTCTTCTTCTCTCTCACCACTTCTCTTTTCCTCTCCCGCGTTCTTTCTCTCCGCCTCTTCTCCGTTTTTATCTCTCTCGCGACGGAAATTATTTCCGTCCGCGAGAGAGTTCTCCCGCTTCCTCTTCCTCCTTCTCATCCGCTCCTCTCTTCTCCCTCTCGATCTCTTCCTTTCTCTCCTCTCCTCTTCTCTGTTTCTCTCTCTTCCCCTCGCTCTCTCTCTTGCGACGGAAATTCCGTCGCGAGGAGAGGCGGGAGGAAAAGCCTCCCTCTCCTTTTCTCTCTCTCTCTCTCTTTCTCTCTCCTCTGCGCTCTGCCCTGCTCTCCCAGTTTTCTCTCTCTCTGTCTCTCGTCTGCGCTCTTCCCTGCTCTCCCAGTTTCCTCTCTTCTCCTTCTCCTCCTCTCTCCTCTCCCTTTCTCTCTCTTGCATTTTTCTCTCCTCGCGTCTCCTCACGACGGAAATTGCTTCCGTCGCGAGGAGAACTCTTTCTTCTCATTTCCTCTTTCTCTCTCTCACGACGGAAAATCTCCATCGCGAGATTGTGGTCTTACTCTCTCTCTCTCTCTCTTTCTCTTCCGTCCCTCCTTCTCTCTCTAAGCTCTTTTTTATAAGAGAGAGGAGAAAGAAGATTACCTCTTTTTTATTTTAAATGCGCGCAGTTTGACCGCCTCTATCTGAGGAGAGAGAAACCAGATCAACGGTCAGAAATGATCCAAATTAAAATCCTGATATCTTACGATCTGGATGGAGTTAGGGGCTGAAGTTTCGTGGGCATAATTGTCATTTCAAGCTCCACGCATCTTCTAGGGCTGATTTAAGTTCTGAGACAAAAAAATTAGGGTTATGAATATTTTGTTGTATGCTTCTAGCATTGGCTAGCCAGAAGGAAAGAAAGCAATGATGGATCATTCATCATGTGTTGAACATCATTCTCAGTGAGTTTCTTCCCTCTTCTATTCATTCTTCGTGTTGGATGCAAGACGCCAAGTCTGAGCGAAATATACGGCTCTCGAAAGTATGTTTTGATTAGGGAGCATCACTAGATTATATTTTCATCACAAATCTTTATATTACGATCGTCTTCTATCTATTTCATCTATTTTTCTCATATGTTCATCCACATTTCTACATTCAAAAACCATAAAAAACACTTTTCCACCATCGATCAAGGGTTTCCAATCTCTGAAAAGAGTTTGGAAGCACTTGCTCGGTTCATTTTATCTCCACTCACATTTTCTTCCTTTCATTGATCATTTTCGGTTTCTAAATCTAAAAATACTAAAAAAAATAGCTTCTGATTTCAATCTTTTAACCTTCCTCTCTGTGCATTCGACCTTGACTTACCACTATTCTAATTTAAAATTCATATTTAAAGATTTGAGTATCAATTTGTTTGATACGTAAAACCGCGCATTCAACGACTGCGGTTTTACGCGTATCAGAAGTATCGGTGAATCGATCAGTGCTTGCTTCAGCATTACAAATGTGCGCTTCCCTTCTTCGTCGATGATGAAGTCTTTGTCTTTGCAAAGAAGGGTGGTGAGTGGCTTGGAGACTTTCACGAAGTCTTGAATGAATCTATGGTAGAAGCCGACGTGCTTGAGAAAGCTCCTCAAGTCTCGTACGGTACCTGGAAGAGGGAGATTTTGGATGACTGATAAAATACTATTTAAACATGAATTTACATGATTATTAATGCAAATAAAAGCATTAATTGTTCTAATTGTATGCATGTTATCATATTTTAAGTATATTTCTATCATTTTACATAATTTCATGTTATGATCTAAAAATACATCATTTTATGGATAATTATGTGTAAGAAAATATTATAATTTTTAATCCTAATTATATTTGAGATCATAAGTATGTTTCATGATTAAATGATAAGAGAAATGATACTTATTAACATTCATGTATTTTTATAAAGTTATTCTAGAAAATACATGAATGTATTTATTTAATAAAAATTCATTCTCTTACTATTTTAATATTTATAATGATAGATTATTCAATATCTGATCCAAAAAAATAAATTTGAATTAATTTGGAGTTGTATTTTGAAAGTTATGATTTTCCAATTTTTAGGAATTTTCTGGAATTTTTCAGAATTTATTTAACTATATTTTCAGTTTTAAATTAATTAAAAAAATAATAAAAAGAAAAAAAAGGGGGGTAATTTATCGTGTGGGACCCGCGCGGATGTGACGTGGCACGCAAGGCCACGTGGCAGAGCCACGCGAGCCCACGCGGGAGCCTATGTGGCGAGAGCGGACGCGGACGCGTGGCAGGGGCCACGCGAGTCCACGCGGACGCCCAGATGGTGCCACGTGGCAAGTTGAGGGGGCTGGCATGTGAAGGGCCCATGGGTTAGTGGGCCCTGATTAGATAGTCGGGGCGGTAACGCAATAGCGTTAAATCGCCCCATGTTATATAATCACCCGTTTCACCCTTTTCTTCTGTGTGGAACTATGTTCCCGTGGAAATTCGTCTTTGTAGGACACATGGCAACGTCGTGAGCGTTGGATACGAGCGCATCAAATAAAGCACGTTGATGCGGTGGACTTGGAGTCCACCCGATCATCATCAGAAGCACGTGTGCATATTGGAGCCGTCGATCACGTAAGTGGACATCAAACGCTCCAGATTAATCGTGAATCGTGCGATCGTGTGCGACACGTGGATGCATCAGGAGCTTATGATTTTCATCGTACAGGTGATTTACGTGGAATCGTGGGATTGTCGTCCACGATCATCGAGCGATCGTGGCCGTCGATCGGTCTTCACTGAATCGGACGGTCCACGATTTTCGCTGACTTCTTCTTATAAATATCGATGTTCTTCTTCTTCTAAGTATTTCTTGATTGAATTGCAAAGCAATTAAGCAATTTTTGAGCAAGATCTTGAGTTCATCACGATTCCCCTGCGTCTAGACTCAATCGCGATCAGATTGAGGCAGGATTCGTTGTGATTAATCATTGGATTCGATCGAATTCTCCCCTTGAACGCCGAACATCCACTGAGGAAGAAACCGCGCCAATACTCCTCAATCCACATGAATTGAAGCCAAATCTTCGTGCGATCAGTTTATTAGTGTGAATCGATTGTTTATCCTGTGGTAATTTGTATTTAGATTAGATTTAGGTAGTTAATGTCACTTTAAAAGTCGTTTTGTTCTTTATTTTTGCCCAATTTTGGTTTGAATTTTTGCTGATCTTGAAATAAGGATATATCTCTGATCTTAACTCTGAATCACTTGATTCTAGCTTTATTGGATTCCTTGTTTCATCAGCTTTCCGTGGATAGCAAATTCGTGAAATTCCATGATAATTTCGCCTCTCAAGTTAACGTTTGATCAACCACTATTCATTTTCAATCCGAATTGAGGCATTGACATGCAGGATCAATAACTCTTAAAATATAAATTAGAATTTAATAATTTTGGTCTCTTTGGAATCCTCTAGTTGTTTGATTTCTATTCATATATCAATTTCAAGATTTGGATATCATTTGGATATTCAATTTGAAGATTTTCACCGAAGTATTCATTTAAGGATTTTTTTGATATTTGATTTTTAATAATTCATAATAAATCCAATTCTTATCTAAAAATCACGAATTTTTTATCAATAAATTCTATTTTCTCTCTAGTGTCTAAAAATATAATTTTTTAAATATTTTAAGCTCTGTTTATTCTCTAATTTTTAGAAAGTCAACTATTGGTCAAAGTCAATGCTTTGACTTTGACTTTGACTTTGACTTTGACTTTTGATATTTCTCCTAAAAATTGGTTTCCTAAAGTCTTAAATATCTTATCTCATATATTCAGATCATTTCTATTGATTATTTATCATTATTACTTCTTTAAAACCCTAATTAAACCTATGTTTGACCAAGTCAACTCTTTAATAAAAGTCAACCGTGTTCTCTATGGATTGACCCGTTACTTACACTTTACTTGATTTTATATCTTTTTCATTGTGTGTTCAGAATTATAAAAATTTTTTCCCAACGTTTGTGTATTTTAACGACCGCATAAAATGCTTCGTCAAATACAGCTTTAGGGAGGATGTTAATACTAGCTTTGATATCTAGTAAGGATCTACTAAAGGACAATCCTACTATTTCACTCGTTATCATGGGTGCTCCCGGATCTCACTTTTTAATCGGTAGGGAATTCATCATAATGGAACTCACCGTTTCACTAAGTTGGATCCTTCTACGGTTTCTATGAGGAGTGCATATACCTTTGAGAAATTTGTCATAAGATGGGATATGCTTGATGACATCTATTAAGGGAATGGTAATGTTGACCTTCTTAAAGGCTTCTAGTAGATGATTATCGGATTCGTTAATCTTGGCTTTAGGGCGATTAAGTGCTTGAGGATAAGGCACAGGGGGCTTGTATGTGTCAGGATATAGTTTAGCCTTGACCTGTTCTTCCTCGTCCTCTGAATAGTGATCGTGCTCGACGATAATTGGTGTTTTTTCATCGATCGGGCCTTGGTGGATTGGATGATCCTAATATGGATCTGGTAGATCCTGGCCACTCCGAAGGCTTGATATCGCTAATATCATTTCCACAACCTCCTCGTTGACTTGTACATGGTTGATGTTGTGCATTTGGCTTGACAAGGCCCCTTGATTTCTCGGGTTAGCGGTGGCTTGCGAGGGTAATTGGTCAGTAAAAGTTACTTGCTTACCCTTCTTATCGATCATTGGTTGGACATTCGTCTTGATGAAGTATTGTATTTCTTACATGCGTGAGATCATCCGCGTCATTTGCTCCATCAATTGCGAGATTGCGTCGAGGATCAGGTCAGATCCCGTTGCGGTCTGGTGTGGGGCTTGCGTGTAAGCTTGCGGTTGTCTTTGATTCACGTAGGGCTGTTGATGTTGTTGCCAAACACTAAATGATAGAGGACAGGGTTGATCGTTGTTCCTCCTAAATCCTGCATTCTGCGGAGGATTGTTATTGAAAACAGGGGTATTATAATAGTTAGGGTATGCACCCGGATAATTTGGTAGTCCCTGTTGAGTCGGTCCTCCTGATGGACCTTGTCTAAATATGCCTTGCCCTTGGATTGCTGTTAAAGCCTATTGGGCCGGAAGGCCCACTCTTCTCTCTCCTCTCTCCTCTCTCCTCTCTCCTCTCTCCTCTCTCCTCTCTATTTCTATATATCGTGCATGTATGTGTCTAATCAACCCATGCCCTTATTTTGTTTTTCCTCCTTTCTCTCTCCCGTGCCTATCGCACATGGTATCAGAGCACTGTTAGGAGAAAAATTTTCTAGGGTTACCTTGTGACGCCGCCGCCCTCCAGCGCCGCCACCTCATTTTGCGACACCGCCGCCATCCTGCCGTCACTCTACCTTGCCACCGCGCGCGCGTCCTACTGCGCCCGGCCGTCGCGTCTCGCTTTGTCGACGCACCTGACACCGCACCGCCGCGTCTTGCCATTGCGCCTGCCGTCGCACCTGACGCCGCACCGCCGCGTCCCGCCGTCGCGCCTGCTATCGTCTGCCGCTGCCCTTCCGCTGCTATCGTGCTGCTGTCGCCCCGCCCGGCGGTTTTCCTGCCAGGCCATCGCATTCTGCCGCTATCATGTCCTATCGCGATCTGCTGTCGCGTCGCGCCTCGCCCTATCGCGCTCCACCGTCGCGCCGCGTCTCGCCCTGCCGTCGCGCCAGAAGTCGTGCTGCAAGACAAGCAGCGTTCTGGTGTTGTCCTGCCCTGCTTGGTCGTCGCCCTGTCTGCTGCCATCGCCCTGCCGTCATCCTGCTATCGGCCCAGCCCAGCCGTCATCCCGCTATTGCATTGCTGCCATCTGCTCGGCAGCCACCCTTCCGGCCCTGCCATCAAGTGCCGCCGCGCCCTGCTGCCTTGCCGTTGCGGCTCTGCCCTGCTCTTGTTGACTTACCTTGATGCGTCGACTCCTATTCCATCTGCGTCGACTCATATTCCATCGTCGCCGATTCATCTTCACGACTTCTGATCTCTACATGGCCAAGCCTACCCCCGTGTCGTCATCTTCTGAGGTC
This sequence comes from Lemna minuta, assembly GCA_024174645.1. NCBI lineage: Eukaryota > Viridiplantae > Streptophyta > Magnoliopsida > Alismatales > Araceae > Lemna > Lemna minuta. The sequence continues at coordinate 4,792,683 of CM044116.1, read as the reverse complement.
ACTCAGCCTTCTCAGCCGATGGGGTTGTCCCGGCAATCCGGGAAGCACTCTATTGTGAGTGCCCTGGCCAAGCCGGCATACGTGTTCGACGGGTCCAATTATGGGCCCTGGAGGGGCGCTTTCGTGGAGTTCCTCAATGCCCATGGCCTTCGGCATCATTTGACTGATCCCTCACCGAAGGAATCGGACCCGGAATACTTGGAGTGGAGTCGCCTGGAGTCCGCGGTCTGTTCCTGGCTTATCTCCAGTGTTGCGACACAGATCATGGAGCCACTTAGCATGACTCGTCCTGCCCGTGCCCTGTGGCTCAAGTTTGAGACGATGTACGCCAACAAGAGCAACGTAAGCCGGACAGTTCGACTATATGAGGAGCTATTTGCATGTCGCCAGGGCACCAGGACTCTCTAGAGCTACTATGGATCGGTCGATGCCATTTTCACTAATCTCGAGCTCTATCAGCCACTGGTCTTGGATCTTGATATACTTAGACGGTACGGCGATGAGCTCCGTGCAGGAGCATTTCTTAGCGGATTACGTCCTGAGTTGGCCGACATGATCCGAGGACAAGTGCTTGGGGGCTCCCGGGTATTACCCACCGAGGAGATCTTTGCGGCCCGCACTTCGCGTGCGGGGACGAGCTCGCCTACCTCCCGGACCTCGCAGCCCGTCGAGACTTCGGCACTCATCGCATCGGGCGGGGCTCCCGGGCGTCCCGTGAAGAGCACATCGTCTGGGAAGACCAGGACTTCCTATCCACTCTGCAAATCTGCGGGAGGCCGAGCTCACCCGTCGGAGAAGTCTTGGAAGGAGTTCGGGAAGCCTGCTTGGGCCCCGGCGCATGCGGAGCGGGGGCATCCTCGACTACGTCCCCAGACGGAGGGATCATCCTCGACCACTACTCCCTCGGGCTGGGGGCACGGTCGGCCTTGCACTATCCCCCTCGGAGCTGGCCTACATTCGGGCATCACGGGCCTCCTCACTTTGTCCTCTTGCGGCACCATCGGCCCGGTCTTGCGGCATTGACGAGCAGCTTGGTGTCTTATGCTTTGGAGGACGGGGATCTTCTCCGAGTACGCCATCTATCTCAACTCCTCATATGACTTCTTGGGTTATTGACTCGGGGGCATCTTCCCACATGGTGGTTTTCCCTCGGTCCTCACTTCTTATCGGCTGAAACCTCCATTCTTGATGTCCGCATTGCGACGGTCGTTCATGTCTGTTCTTGGCTCACGGCCAATCTAGTGCCACCCCTTCCCTTCCTCTACGGCATGTCTTGTATATTCCGGGATTCCGGCCAATCTCTTTTGTCCATCGGTGCGATCACCAAAGCCCTTCACTTTGTGGTGTGTTTTCTTTCCTCATCACTCTGCGTCTTCCGGGATCTCGACACGGGCCGGGAGGATTGGGACTGGGCCGTGAGAACGGACGAGGCATCTACGAGCTAGTGGGTCGACTCTCCATCTACGGGCCTTCAAGCCCTTTTTGCACTCTCTGCTTCTTCTAGTTCCCTTCATGACTCTTTTTTGTGGCACTGTCGTTTGGGACACCCTATTTTTGTCAAACTTAAAGAAACTCTTCCTTGGTTACACTTATCTGAGTTTCATTGTGAGTCGCGTGAACTCGGGAAACACCATAGATCGTCGTACCCATCCCGCACTGGTCCACCTACCCATCGCCCGTTTGACTTGGTTCACTACGATGTTTGGGGTCCGACCCCTCATGCCTCTCCAACAGGAGGCAAGTACTACATGGTGTTCGTTGATGACTACACCCGGGCGAGTTGGACATATATCCTGAAGAGTCGCAAGGAGGTACTTTTTTGCGTTCAGCACTTCCTCCTTGAGATTATTACCCAGTATGAGACGGTGGTCAAAATCCTCCACACCGACAATGCACTTGAGTTCACTCAGAAGGCGATTGAGGATCTTTGTCTGGCTCATGGCATACTTCATCAGACTACCTGTCCATATACCTCGCAGCAGAATGGGGTGGCCGAGCGGAAGCATCGACACCTCACGGATATGGTACGCACCTGCTCCTCGGCAATGAGGGTACCTCGGTATCTCGGTGTGAGGCTGTTTTGACTCGCAACATACTGGTGAACCGCCTTCCATCTGCTGCACTTGGAGGAGCTATTCCCCTTCAGCGATTGACTCCTGCTGCTGACCTCTTCTCTCTACCACCTCGAGTGTTCGGATGCACTGCCTTTGACCAGGATCACACCCCTGGCCTCTCCAAGCTGGCTCCTCGTGCACAAAAGGGTGTGTTTGTCGGCTACTCTCGGACTCAGAAGGGTTACAGTGTCTACTTTCCCGATCGGCGACAGTACGTTACTTCGGCCGATGTGACCTTCCATGAGGATGTTCCCTACTTTCCCTCTACTCCGTCTGGCGCCGACCTCTCCTCACCATTCCTCCCTCCTTCGGTATCTACTACACCTGTCACTAACATCCCTATGACTGTCCCGATTCCCTTGCCTGAGGTGTCACCCTCCTCGGCATCCCTCCCGTCTGACCCATCCGCTAAGTCGGAATCTCTCTCCTCGCCGCTATCCCCTATTCCGGCTCCCTTGTCACCACCACCTTCTCCCCCGCCTCCAGTCTCTGATCTTGACCTTCCCATTGCTCTTCGCAAGGGCACTCGCCAGTGCAAGCAATACCCTATCGCTCATCATGTCTCTCCTGCCCGTCTTTCTCCCTCCTATCATTCCCTTGCTCTTGCTGTTCTAACCGAGTCAATTCCCAAGTCGTATATTGAGGCGTTGCAGGTACCGGCGTGGAAAGCGGCGATGGATGTGGAGTATGCGGCCTTCATCCAGCGGGAGACACGGACGCCGGGTTTCCTCAGCCCCTTGATGCCAATGTTGTCTCCTGCAAGTGGGTGTACTCCCTCAAGTATAATCCTGATGGCTCCATCGCTCGCTACAAGGCGCGTCTCGTGGCTCGTGGCTTTTCTCAAGCCTATGGTCTTGACTATCATGAGACATTCTCGCCTGTGGCGTGCCTCAGCTCCATCCGGGTTCTCTTCTCCATTGCCCTGGATCAGTCCTGGCCGCTTCATCAACTGGACGTATCCAATGCCTTCCTTTACGGCGACCTCGATGAGCAGGTATTCATGGAGGAACCACCTGGGTACGTTGCTCAGGGGGAGTCGTATGAGGTGTGTCTCCTCAAGAATGCTATTTATGGGCTGAAGCAAAGCCCGCGTGCGTGGTTCCACAAGTTCTCGCAGCTGCTTTTCTCGTATGGCTTCGTCTCTACTATCTCTGATCCGACTGTTATGCGGAAACGCACCCCACATGGATGTGTTATCCTGGCTGTGTATGTGGATGACATTATCATCACTGGTAGTGACGACGCCGAGGTGGCTGCGACCAAAGGCTTATCGGCTCAGCACTTCATCACACGAGATCTGTCTCCCCCGGGTACTTTCTTGGACTTGAGATTGCTTACCGTCGAGGGCAGATGTCCATTTGTCGGCGGAAGTACGTGCTAGATATACTTGGAGGAGACGAGGGGATGCTGGTGTGCAAGCTGGCCTCCTCACCTATGGAGCGAGAATGTGGACTTGTGGGGCAATGCTACCGCACTTCTTGAGGATGCGGGCATCTACCGCCGCCTTGTGGGGAAATTGATCTTCCTCACAGTGACTCGCTTAGGATATCTCCTATGCGGTTAGTATCTTGAGTCAGTTTATGCGGGCTCCTCGTACTATCCATCTGGAGGGTGTCTATCGGCCTCGGCGTACCTTAAGAGAGCTCCGGGAAGGGCCTCTTGTATCGACGACAGTGGTCATCTACACATTGAGGCCTACTCTGACTCGGGGTTGCTGGTGACAAGGAGGATCGGAAGTCACATGGTGGTTATGCCACCTATGTTGGAGGCAACCTGGTCACATGGCGCTCTCAGAAGCAATCTATCGTGTCCCGCTCTAGTGCCGAAGCCGAGTATCGAGCCATGGCGGATACCACGGCAGAAATGTTGTGGTTACGCTCTCTTCTCACCGAGCTTGGCTTCCCGCCCGAAGGTCCTATGCAGATGTACTCGCGATAATATGGCTGCTACCTTCATCGCCGTAATGCGAGCGTTCCATATGAGAACGAAGCATATTGAGATCGACTGCCATTTCATACGACAGTACGTTGTTAACAGTACCATCTGTACCCCACACGTCGCTTCCTCTCATCAGTTGGCAGACATCTTCACTAAGGCCCTACCAGGCCCGGCATATGAGACCATCGGATCCAAGCTGGGCATGTTTGATCTCCACGCTCCAGCTTGAGGGGGAGTGTTAAAGCCTATTGGGCCGGAAGGCCCACTCTTCTCTCTTCTCTCTCCTCTCTCCTCTCTCCTCTCTCCTCTCTCCTCTCTATTTCTATATATCGTGCATGTATGTGTCTAATCAACCCATGCCCTTATTTTGTTTTTCCTCCTTTCTCTCTCCCGTGCCTATCGCACAATTGCCATTACGGGGCATTCTAAATTCGACGTGGTTGAATCTAGAGCAATTGGCACATGGCGACACCTCTTGAAGTGAGATGGGGGCAAGTCCTTTGCAACCATTGCGGATGTTGAGTCGATCCAGTAATACATTTTGGACTTCCACCATTTTATCGATTCTTTCTAGGAGCATCCCTATCTCCACTGATTTGGCATCAATCATCTATCCCTTCGGCATCGCACCTCTCTCGAATGTTTTAACCGCGTTGCGATGGCTATTCTCCGCCACCGTCTCGATAAGTTCCATAGAGTCGTCTTCATATTCGCTCATGAAGGTGCCGCCACTGGCTGCATCTAAAAGATATCTATCTTGCAGGCCTAACTCATCATAAAATATTTGGATTAATTCATGGTTAGACACTCCATGGTGTGGACATTCCCTAGTGAGGTCTCTTAGTCGATCTCAGGCCTCGTGGAAGGTTTCACTCAAGCCTTGGGTAAACTTGCGGATAGCTTTTCGGACGGAGGTGGTTTTCTTAAAAAATTCCTCCTCCATCTTGATCCAACTAGTGAATTATTTCCCTAATTTTAAAAACCAATCCTTGGCTCGGTCTCTACGAGTAGCGGGAAAGAGTTTCATTTTCATCGTGTCGGCGGGGACATTTTGAAGATGATTAATTTCACATACTTAGCAAAGCTTGTCTACATGTCTATATGGATCCTTGGAAGGTTTACCATGGAAGATAAGAAGCATACTCATGAGATGGGAATCTATTCTAAAACTCGCCCCTCTATTTAGGGATGCGTAAATTCTTGTGACACGTCTCTGGAAGAAGGACCTAGCATAGTCACTAAGGCATTTCCTTGTCCTTTCCTCGTCATTCCAGGCCAATTCTACTGGTTCTATTGGTTCTAGGGTGGAAGAGGTCTTGGTAGTGTCGGGGGATTGCAAGGATAGTTCAAAAAGATCTATGTTTAAAGGGTTATTTCATAATCTCCAAGTAGTCTGTTGTCTCATGGAAGGGTGGAGTGGATATTTAGGTGGATATAATTATAATTACTTATAAAATTATCAAAAATTGACGTCGATGGTACCTGAATATCGGTATCTGTGAGAGTGAAGCGTTCTCAATGCGAATTCCAATAAATGATCGTCTGTAATCCTTAAAAAGGGGCGAAATCACTTAATCTTTTTGAATTACGGATCTCAAAGATGAATTTTTGCTTCATATCACTCGGTGTATGATCAATGTGAGTGAATTTCAGGAAATTAAAAGAAAAATCTGATTTGACCAAGTCAAAATTGAATAAATTCATCTAATTTGTGCTTTAATTCCCCGGCAGCGGCGTGATAACATGCATTTCTAACCTGAATTCTTACCCTAATTAACTCATATTCATGCTTATTTTATATGAATATGATGCATGTTATCATACTTTTTAGGAATTTTCTCCATTGGCATGTCATTTCACTAAAGTTGATATTTATGCATAAATTAGAGATAATTTCATGCTTAAGATATGATTAATCTTTTGTTAGATTAACAGGAGTTAATCTCTATTATTAAATGAGTTTTGACTTTAGTAAATGTTTGGAAGGATGATTTTAGGATGAATTTATGATTTAGAATGTTTAGTGAGAAATGATTTAAGTAAATTCTAATTCATCTTAATTTCTTCTTTGAAAATATATTTTAAATGACATGATGTTAAAAAGGAAGAAATTTGTGATCCAATGGAGAAAATTTGAGTTAAAAAGGAGTTACACAAATGAATTTATGAATTTCTTAATTTTTATTGTATTTTTACGGATTTTTATTTTGATTTTTCGGGATTAAATCGCGCAATCGGACGGTCGGGATTAAATCGCGCAATTAGACGGCTGAAATCGCACGGAGTGGGAATCCGCGTCATGGGCCACGATCCCACCGATTACGCGCGATCTGGCGGCTGAAATTACACGGAGTGAAAATCCGCGTCACGAGCCACCAATTTCGCGCGATCTGATGGCTGAAATTACACGGAGTGAAATCCGCGTCACGAGCCACCAATTTCGCGCGATCCGACGGCTGAAATTACACGGAGTGAAATCCGCGTCACGAGCCACCAATTTCGCGCGATCCGACGGCTGAAATTACACGGAGTGAAATCCGCGTCACGAGCCACCAATTTCGCGCGATCCGACGGCTGAAATCACACGGAGTAAAATCCGCGTCGTGGGCCACGATCCACCAATTTCGCACAAACTTATCTATAAATAGGCCTCATCTCCAATGTAAAAATTTATCTTCTAGTTGGCCTCCTTTTTGGAGGTTGGCCATCGGGATCAAGGCTGCTAGGGATCAACTATCTAGGTAAGCTACCTCCCATGTGTTTTAGCCGATTCTATTTATAGCCACTATGTATATAAGGATGATGCTTGTTTCTACTTCTTGTGACCTTATCATTCATGTCCATAGTGCAAGGAGGAATCGACGATTGGTTTGGTATGATGAATTTCTTGTAATTATGTATATTCTATTAGTATGTAGAGCAAGAGCATTCTTAGTTTATTTGGTAGATTAAAGTGCTTGCTGGAGGAATGCCTTGATCTTGAGTTTCTAGTACATTACTTTATTCTTGGCATCATTTAAGGTAGAACATTCATTTCAGATTCTATCAATGCTCAACCCATAGCTTTCTAAACTTGTTAGTCCTATTTCATACTTTTTCTCTTTCCATTGCTAAGGGACTAGCAATAATTTAAGTTGGGGGGTGTGATAACATGCATTTCTAACCTGAATTCTTACCCTAATTAACTCATATTCATGCTGATTTTATAGCTGAATATGATGCATGTTATCATACTTTTTAGGAATTTTTCTCCATCTGGCATGTCATTTCACTAAAGTTGATATTTATGCATAAAAATAGAGATAATTTCATGCTTAAGATATGATTAATCTTTGTTAGATTAACAGGAGTTAATCTCTATTATTAAATGAGTTTTGACTTCAGTAAATGTTTGGAAGGATGATTTTTAGGATGAATTTATGATTTAGAATGTTTGAGTGAGAAATGATTTAAGTAAATTCTAATTCATCTTAATTTCTTCTTTTGAAAATATATTTTAAATGACATGATGTTAAAAAAATGAAGAAATTTGTGATCCAATGGAGAAAATTTGAGTTAAAAAGGAGTTACACAAAATGAATTTATGAATTTCTTAATTTTATTGTATTTTTCTGGATTTTATTTTTGATTTTTCAGGATTAAATCAGCGCAATTGGACGGTCGGGATTAAATCGCGCAATTGGACGGCTGAAATCGCACGGAGTGGAATCCGCGTCATGGGCCACGATCCACCGTCTCGCGCGATCGGCGGCTGAAATTGCACGAGTGAAATCCGCGTCACGAGCCACCAATTTCGCGCGATCGGCGGCTGAAATTACGCAGTGAAATCCGCGTCACGAGCCACCGAAATTTCGCTCGATCCGGCGGCTGAAATTACACGGAGTGAAATCCGCGTCACGAGCCACCAATTTCGCGCGATCCAGTGGCTGAAATCACACGGAGTAAAATCCGCGTCGTGGGCCACGATCCACCAATTTCGCACTAAACTTATCTATAAATAGGCCTCATCTCCAATGTAAAAATTTATCTTCTAGTTGGCCTCCTTTTGGAGGTTGGCCATCGGGATCAAGGCTGCTAGGGATCAACTATCTAGGTAAGCTACCTCCCATGTGTTTTAGCCGATTCTATTTATAGCCACTATGTATATAAGGATGATGCTTGTTTCTACTTCTTGTGACCTTATCATTCATGTCCATAGTGCAAGGAGGAATCGACGATTGGTTTGGTATGATGAATTTCTTGTAATTATGTATATTCTATTAGTATGTAGAGCAAGAGCATTCTTAGTTTATTTGGTAGATTAAAGTGCTTGCTGGAGGAATGCCTTGATCTTGAGTTTCTAGTACATTACTTTATTCTTGGCATCATTTAAGGTAGAACATTCATTTCAGATTCTATCAATGCTCAACCCATAGCTTTCTAAACTTGTTAGTCCTATTTCATACTTTTTCTCTTTCCATTGCTAAGGGACTAGCAATAATTTAAGTTGGGGGGTGTGATAACATGCATTTCTAACCTGAATTCTTACCCTAATTAACTCATATTCATGCTTATTTTATGTGAATATGATGCATGTTATCATACTTTTTAGGAATTTTCTCCATTGGCATGTCATTTCACTAAAGTTGATATTTATGCATAAATTAGAGATAATTTCATGCTTAAGATATGATTAATCTTTTGTTAGATTAACAGGAGTTAATCTCTATTATTAAATGAGTTTTGACTTTAGTAAATGTTTGGAAGGATGATTTTAGGATGAATTTATGATTTAGAATGTTTAGTGAGAAATGATTTAAGTAAATTCTAATTCATCTTAATTTCTTCTTTGAAAATATATTTTTAAATGACATGATGTTAAAAAAATGAAGAAATTTGTGATCCAATGGAGAAAAATTTGAGTTAAAAAGGAGTTACACAAATGAATTTATGAATTTCTTAATTTTATTGTATTTTCTGGATTTTATTTTGATTTTTCAGGATTAAATCGCGCAATCGGACGGTCGGGATTAAATCACGCAATTGGACGGCTGAAATCGCACGGAGTGGAATCCGCGTCATGGGCCACGATCCCACCGATTACGCGCGATCTAACGGCTGAAATTACACGGAGTGAAATCCGCGTCACGAGCCACCAATTTCGCGCGATCTGACGGCTGAAATTACACGGAGTGAAATCCGCGTCACGAGCCACCAATTTCGCTCGATCCGACGGCTGAAATTACACGGAGTGAAATCCGCGTCACGAGCCACCAATTTCGCGCGATCCGACGGCTGAAATCACACGGAGTAAAATCCACGTCGTGGGCCACGATCCACCAATTTCGCACAAACTTATCTATAAATAGGCCTCATCTCCAATGTAAAATTTATCTTCTAGTTGGCCTCCTTTTGGAGGTTGGCCATCGGGATCAAGGCTGCTAGGGATCAACTATCTAGGTAAGCTACCTCCCATGTGTTTTAGCCGATTCTATTTATAGCCACTATGTATATAAGGATGATGCTTGTTTCTACTTCTTGTGACCTTATCATTCATGTCCATAGTGCAAGGAGGAATCGACGATTGGTTTGGTATGATGAATTTCTTGTAATTATGTATATTCTATTAGTATGTAGAGCAAGAGCATTCTTAGTTTATTTGGTAGATTAAAGTGCTTGCTGGAGGAATGCCTTGATCTTGAGTTTCTAGTACATTACTTTATTCTTGGCATCATTTAAGGTAGAACATTCATTTAAGATTCTATCAATGCTCAACCCATAGCTTTCTAAACTTGTTAGTCCTATTTCATACTTTTTCTCTTTCCATTGCTAAGGGACTAGCAATAATTTAAGTTGGGGGGTGTGATAACATGCATTTCTAACCTGAATTCTTACCCTAATTAACTCATATTCATGCTTATTTTATGTGAATATGATGCATGTTATCATACTTTTTAGGAATTTTCTCCATTGGCATGTCATTTCACTAAAAGTTGATATTTATGCATAAAAATAGAGATAATTTCATGCTTAAGATATGATTAATCTTTTGTTAGATTAACAGGAGTTAATCTCTATTATTAAATGAGTTTTGACTTTAGTAAATGTTTGGAAGGATGATTTTAGGATGAATTTATGATTTAGAATGTTTAGTGAGAAATGATTTAAGTAAATTCTAATTCATCTTAATTTCTTCTTTGAAAATATATTTTAAATGACATGATGTTAAAAATGAAGAAATTTGTGATCCAATGGAGAAAATTTGAGTTAAAAAGGAGTTACACAAATGAATTTATGAATTTCTTAATTTTATTGTATTTTCTGGATTTTATTTTGATTTTTCAGGATTAAATCGCGCAATCGGACGGTCGGGATTAAATCGCGCAATTGGACGGCTGAAATCGCACGGAGTGGAATCCGCGTCATGGGCCACGATCCCACCGATTACGCGCGATCTGACGGCTGAAATTACACGGAGTGAAATCCGCGTCACGAGCCACCAATTTCGCGCGATCTGACGGCTGAAATTACACGGAGTGAAATCCGCGTCACGAGCCACCAATTTCGCGCGATCCGACGGCTGAAATTACACGGAGTGAAATCCGCGTCACGAGCCACCAATTTCGCGCGATCCGACGGCTGAAATCACACGGAGTAAAATCCGCGTCGTGGGCCACGATCCACCAATTTCGCACAAACTTATCTATAAATAGGCCTCATCTCCAATGTAAAAATTTATCTTCTAGTTGGCCTCCTTTTTGGAGGTTGGCCATCGGGATCAAGGCTGCTAGGGATCAACTATCTAGGTAAGCTACCTCCCATGTGTTTTAGCCGATTCTATTTATAGCCACTATGTATATAAGGATGATGCTTGTTTCTACTTCTTGTGACCTTATCATTCATGTCCATAGTGCAAGGAGGAATCGACGATTGGTTTGGTATGATGAATTTCTTGTAATTATGTATATTCTATTAGTATGTAGAGCAAGAGCATTCTTAGTTTATTTGGTAGATTAAAGTGCTTGCTGGAGGAATGCCTTGATCTTGAGTTTCTAGTACATTACTTTATTCTTGGTATCATTTAAGGTAGAACATTCATTTCAGATTCTAGCAATGCTCAACCCATAGCTTTCTAAACTTGTTAGTCCTATTTCATACTTTTTCTCTTTCCATTGCTAAGGGACTAGCAATAATTTAAGTTGGGGGGTGTGATAACATGCATTTCTAACCTGAATTCTTACCCTAATTAACTCATATTCATGCTTATTTTATGTGAATATGATGCATGTTATCATACTTTTTAGGAATTTTCTCCATTGGCATGTCATTTCACTAAAGTTGATATTTATGCATAAAATAGAGATAATTTCATGCTTAAGATATGATTAATCTTTTGTTAGATTAACAGGAGTTAATCTCTATTATTAAATGAGTTTTGACTTTAGTAAATGTTTGGAAGGATGATTTTAGGATGAATTTATGATTTAGAATGTTTAGTGAGAAATGATTTAAGTAAATTCTAATTCATCTTAATTTCTTCTTTTTGAAAAATATATTTTAAATGACATGATGTTAAAAAGGAAGAAATTTGTGATCAATGGAGAAAATTTGAGTTAAAAAGGAGTTACACAAATGAATTTATGAATTTCTTAATTTTATTGTATTTTTTTGGATTTTATTTTGATTTTTCAGGGATTAAATCGCGCAATCGGACGGTCGGGATTAAATCGCGCAATTGGGACGGCTGAAATCGCACGGAGTGGAATCCGCGTCATGGGCGCGATCCCACCGTGCACGCGCGATCTGGCGGCTGAAAGTGCACGGTGAAATCCGCGTCACGAGCCACCAGTCGCCGCGCGATCTGGCGGCGAAATTACAGGAGTGAAATCCGCGTCACGAGCCACCAATTTCGCGCGATCCGACGGCTGAAATTGCACGAGTGAAAATCAGCGTCACGAGCCACCAATTTCGCGCGATCCGGCGGCTGAAATCACACGGAGTAAAATCCGCGTCGTGGGCCACGATCCACCAATTTCGCACAAACTTATCTCATAAATAGGCCTCATCTCCAATGTAAAAATTTATCTTCTAGTTGGCCTCCTTTTGGAGGTTGGCCATCGGGATCAAGGCTGCTAGGGATCAACTATCTAGGTATGTTTAATTATCGTTTGTTCTTCTTATGTTCTTGTGTGTTCGCCTCAGTATCTAGGGATTGTGCGGCGTGACGAACCGAGTGCATCTAGATACCCGACTTGCTTCTTCGTATCCTCTTTTGTGATCGCTTGTTCCATGGGAAGAGTGTTTTCGTGTCGAAAGGCCAAGGGAGCACCGGTGGATCAGGTTTTATCTTCTTATCGTATTTAGAATTAATCACCATCGGTTGAATCGATCTCGAGAAAGTTAGAGGGCCTTGTCACTGAGATCCCCGCTCAAGGCTAGGGCTAGGGTCTTAGCCCCGTGAGGACCGAGGATAGGGGCAAGGCTGATACTATGCTGAGTTCTAGTTGCTTATTCAGCTCATTATTCTACCGTGATAAACGCCAAGCTTGGGCGGTAATTCAAGCTCCTGTAGAATAATGATGACTGCGTCACGATTAGACGGATTGACCAACATTTAGGGTTTATGTGTTAATCTTAGGACATTTCTTTCCTCTTTTATCAATCTATTAATTAAACCAACTACAAAAATATCTTCTCTTGTTCTTGAACTTTTGATCGACTCGTGAAGAAATTAAGCGAGTTTCGAGGAAGGTCTTAAGTTCTCGTGATCCTCTGCTTCCAAGAGTGTAGAGACGCAGCCATTGAAGCATGATAATCACGATTTCATCTCTTGATTTCATCGAATTTTCCCCTTGAATTCCGAACGTCCACGAGGAAGAATCCGAGCAAATTCGCTTCAATCCACGAGAATTGAGGCCCCATTCTTGCGGCAATCGGGTTAGTAGTGAGGTTCGATCGATTATCAAGAGGTAATTTGTATTTTTATTAGGTTTAGATCTTTAATTTTGCAAATTAGATCATAGTGTTCTTCATTTTCCCCAATTTTAGGTCCGAAAAGTCGCTGATTTTGAAAATACGATATCTCTTTGATTATAATTCCAAATCACTTGATTTTGGTTTCATTGGATTCCTCTTTTCATCAGCTTTCCGTGGATAGCAATTTCATCAAATTCCGAGTTCATTTGGCCCTTCAATTTAACGTTTGACCACGGACTGTTCATCTTTCATCAGAAGTCAAACGTTGACTTTCGGGGTCAATTACTTTTTATTGACAAATCAGAATTTGATAATATCGGTCTTGTTGGATTCCTCTGGTTCTTAGCTTTCTATTGACATATAAATTGCAAGATTTGGATTTCATTTGGGCATTCAATTTGAAGATTTCCTCTGAAGTGTTTATTTCGGGGATTTTCTGATCATTGATTTTCAATAATTCATAATAAATCCATTTCTTATCCAAAAATTACAAAACTTATATCAATAAATTCCATTTTCTCTCTAGTTTCCAAATATCTAATTTTTGTAATCTTCTGACTCGGTTTGATTCTCTGATTTTGCAGAACACCTACTGCTGGTCAAAGTCAATGCTTTGACTTTGACTTTTGACTTTTCTCTGTCAAATCCGAGATTTCAAATCTTAAAACTTCTTATTTACCTTATTTATATCATTTCCCTATCTTAAATATTATTTTCTATTATTTAAATCTCCTTTTAAACCTAAGTTTGACCAAGTCAACTCTGCGATTAAAGTCAACCCTGCTCTCTGTGGATCGACCCGATACTTACCCAGTACTTGATTATTCTATCTTGTCTTTGTGAGTTCGGTTTTATAAATTTTGTTTGACCATCGTATTTGTGTTTTAACGACGCACAAAAACGACCCGTCACGGCGCCATTTGACGGAACGAGACCAAGTGGTCGTTGAAAGCACACGGTCAAGGGTCAAAATAAAGTCCAAACTTACCAATTTCAAGAATATTTGCGAATTGAGGCGTATAATGGTAAATATGGGTCGAATCCACATGGAATTAGGGAAATTCTTAATGATCTCTTCAAATTTGATAAAATCGAATGATGAAATGCTGATAGAAATTGGGCGAATTGATATTTTAAGAAAGAGGACTCGAAGACGAATCCACGGAATCAAGAATCACTAAATTTGACTTTGATTTCGCGGAGAAATCAAATATTGAACAGAGATGAAATTTTCAAAAAATTGAAATCGCGAAATCCAAAATTAAGAGAGAAATAAAACTAAATTACAATTCTAAAACAAAATTAAATGTTAAAGGAAGATAGATTAGGATGAAAGACGATCCCTAACCAACAATTGCGATCGAATTGATCCAATTAATCTCCGGAATCAAGGCAATTCATCCAAATTGAGAAAATCGCGACTGTGGAGTTGAAGCGTCAATTTCTTCCACGTTGATCGTCAAAATCTTGATCTCAAACACTCCATGAATGTGGAAATGGGTCTACAAGCGATTGCGAACAAGAGATTCAAGAGATTTGGTGTCTAAATAGTTCGATTTACTCGAATTGCTCTCGAATGCTTTACAGTCTCGAAGAACATCTCAATTGATGGACAATTTGGGCGTAACAGTCAGATGAAACACTTGATCCTCGATCAACGGCTCTGATCAAATGCATCAATGAGAATCGTTACGGTTAAGTTGTGGTCGTTGGATTGGAGATGGACGCCCGAGATTTCGCCACGTCGCGAGTGATAACATGCATATGTAACTTAAATTCATATCTTATTTAACTCATATTCATGCTTATTTTATGTGATTATGATGCATGTTATCATAGTTTTCATAAATTTTCTCCATTGGTATGTCATTCTACTAATGTCCATATTTATGCATTAATTAGGGTTAATTATGTGCTTTATGAATGTTTAACCTTTTCCAAAGTTAAGTAAATATAAATTAATTACTATCCTTAATTTACTTTGACTTTAGTAGATGAATAAAAGGATTAATTCCAAGAAAAGAATGATTAGATGATTAAAAGGGAGAATTCTTAATGAATGACTTAATATTATTTTCAATCCATACCATTTTCTTGTTTGAATTTATATTTTTAGGTGGTATAATGTTAAAGATGAAGAAATTTGTGATCCAATGGAGAAAATTTGAATTAAAAGGGAGTTATATTTTTAAAGTTATTGATTTCTGAATTTTTTAGATTTTTCTTGATTTTAATTTGATTTTTATTGATTTTATTTCCTTATTTAAAATCGCAAAAAAGGGGGTTAATTTCCGCAGGAACCGCGGGCTGACATGGCGCGGCGAGGGACCCGCGCGGATGCGACGTGGCACGCAAGGCCACGTGGCAGAGCCACGCGAGCGCTTGCGTGACGCGAATGTGGCGCGGATGCATAGCAAGGCCACACAAGTTCACACGGATGCCCTGGTGGTGCCACATGGCATGAGGAGTGACAAGGCTGGCTGGTGAAGGGCGGTAATACAAATGTGTTAGTTCGCCCCAGCTTATATACATGTCATTCCTCTCTTTTTCTTCCGTGTGGGACTATGTTCCCTTGGAAATTCGTCTTTGCAAGACACGTGGCAGCGTCGTGGGTGTTGGATACCCGCGCATCAAATGAAGCACGTCAATACATTGGACTCGGGGTCCACGCGATCACCATCAGAGCACGTGCTTTAAATCGCATTTTAAGTAACGCTTTTGACGACTCACTTGGCGACACGTGGACACATCGAGAGGATCCAATCAAGATCGTATTGGCAAGATCAACGGAGAGCGTGGGTCTGTGTCGTGCGATCATGGGATCATGGCCCACCATTCGCGCGCGATCTTGACTATCGATCGGTCTTCACCGAATCGGACAGTCCGCATTTTTCGCGCAGAAATCCCTTATAAATATCGATGTATTCTCTTCCTCTACTTAACTCTTGATTGCATCGTGAAGGAATTAAGCGATTTTTGAGCAAGATCTTGAACTCTTCGTGATCCACCCGAGTTTCGACTTGATTGCGATCCAATCGGGGCGGGTGATAATATGCATTTATAAATTAAATTCCTATCTTATTTCACTCATATTCATGCTTATTTTATGTAATTATGATGCATGTTATCTTAATTTTCATGAATTTTCTCCATTGGTATGCCATTACACTAAAGTTCATAATTATGCATACATTAGGGATAATTATATGCTTGATTGATGATGAATCTTCTTGAAAGATTAAAATGATATGAAGTATATACTTTCCCTGCTATATCTTGACTTTAGTAAATGATATTTAAAGGTTAATTATAAGAAGAAATCATTGGATGAGTAAAAGGGAGAGATTTTAATGAATACCTTTATGTTATTTTTATTCATCCTATTTTGTTATCTTAAAATTATATTTTCAATGGCATAATATTAAAAAGAAAAGAATTTGTGATCCAATGGAGAAAGTTTGGATTTAAAAGGAGTTGTATATTTAAAGTTATGAATTTCTGAATATTTTAGATTTTTTTGGAATTTTATTTAAATTTATTCCTTAATTTATAATGCAAAAAAAGGGGTTTTATATTCCACAGCCCCGCGATGCTGACGTGGCGCGTAGCTGACATGGCACGCGGGACCCGCGCGGATGCGACGCGGCACAGAAGGCCACGTGGCAGGGCCGTGCAGACCCGCGTGAGGCGCAGGTGGCGCACATCGTGCGGACATGTGGCAGGAGGCCACACGGTCCACGCGGACGCGAGTGAGGTGCAGGTGGCGCACATCACGCGGACACGTGGCAAGAGGCCACACGGTCCACGCGGACGCCCGTGAGGGGCGCCACGTGGTAGGAGGGTCGGCAAGTGAAGGGCCCACGGGTTAGTCGGTGCAGGTAAGATGATTGGGGCGGTAACACAATAGCGTTAAACCGCCCCACATTTTAACCTTGATCTTTTCCATTTTTTTCTTGTGTGTGGGACTATGTTCCCACACGTTTTTCCTTTGTAGCCGACATGGCAACATGGCAGGCATTGGATACGATCAGGATGACGGAGATCGCGTGGACCCGAGTCCACGCGATCGTCAATCAGCGCGTGCGTGAAAGCCACTTTAAGTGGCCGCGATCAAAGAGCTTACTTATCGCCACGTGGCGTCACGAGGGGCACTAATCTTCATCAACTTAAATGTCGCGCGATCGCGATGAAACGGCCACGATGAAACCCGATATTCCTCTCACCGTGGTGACGCGTGGAGCTTTCCGGAGCTTCAGATTTCCATCAGACAGGCGACGCAAGCGATGACGTGGGAGAGGAGCATCAAAGCATTGATGCGCAAAATCCGAATCGTTCAACTCGCCTCGACACGCAATCGGACGGCTCGGAAGATTCCTGGAAGAATTCCACGATCGTGGTGCGATCGAGCCGCGATCGTGGCTCATTCATCACGGAATCAGGGTCAAGTCTCCTCCAACTGATGGCGCACGATCGTCATGCGATCGTGGCCATCAAACCGCTCCCACGACTGTATCAAACGACCAGAATTTTCGGGCCAAAATCCCCTTTAAAACGACAATGTATCTCTCCTTTCTTCTTCAACTTTTGATTGATTCGTGAAGCAATTAAGAGAATTTGGAGCAAAATCTTAAGTTCTTCATGATCCCCCGTGTTTGGACTCAATTGCGAAGCAATTAGAGCGGAATCAATCGCGAATTCCTCTTTGATTTCATCGAATTTTCCCCTTGGAATTCGAACGTCCGCGAGGAGGAAATCGAGAAAATTCGCTTCAATCCACGTGAATTGAAGCCTCATTCTTGAGGCAATCAGGTTATTACTGAGATTCGATCGATTATCAAGAGGTAATTTGAGTTTTTACTAGGTTTACATCTTTAATTTTTCAAATTAGTTCTTAGTGTTCTTTATTTTCCCCAAATTTTAGTCTGAAAAATCTATGATTTTGAAAATAGAATATCTCTCTGATTATACTTCCAAATCACTTGATTTTAGTTTCATTGAATTTCTCTTTTCATCAGCTTTCTGTGGATAGCAAATTCGTTGAATTCCGAGTTCATTTGGCCCTTCAATTTAACGTTTGAACGAGCACTGTTCCATCTTTCATCGAAGTCAAACGTTGATATTTGAGGTCAATTACATTCAATTTAAAAATTGGAATTTGATCATTTTGGTCTATTTAGATTCCTATGGTTCTTAGCTTTCCATTTATATATAAATTGCAAGATTTTGATTTCAGTTGACCAGTCAATTTGAATATTTCCTCTGAGGTGTTCATTTCAAGGATTTTCTGATATTTTATTTTCAATAATTCATAGTAATCCATTTCTTATCCAAAATCAGGACTTCTATATCAATAATTCCATTTTCTCTCTAGTTTTAAAATATATATAATTTTTGTAATCTTATGACACCTTTTGATTCTCTGATTTTACAGAACACCTATTGTTGGTCAAAGTCAACTCCTTGAATTTGACTTTTGACTTTTCTCTGTCAAATCCGAGAATTGAATTCTTAAAACTTCTTATTTAATCTATTTATGTCATTTCTATTCATTACATCTTATTTTTACTTCTTTAAAACCTCTTTTAAACCTAAGTTTGACCAAGTCAACTCTACAATTATAGTCAACCCTGCTCTTTGTGGATCGACCCGATACTTACATATTACTTGATTTTATATCTTATCTTTGTGAGTTTGGTTTTATAAATTTTGGTTGACCTACGTTTTGTGTGTTTAACGACCGCACTAAAATGCTTCGTCAATGGGATTGATCACAAATCGTTGCTTGATTCGATCGCATTCTCCCCTTGAACGCCGAACGTATGCGAGGAAGAAACCAGGCCAAATCCTCTTTCAATCCACATGAAGTGAAGTCAAATTCTCGCGTCAATCGGGTTAGTAGTGAGAATCAATTATTTATCATGCAAAAAAATTGTATTTAGATTAGATTTAGGAGGTTAATTTTGCTTTACAAGTCATTTTCGTCCAAATTTGGTTCGGATTTTTGCTGATTTTGAAATAAAGATTTCTCCCCGATCTTAAGTCTAAATCACTTGATTCTAGTTTCATTGAATTCTTGTTTCATCAGCTTTCCATGTATAGTAAATTCGTAAAATTTCATGATTATTTGACCCCTCAATTTAACATTTGACCAACTAATGTTCATTTTCTATCCGAATTTGGACGTTGACTTGTGGGATCAATTACTTTCAAAATAGAAATTTAAATTTGACGATTTTGGTCTCTTTGGAATTCTCTGGTTAGCTTTCTATTGATATATCAATTGCAGAATTTGGATATCATTTGGTTAGTCAATTTGAAGATGTACACCGAAGTGTTCATTTCGAGATTTTTTTTATCCTTGATTTTAAATTATTCATATTAAATCAATTTCTTCTCAAAAAATCACGAATTGTATATCAATAAATTACATTTTCTCTCTAGTTTCTGAATATATAATTTTTGTAATATTTTAACTCTTTTTATTTTCTAATTTTCAGAAAGTCAACTATTGGTCAAAGTCAACACTTTGACCTTGACTTTTGACATTTCTTCATCCAATTAGTTTCTAAAACTCTTAAAATATCCTATTTTTCATATTTATATCATCTCTATTCATAAACAATCATTTCTACTTCTTTAAATCTTTTATTAAACCTAAGTTTGACCAAGTCAACCGTGTTCTTTGTCGATCAACCCGATACTTATATTATACTTGATTTTATATCTTTGCCATTGTAAGTTCGGAATTATAATTTTTTTTCACTGACGCTTGTGTGTTTTAACGACCACATGAAACATTTCGTCAGCGAGCGTTATAAAAATGCATGTAACGTTCGAGATAAAAACGCATGTAGCGTTATCAAGTCAACTCTTCATGCAGTTTTCGTCGGTTTAATCTCGACTGTTATAACTCCTCTTGATCAACGGTTGAGATTAAAACGCAATCCTATGAATCCGATCTCGCCATGTATCCCTCTCACTTTAGTGAAGATCAATGGCTCTCATTTCTCACGCGATCAAACGTCCCACGATGCGCACGTCGCATCGCGCCCTTGATCATTTATCGTGATCGATTATACGCTCTAGATTGCGCCACATCACCTGCGTGCTATCAAGAATATAAAAATCAATTTTAAATTTGAAAAATCGATCTTTACTTCCAGAAAATCCTTAGAAATTCATTAAAAATTCAGAAAAATTCAGAAAAAATCCGAAACAATTACAAAATTCATAACTTTCAAAATATAACTTCAAATTAATCCAAATTTCTTTCATTTGATCAGAAATTTAATTATCTATCATTCTAAAAAGTCAAATTAAATAAATAACAAGAGATTTAATTTCTATTTCAAAAGTATATTCATTTCGTTAAGATTTAAAACTTAGAAAATAAAAATAAATGTATATAAATGATTTCTCCGATTATTTAACTTTAACAACTACATATAATCTCAAGTAAAGATGGGCTATAAAATTATTAATCTTCAATTCATCATAATTAACCCTAAATTAATGTATTTTGAGATTATAGAATGATAGATAAATACTTATAAATATGATAACATGCACAATAATGAAATCTTTTATGCCTTAATATGCATTAATAATTATGTATTTTCATGTCTAATTAGCATGTTATCAACGACGCATTTTTGCGTAAGTACTATTCGGTAGGTAAGGCTAGTGCCGTGAGAAGAGCCATACGCGAATTCTCACAAGGGCGAGGCGAGGTTTTCTAGGAGGCATGGGAGAGACTTAGAGATCTTTTGAAACAATACCCGCATCACGGTATACCAAAGCATTAGATTGCCTAGATTTTTTATGATGGCATAGGTGTGCCTCATCAATATTTGCTTGATGCCGCTAGTGGAGGCACATTTATGAGCAAATATGAGGATGAAGCCCTTGATTTGATAGAGTTGGTGGCGAAGAATAGCCACCATCATGCGGCTAAATCCTTTAGAGGACGGAGTGCTCCCGTAAAAGGAGGGATGTTGGATGCGAAGGCGCTAGAGAAATGTATGCTTTTAGATAAGATTGAGAAGTTGACTGAGGCACATAATTTGATTAGGGATTCGCTCAAGATCCGCCCAGGTTCAGATGGCCTCGCACCAATAGCACATAGTGATGTCTCTCCATGTTCACATTGCTCTAGTTTTGAGCACGTCGAGTTGGATTGCCTCGTGATGGCAATTTAGGGTGCATTTCGATTTTGGCAAAACCCTACGCCATATACAAGGTTGAGCCAGGTAGGTAGATCTCACTAACCGAATTAGGGTTATACCATTTATTTTAACCCATCTTATGCGCAATAGCAGAGCGGGCAGCACACTTCATACCATCAGCCCTTTGGATTTGCTCAGTAGCATATAGGGAACCCGAGGGCTGACACCTTTGCCTCCGGTCCTCCTCGAGCGGCTACACCACCACCAGTAGTACCACCTCCAGCACCCACAGTTGATCCTGTCATGAGTGCATTAGCACAAATGATGAGTAAACTAACTGAGGTTAGCGATCGACTTGATAGAGTCGAAGGGGCTAGGGCCCAAAGCTCCGATGCTTCCGCCAAGCAGAGGAAGGGAAAGCGAGTAGAATTCGTAGACCAATTACCTTCCCAACCTCTAGAATACCCTATAAATTTAGGGCAAGCATCGTCGAGCCGCGCCCACAATGTAAACCAAGTTCACATTGATAGTGCATCGGAGGAGGCACATGCTATTTCAGGCCTACGTAGTGGCAAGGTCTTAGTGGATCCTCATAAGGACCACACGTGCCACAAGGACCCTCTTGAGGAGAAGGATGACCAATCCTCTCCTACAATTATTCCGGAGGAGGACTTCGATGATGAGGAGGCAGCCGACAAGGAGATGATTAGGGGAAAGCCCAATCTAGAGGTTTACAAACCTCCGGTGCCTTATCCTCATTTATTGAGCCTGCCCAGGGTCTCGACGAGTGAGAATGACGATACATTGCTCGAGGCCTTTAGATAGGTCACTATCACCATCCCATTAGTAGATGCCATTCAGCACATACCATCTTACGCTAAGTTCTTAAAAGGACTTTGCACCCTGATGAGGAAGCTGAAGCATATCCCTATGAGCGAGACTATTAGCTCTATTATGTTGAGTACGCTTCCTCGCAAGCGACGTGATCCAAGAGCTCCCATGATTAGTTGTGAGATAGGGGGTAGGACTTTCACTCGATCTCTTCTCGACACAAGGGCTAGTGTCAATATCCTCCCGTAGGGAGAGTATGATACTTGTCCACTTGGAGAGTTTCAACCCTTATTTATCACGTTGAGCTTCGTGGATGGATTCGTGAGACGACCTCACGATATTGTGAAGGTAGAAAACTATTATTTTATGGTAGCTTTTATTATTGTGGATATGAAATCCATGAAGGATTTCACTTACGCTCCCATCATAGTAGGGAGACCATTTTCTAGCTACCACGAAAGTAGAAGTGATATTTCAGGTAAGAGATAGTACTATGAAGCTGAGCATCAATAAATTTATGCGACATCCTTCACATGAGTCCGATGAGGTAGGCACCATCGATATTTATGAGGATTCAAATATTTCTAGTTGTATCGAGGAGACAATGGCATTTATCAAGGACGAGAACATTGAGGAGCCCGACGACGATCCATTTCCCTCTAGCGAGATGGCACCCGAGCTAAAACCCTTACCTGCTACTTTGAAATGTTCATTTCTTGATCATCAGTGTGATAACCCCATGATTATATCCTCACAGCTAGATAAGGACCAAGAAGAGAGATTACTTGAGGTCTTGCGAGGAAGGAAGGAAGCAATCGAATAAAGCTTATTGGATCTTAAGGGGATTGACCCTTCTTTGTCCACTCATCAGACTTTCCTAGAGGAGGATTCTCGTCCCTCTAGAGAGGCACAAAGGAGGCTTAATCCTAAGGTATGGGATGTCGTGAAGGATGAAATCCTTAAGTGGCTAAACGCAGGTATTATTTATCCCATCTCCGATAGTCCATGGTGATGGATATTATGTGGCCTATAAGCCAATCACACTTTCATGCATCTTTTTTATGTTCATTGAAATGAAATTTATTCGTTGTCATTCTTGTGTGATGTTTGCAATGAAGTCCATGAGCATGTGCAATGACTATGTGAATTATGATGAGATCATAATATAGTGATCACTAGTCTTTCAACATATGTTCTAAACATTCCTATTCGTGGGATATTCGAGAAGGACATCGAATTATCCGGAGAGAATAGTACTATCTAATCCATCTCATATGATGAGTATGGCTAATCCTATAGCCATCGGTGTGGAGACACTAAGGATAGATAGTGGGTGCTCTTTGGAGAAAGAGTTCACTAAATTGATTTGTATGAATTCCTAAATGGTATTATACCTAACTGTCAATCAGGTTGATTCATGTCATGGTTGTGTATGTGGTCCTTTGACTTGAGACACCAAAGACATCTTGTGCATGGATGATCATGTTTTGATTGTGACTTATGAATCCCTAGCCATGGCATATCTAAAATGTCATATATTGGATACGACATGAAGTCTACAAAGATGATTGTGTGAACAAGATGGGATCATCCACCCTCGGTATTTCAGGATATTGACTCAAAGAAATGAGATGTGATGAAATCCACGGCCAAGGTAGTAGAAATATCGACGAAGGAGTTCCCGATGATTTCTACACGCATCAGAACTTACTTGAGTGATCGATTAAGGTTTGACAGTTCACCATACCCTAAGTGTTTCATGAGTCTAATGTGGATGAAGGATTATACATATATGGTAATCGATGACGGGAAGTTTCCATAAGTGAGTTCTTACATACTCCATATCTCCTAGTGTGCGTGGTGTAGCTTGGCACCCAACGAGCTGGCAACTCAACCTATCGATTGAGATAAATTGATTCTCGATTAATTAATCTATATGTGGATGTTGATAATTAATTAAGGTTGACCAATAAGGTGTTATTTGGTCCATAGAGCTATTAACTAGTGAGATATATGGACCTAGAGGGTCACACACATGTCTATGGATGTTGGTAGATATAGACATAATTATGAGGGTTTTTTAAAAAAAAACCTCATACCAAATGTATATGAAAAAAAACTCAAGGTGCCCATGCAAGCCTTGTGGGAATTCTCTCCTTTCTTCTCTTTCTCTCTTGGTGAAGAGGTTTGAAGAGGAGATCCAACCATCCAGAGACTGTGTGGATACCGCTAGAGGCTAGACACTTGAATAGCTTCAAGAACTCCTTCAAGGAAACCTGTAAGTATGTTTTCTCATACATATTAGATGATAGGATCATATGTTCTTGATGGCTTGATGTTTTGAATATCCGATTCAATGAATTCTGTTGCATTTGATGTTTTGATCAAAATTTCGGAAAGTTATCAACCTTAGATCCCATCACATGGGTTAGTCCAGTGCATGTCGTCCCCAAGAAGGCGGGGATCACTGTGACGATGAATAACAAGGGCGAAGAACTTCAAATGCGTCTTCCGACGAAATGGCGAGTATGTATTGATTATCGAAAGTTAACTGCGGTGACAAAAAAGGACCATTTCCCTTTGCCATTCATTGACCAAATCCTTGATAAGTTTTCAGGTCAAGGATATTATTGCTTCCTCAACAGATATTCCAGGTATAACCAATTGGTGATTCACCCCGATGATCAGGAGAAGACTACATTTACATGTCCTTTTGGCACTTATGCGTTTCAACGCATGCCATTTGGATTATGTAATGCTCCTGCCACTTTCCAGAGGTGCATGATGGCCATCTTCTCTGACTTTATAGGAGAGAGTCTTGAGGTCTTCATGGACAACTTTTTAATTTTTGGGCTGAGCTTTGATACGTGTTTAGAGCACTTAACGTGAATCCTCGACGTTTGCATTAAGAAACACTTAGTTCTTAGTTGGGAGAAGTCCCACTTCATGGTTAGAGAAGGTATAGTGCTTCGGCATCTTGTCTCAAGCAAAGGATTGGAAGTGGATAAGGCCAAGGTTGAGGTGATTCAAGACCTTGCACTCCAAAAGTCAATAAGGGAACTTAGAAGTTTCCTTGGGAATGTCGGCTTCTATCGACGATTTATTAGAGATTTTGCTAAAGTTTTAAAAACCATTGACTTCTTTTTGTGCAAGGATAAAGATTTCATCATTGAAGATGAGGGGAAGGAAGCCTTCATGCGTCTGAAGCAATCATTAGTGGAAGCACCTATTTTACAAAGTCCTAATTGGGACTTACCTTTTGAGATTATGTGTGATGCTTCGAATTTTGCAGTTGGAGCGGTTTTGGGGCAACGAATCGACAAGAAGCCGACTAACATTTGTTATGCGAGCAAAACGTTAGCTAATGCTCAACTCAATTACATTACTACGGAAAAGGAGTTGTTGACGATTGTTGAGCTCAAAGTCGTCGTGTGTTTAAGCCCGACAAACTTACTATTTTTAGACTAGCAAACTATGAGGCAATTGGGATAATTGGGATGTATATGTTTCCTAGGTCGATCCACAAGGACTTTAGGGTGAGAGAATGTCAATGTAGGTGGAAAGAAAGGAGAATGACCTAGATTACTTGGATATATTAATTGGAAGAGTAATTGGAGTACATGCAAATCAAGGGATATTGAAACTAGGATGAAATTTTGGAAGAATGATGTGTGAGGAGATGTAATAAAAATGAGAGGAGGGGGAAAGGGAAATTAGAGGAAAAATGGGGAAGGAGGAGTGTAAGGAGAGAGGGAAAGAGTATGAGTTAAAGAGAGGGGAAGAGAGGAAAACCCTTTGGGGAGAGAGAGAGATCAAATGAAAATAGAAAAAGAATGATAGAAGGACAATTAACTTCCAGAGAATAGAAGGGGGATAAAAATAAAATAAAAAAACAAATGAGAGAATGATACTTGACGCACGCACACGAAACGTTGGAGAAAAGAAATAGTAACTTAAAAGATCGTACTTGAAAAAGACAAACAGGAAGTTAAAAGGGATGAACAAGAGAAATGGAGAAGGGGGAAAGGAGAGGATCGGAGAGAGCAGGAGGAGACCAGAAGCAGATTTCGAGGAAGAGCATGATTAGAGAGGGAGAAATATGACGAGAGTGAGAGCGAGAGTGAAAGAATTGAGGAAGTCGGCAAAGAGGGAGAGGAGATAGGATTGACGGTGACTTGGAAGGAGATTAGGAGAGAGAAGGGGGAGATTGGGAGAGGAAAGCGAGATTTTGAGGAATAGAAAGAAACAAGGAGGAGAGGTGAAAGGAGGTGTTCGGAAATGACAGAATGAACCCGGAAGAGAGAGAGAGAGAGAGAGAGGGAACCAGTGTGAGAAGAGGGAAAGAGGAGATCGGAGAGAGGAGGAATGAACGAGAAAGAGGCGGTCAAAAGGTAGAGAGATTATGAGGAGGATGAGGAGAATCAACAGAAATTGCGGAAAAGATAGAACATGAGATTGAAATTAAAAAAAGTAGAGAATTTGGGGAAGAGACGGAATTGAAGAAAGGAGGGTGATGAGAGAGAAGACGTGAGGGCGTAAGGAGAGAGAAGAGAAGAATGATTATGAGAAAGAAATTTAGCGGGAGACTAGGACGGAAATTAGAGGACGGATGGGAGAATGAAGAAAATTTGGAAATGAAGAAATGAAGATTGAGTTTAACGGAGAACGGGAAATAGATTAACGAAGAAATGGGAGAGAGAGAGAGTGAGAAATTTCAGGGAAGATAAAGAGAGAAAGGGAGAGGGATAGAAGCAATGAGGAAGAGCAAGAAAGTAAGAGGGCGAAAGAGAAGAATTAACGGGAAGATGGAGAAGATGATGTGCGGGAAAGAGACTTTGCGGAAGAATAAAAGAAAGAGAAAGTAGGAGAGTTTGGAAGAGAGACAATGAGTACGAGAAAGGAGCGATGCAAGAAAAAAAATTAGAGAAAGAGAGGGCATTGGATTAAGAGAGAATGTAAGAATGAAAGAGATGATTCAGAAGAATGGAAAAGAAAGATAAGAAAATCGAGGGAGAGAGTTTACGAAAACGGAAATGGAAGGAGGAGGGAGAACGGGAAGAAGGAGAGTACTAGAACTATGACATTAGAAGAAAACAATAGAATTCCAGGAAGATGGAAGGATAAAAAGAAAAAAAGAAAAGAATGTGAGAGGGAGAATGCGAGAGAGCTTGAGAGGGGGAGGAAGAAAAGATTACGAGAGATTGAAAAGAAAACAACAATAACAACCTAGCTTCTTCTAAACAACTATTTCTGAATCTTAAACAACAATTCTGAGGATGCTCAAGAAATTCTAAACCTTGGGGAGAGAAAGAACAACCGCAAAAAAGAAGGCAAGAAAAAGAGAAGAAGAAGGAGAGACGAGGCAAAACAGAGACCCCCCATTAAAAGTGCATTTTCTCTTTTTGTGGGCTCTCCGAGAAGAGATTTCCTGATATTTCTCCATGACAGCCCACTAAGTATTGCTTTTGAGGAAGTGCTCTTCTTCTCTGTTCACTTCAAGCGGGTGGGGAGAAGGCATTGACTTATTTCTCCATGACAACCCACTAAGTCATTGCTTTTGAGGAGGTGCTCTTCTTCTCTTGTTCGTGAAATAAAATAAAATAAAATTAATGTAGAGGACTTCTATTTGATGTGCTTATATTATATAACTATTAACTCATGAGATAGTGGATTAAATTATGTTTTCAACACTTAATAGAATTAAATAAAAGCAACTCTTAAGTGTTTATAACTACTTTTTATGCTTTAATCAACGGTCATCTTTGCTCTTGAGAAGTTTAGGTTTTATGTCTTGGGCAGCAAGATCATTATGTATACGGATCATGCCGCTTTCAAGTACTTGTTGTCGAAGAAAGACGCTAAACCGTGGCTGATTAGATGGGTTCTCCTTCTTCAAGAATTTGATTTGGAAATTAAGGACAAGAAGGGAAGTGGGAACTCAGTAGCTAATCATCTTTCTCGACTTCAGACCACGTCTTCAAGAGAGATTAGTGACACATTTCCCAACGAACAGCTTCTCGCCATCGTGACTAAGGTACCTTGGTTTCCGCATATTGTAAATTACTTAGTCACGAAATCAGTCCTCAAGTATTGGAACACTCATCAAAAGCAAAAATTCTTCCATGATATTCAATATTATTTTTGGGAAGAACCCCAATTGTTTCATTTAGGGACTGATCAGATTATTCGGACATGCGTTCCGGAGGATGATCAAGTTCATATTTTATTGATGTGTCACTCGTTCTTATGTGGAGGTCATTTTGTGTCGAGAAAGACTAGATCTAAGGTGCTACAAAGGGGCTTCTATTGGCCAACTCTATTCAAGGATGCCATCAAGTATTACAAGGAATGTCTAAAGTGCCAATTCGCATTAAACATCTCAAAGTAAGATGAATGCCCTTGCAAACCATCCTTGAGGTAGAGATTTTTTATGTTTGGGGGATTGACTTTATGGGACCATTTCCACCCTCGGAGGGAAAAGAGTAAAACACAAATTTATGACTATAAACTATGCTTATTACATGCATACGTGGCCTAAAATGAACATAGTTGTGTGTTATCATGATTAAAATTGCTTAATTTTGCCTTCATTATGATTTATGATAATTCATGGTTTTTGTAATATTTGAATATTTCATTTAGATTATAAATTGACAAGGAAATGAATTTTTAAGGCAAAATACATTTTTTGGATTTTCTAATTGATTTAAATGAATTTTAGAGTACTTTGAGGATATATTTCTAGTTATTCTAATCATTTCCTGCATATTTATCAGCATCGGGGGCATAAATGTAATTATCGGACATTTTTGGACAAATATGTGAGCATATCTTCTTTGTTCTCTAGGTTTTTTATAAATTAATATCGTCAGGGGTTAAAATGCAATCTTAATCATCGCTGGGCATAAATGTAATTATCTGTTATAAAAGGTAGATCAGACGACGCCCACCAAATCACGACACGTGTTGCAATCTAGTGGCGCCGTCTTCATTGACTTTAAGCAGAATAAGAGAGCGACGTGGCGCTCTCTTATTCGTGTGAAGAAGAGAATCTAGGGCGAAAGTAATCGCCGCAGATCAGTTTTGTTTTTTTTTTTGTTTTTTTGTCGTTTTTCATTTTTTCGTTTTGTTTTTTTTAAGTGTTGCTTTTTGTTGTTTTTTATCTAAAGCAGAATAAGAGAGCGACGTGGCGCTCTCTTATGCGCACTAAAGGAAGGAATCTGCGACAAAATTAATCGCTGCAGATTCCTCTCACTTACCTTTTTTGGAATATATTATTTACTTGTGCAGGTGACATGGCAAAGATCCTGCGGTTGGCTCGATGGTGACGGGGCGCAATCTCGGGGACTAATTGATTGAGAATTGCTGACGCAGGAGATCATCAGATCAACGGCCAGGAATGCTTGGAATTGAAATGTTGATATATTCTTATCTAGTCGTCTGATTGGGCTGAAATTTTGATGGGAGGCTAATCTCACCATGCTCTTTCCATCCGCATGGTTGAATTTTCCGCCGAATTCATGGATATCTCAAAAATCAATCCTATCTGTCAATTTGGTTGGAAGCCCTAACTCGTAAAATTTCTCCTCCTCCCACTCCCAATTTTCTTGTTTTTTGGCTCTCTCTTGACACCAGGTCACTAGCAGGAAGAGGGGAGAAGCTTAGGCCCAAGCTGGACGTTGTGGGATGCCCAATTTTGCTCTGGAGAAGGAGATCAAGAGGAGCTCGACATCGTAGCGAATCAAGCACAACCCAGCCTAGGATTGGCACCAAAAATGGGGTTTGTGTGAAGATTTTGATGAGAGATCTTATTGTAGGCCATTCCAAGAATACTGTAGTTCATTTTAATTTGCTTCAATCATAGGATAATACATTTTGTCTTCACAAGTCCTACCTAAATCACCAATTCTTCTATAAAATCCTATCCTTCTACTCCATTCCTCTTATCTCTTCATTTCATCATCACTCCATCTCTATTCCATCTAATCATCAGCCCTTCCTAAAGTAGAAATAACTCTAATTATTTCTTACTTCATATCCATCCTCTCATCTCTTCTTCTTCTTTTTTCTATAATTCTTACTCACCCAAGAGGTGTTCGATGGAATGCTCCTATGGGAAAACCCTTCTTTGACTCTCTAAAAACTCCTAAGACACTCTTCTTCTCCTCTAACTAAAACTACAGAAGCCTAATATATCTAATTCTATTCACTACATCTATAAATCCCTCTTCTAATTTCTAATTTCCCCTACTATAGGTATCCCTTCCTTCTTCTATCTTAGTCACTAAGCCTCATTACCTTGGTTCCCTGAGGATCAACCCTTGGTTACTACTATCCTAAGTGAGGTATTATAAATGTATTGCATGGATTAAAACACAACAACGACATAAATTGACTTAAGTTTTAGTCCATCAAGTATATTCTTGCAGCGGTGGATTATGTGTCCAAATGGGTCAAGGCAATACCGACGAGGACGAACGATCATCGAGTGGTTAATAAGTTTATTGTTAGAAATATATTTTCTCAATTTGGTTGTCCTAGGGCGATAACTAGTGATGGCGGATCTCATTTTACTAACTCTCATTTCAGGGCTTTACTTCACAAATATGGAGTTCACCATCGCGTTACAACCCCGTACCATCCCCAAGCAAATGGCCAAGTAGAATTCAGCAATAGAGAAGTCAAGAACATATTGAAGAAGATAATTTGCACGGATGGAAGAGATTGGGTAGCAAAGCTACCAGATGCTTTATGGGTCAACCGCACCGTATTCAAGACACCCATCGGGATGTCTCCTTTTAAGCTCATTTATGGCAAACCTTGCCACCTCCCCGTTGAATTAGAACATAGGGCTTATTGGGCTATTAAAAGGCGCAATCTCTCTCTTGAGCAAGCCGGGAAAGAAAGACTTCTACAACTTCAAGAGCTCCAAGAATTACGGAATGAATCAAATCAAAACGTCGAGATTTACAAGGTCAAAAATAAAGCCTTTCATGAGAAGCATATTAATAGAAAAACTTTTCATGTTCATGACAAGGTATGGCTTTATAATTCTCATCTTAAACTCTTTCCAGGGAAATTGCGCTCTAAGTGGGATGGTCCATATGAGGTCCTTGAAGTTTTTTATAATGGATCGGTCTTAATTTTAGATCCTAAGACCAAAAATTCCTTCAAGGTGAATGGGCATAGATTGAAACCATAGATTGTTAAAGAAGGACCACCACCTCTCCATAAAGAAGAGCTGCAACTTCTTGAGATATCAGCCACTAATTAGTCGCTAGAGGGAGTTAAGTCCGGCTGAAGACGTAAAACTTAGCCCTTGTTGGGAGGCCACCCAACAAGGGCTTTAGTTTTTGTATTTACTTTTACTTTTATTTTTGTATTCATTTTTTTTCTTTGATGTTTGCTTTTGTTTTTCTTTGATGTTTGCTTTTGTTTTTCTTTAGTCACCATATATGCCAAGGAGGAGAGAACAACAAAAGAAAGAAATTCATCCCCAATGAACACCATAAATGAAGAGAAGAATGCACCCAATGCAAACTTCTTGCTATGTTTTTCTTTTAGCCCCTTTGTCTCATTTCCTATTTATTTATTTTGCATGCCATGTTTCATGATTGTCATCTCTTTTCCATAAGCATGCTGATTTTTATTGAGGACAATAAAAGGAATGAGTATGGGGGGAGTTTTCAAGAAAACTTAAAATTTTTAAATTTTTGCATTCCTTCATTTGGTATTCTATGCATGATCTGATTTTAAACCGTGTGAACAGCAACACGATCTTTCTAAAGCCACATGAAATATGAAAAACATAGAGTACATGAACACCTTCAAATGCTTAGAAAGCCATGGGAAGAGCAGCCTTAAATGTTATGATAAGGAGGTAATAGAGTCGATGGAATTATGGATCTAGGTATTCCTTTGGGAGTCATAAAGTCTAATCTAAGAGTTTACTCAAGCTCATAGTATGATTTTTTTAAAAATTTCTATATTTCTCATCCACTCATTCTTCTTTCTAAATCTTGAGTTAATGACTCTTTGCATGCATATCCTTCCACTCTCCATAGCTAGTCGTAGCTTGTATCATCCTTTTCTTGGCACTATTATTATTGACATAGAGAAGCTCCCAGAGCCATAGAGATACCAAAACCTCTTCGGGGGAATAAGTTGCATGTCTACTAAGGACGACACATGGGTAGGATGAGCACCATGGAATGAGTTAATATTGCTTTCAATACGTTGCATAAAAAGTCTTAGAAATTTTAATTATCCATTTACTCTGCATTATCTAATTCCTTTTCTTATAAAGGCTTTCTGCAAGTAGAATTACGATATATATATATATATAATCTAAGTAGATTTAGGATGAAAGAAAAAGAAAATAAAGTAGAATTAGAATGGTAAGCTACCTCTCATGTGTTTTGGCCGATTCTATTTTATAGTCATTATGTATGAAAAGGATGAAGCTTGTTTCTACTTCTTGTGCCTTTATCATTCATGTTCATAGTGCAAGGAAGAATCGACAATTGATTTGGTAAGGTGAATCATTGTCTTAAGTTATTTATATCTTTATTAGTATGTAGAGCAAGAGGAACTCTTAGTTTATTTGGTGGATTAAAGTGTTTACCATGACCCTAAGTTTCTAGTGCACTACTTTCTACTTGACATCATTTAAGGTAGAGCATTCTATTCAGATTATATAAATGCTTAACCCATGGTCTTCTAAGGTCATTTTTTAGTCCTATTACACATTATTTATGTTTCTATTGCTAAGGGACAAGCAATGATTTAAGTTGGGGGGTGTGATAACATGCATATTTAACTTGAATCATTATCATATTTAACTAATATTCATGCTTATCTTATGTAATTATGATGCATGTTATAATAGTTTTATGAATTTTCTCCATTGGTATGCCATTTTACTCAAGTCCATATTTTTGCATTATTTAGGGTTAATTATGTGTTTCCTTGATTTATTTTGACTTTAGTGGATGATTAAAAGAAGAAATTTCAAGAAGAGAATGAAGGGATGAAGCAAAGTAGAATTCTTAAGGGTTGATTTAATATTATTTTGAATTAATCATTTATTCTTCCTTAAATTGATATTTTAGTGGCATGGTATTAAAGATGAAGAAATTTATTACCCAATGGAGAAAATTTGAATAAAAAAAGAGTTATATAAATTAAGATATGAATTTCTGAATTTTATAGAATTTTTCTAGATTTTATTTTATTTTTTAAGTACTTTTCGGATTTATTTCCTTATAAAAAAAAAAGGCAAAAAGGGTTTATTATTTTGCCCGGAACCTGCGAAGCTGACGTGGCATGGCACGGACACGTGACGGAGCCATGCGAATCCACGTGGACCCATGTGGACGCCTACATGGCGCAAGGAGATAATGGGGCTGGCATTTGATGGGCCCACGGGTATAGTGGGCCCAGGTTAGATAGGGGGCGTACTAGGCCCATGCGGGCGACGCATTGGCTAAAGGCGGTTCCACCTTTTATACCCGCTAAACCCTCTTATTTTTCTCCGTGAGGGACTATGTTGTTCTCTCTTTTTTGCATGCGACGTGGCAAATTGAGGAGACTCCAATCTCACGCGCGAAATTATGCACGTTGATCAAGTGGATTGTGGTCCGCCTAATCTTCATAAGATGCACATGATTAATGCCTGACCGTAGATCTCATTAATGAAATCCGACAGTCGCGATCACTCAAAGCACTCGGCTAATCGAAGTGGGACACATGGCTTCATAAGGACAATCTGATGAAGATCAGATGGCGAAAATTAAGAGAAGTGGAATCCACGTTGTGGGATCTTGGCCCACCAATTTCGCGCGATCATAGCCATCCAAAGTCTCATCAGGGAATCGAACGAACTGCAATTTTTGCGATAAAATCTCTATAAATTGATGGTCTCTCTCTTTGTAAACTTAACTTTTGATTAAAACGTGAAAAAATTCAGTATTTTTGGAGCAAAATCTTAAGTTCTTCGTGATCCCCCTACGTTCTAGACTCAATTTTGATCATATTACGGTAGGATTGATCACGAATCCTTGTGAGAATCAATCGGAATCACCCCTTGAACGTCAAACACACGTCAAAGAAGAAACTGAAGAAATACTCTTCAATGCACGTGATTTGAAGCCCAATCTTCCGTCAATCAACTTAGTAGTGTGATTCCTTTGTAATCCTTGCAATTTATGTACTTTAGATTCGATTTAAATAGGTAATTAGAGTTTAGAAATCAGAATTTTGATCTTTTTACCTAAATTTGAGTGCGGATATTTTTTGATTTTCGAACAAGGATTTCTCCCCTATCTTAAGTCCAAATCATTTGATTTTGCTTTCATTGGATTCCTCATTTTTTTAGCTTTCCGTGGATATCTGATTCATAAAATTTCATCACCACTTGATCCTTTAATTGGACATTTGGCCAATGGCTTTTCATTTTTAATCAGAATATGGGCGTTGACTTGCGGGGGCAATTACTCTTAAAATACAAGTTGAAATTTGACAATTTTGGTCTCTCTAGAATCCTCTAATTGTAGGCTTTATATTCATATGTGAATTAAAAGATTTGGATATCATTTTTTTAGTCAATTTCATGATTTTCATTGAGGTGTTCATTTCAGGATTTTTCTGATTATTCATTTTCAATAAATCATAGTAAATCCAATTCTTCTCTAGAAATCACATATTTTATATCCAAATTTTCCATTTTCTCTCTAGTCTCTGAATATATAATTTTTGTAATATTTTACCACCTTTGTCTTCTCTGATTTTAAAGAAAGTCAACGTCTAGTCAAAGCCAATGCTTTGACCTTGACTTTTGACTTTTCTTTGTCAAATCATTTTCAAAGATTCTTAAAATATATTATGTGATATATTTATATCATTTCCATTAATAACATACCACTTTCACTTCTTAAAAACCCTAATTAGTCCTAAGTTTGACCAAGTCAACTGATGTAGGATAGTTTGGAATGCTAATATGATTGATGATGATGAGATGCTTATGAAGATATAATGGAGAATGAGAGATTTATGAATGAATATCTACTAATAATACTTAAGAAATAATCCTACAGAATAAAGAAGGACCTATGAAGTGATATCAGTGAGAAATATGAATATGAGTCAGTGGAGATATAGAGAAGATAATAAAGAGGATAGTTCAAAAGTATGAGAATGATAATAATGAAGGTGGTAAGAATAGTGAGAAAATTAAGATGGTGAAGAGAAGAAAAGTAATGAAGGGTGGTAAAATAGCGATTATATAAGGGGCAGATGGATAGAGAATAGCGGTAATATATGTTGGACTTATGATCTCATAAACGAACTACTAAACACATTGACGGGAGAGGATGACACCTGTAGGACGGTGAAGATGATGCTTCCAGAGTTACCGGTTGATCCAGATTTTCCGTCGTTTGATTCTTACTCGATGTGGATGAAAGAGGAAAGAACGGGAGGGGGAAAAGAGAAAAGGAGATAGAACTCGAGAGAGGCTTGCGGGAGAAGCACAGGGAAGAACACGAACACAAAGGTAAAAGTAACCAAATAGCAGCCAATTTTTTATCAAAAACAACATCTATCTTCCATCGCTTACAATTTGTGTTTTATAGAAATAGAGGGGATAGCAGTTGCGGGAGGCATCGCTCTATCCCAACTTTCGCGTACGAACGGTTACGCAGGTCGAACGGGAGTTTCCACGGAAGTTGACGGATCCGGATTCTTCCCATATTATATTTTCTTTGCGCATCCGCGTCGCGGTCGTAGTCAATATTTAATACTACCTTTTGCTTTATGGAGTTGACTCGTCTTCTTATCTTGTGAAGTCCTCAGCTGGTGGTAAACAGACAGGCAGTAGGCGAGAGTAGACGAGGACGGCGAGTTGACCAGAATTAGCGAGCACGACTTATCAGAATTCGATGTGGCCGCAGGATGAAGTTGCGATCTTTCAGTCGGCGGCGAGGAATCATAGGTTAGTTGAAAATGTCAGCTGGATTCGGCATCGTCTTGCTATCTTCAACAAGGCGGTTGTTCTCCTCTAAGATAGAAGACGAGGCAGTTCGTGGATTCTTTCTAAATTTTGTAACCCGTGAGATTACGTTCATCTTCCACCTACCTCCCGATGAAAGTCAATTCCTTTTCGTCGGGGGAGGGAGGAAAAAGTTCCTTCTTTAATCAGTAAGCAACGCGGATGATCCTCAGTTATTGAGTTGCGGTCGTGAAATTTCTATGCAGGAAGCTCGTTTTTGCGTGGACTCAAGGTGGAAGTTTCAGAGAGTTTCTGATAATCCGTGCATGAGGCATTGACAAGGATGAGTCACCGCTCTTCAGTGTCTTCGCTATTCAGGGAAGGAAGAAGCGTGGGCTCCTCATTTGATTCTCTGTTGAGATATGCAGAGTCTCTTTTATTCCACGTTGACTTGAGGTATTTGAGGCGGTTTTAATACTTCTTCGTGAATGCCTTCATATCGTCTCCCTGTTCCATATCAGCAGAGAGAAGATGCAGGGACTCATTTCATGGATGCCTTCATATTCTTCAGTAACCGTGGAGATCCTCATAGAGGATAGGTAGTTCTCCCAATTAGATCTTTCCTTCAAGCTCTCATAGCTGGCCAAATGATAAGAGATGTAAACTTGTGGATCTTGAGATAATCTTCATTATATAGGGCTTCCCTTTGTGTTCTTCATGATGATGATCTTCATATAAATTGTCTTCATAAATGCATGGTTTTACTCATGCATTGGCTTTGTCTTGAAGTAAAACAAGAAGATAATGTCTCCATAGATAATTAATAACTAGATCTCTCTTAAAATTATAACTAAGGGTGGTTTTCAAAGAGAGAAGGAAAATACAAATAGATTCCTACTAATTTTCTTTTTTGAGATCATTACTTATAATTATAAAAAGGTACCTATGATATGGTGGATATGGTTTAGAAAACAGGGAACCTATATCAAGGTAGAAGGTGGTTGACTTGGTCCATTCAAGGAATTCTAAGTATCTAAGGATAAAAGTTTGAATTCTTTTGACCAAGTCAATCTTTAGATCAGTGTAAACTAGGAGGAGGAGGGAAGATAATTCCCTTAAGATCTACACTCTCTTTCAATTATTTAGAGAGGTCTTATTCATCCATTTAATAAATGGATAATTTCTCAAGTTGGTGAATAAGGATGAGGAGGAGAAGGAGGATAGGTTCACTTAGAACCCTTGTGTTCATGTTTTGAAATAATTCTCCATCATCAACTCTTTGATACAAGTCAACCGCATTCTCTGTGGTTTGACCCGATCTTTTCACTGTTCTTGATTTCATATTTTTAAATCATTATGAGTTTAGAATTATAAATTTTGTTTGACCCACGATCGTGTGTTTTCAACGACCGCACTAAATCATTTCGTCAGCCTGCGCGCCGCCCCTGCCCCGCTCGTGCGCTGCCCCTGCCATGCCCGTGCGCCGCACCTGCTACGCTCGCTTGCTGCCCCCTGCCGCGTCCGTGCGCCACCCCCTACCATGCCCGCCTATCGCCTGGCCGCACCTGCTCGCCGCCCCTACCACGCACACTCGCTGCCCCTGCCACACCCGCTCGCCGCCCGGCCGCATCTGCACACTGCCCCGGCCACGCCCGCGCCCTGCCCCAGGCCGAACTCGTGCCCCTGCCCGGATCGCCCTGTGGACCGGGTCCATGACCGCGCCCGCGCAACCTGCCCTTGGCCATGCCCGTGCGCTTGTGCACCCTGTCCTTGACCGCGCCCGTACGAGCGGGCTTGCGCCCTGCCGTAGGCGATGCCCGCGCGCTTTGCCTGAACCACCCAGCGTGTGATGCCCCTGACCGCGCCCACTCACCCTGCCCTGGCCATGCCCGCGCGACTTGTCCTTGACCGTGCCCATGCGCTCTACCCTGGCTGTGCCCACGTGACCACGCCCTGCACCAGCTGCATCACGTGCGCCATGTCAGGTTGCCCCATGCCCTGTCGCCCTATCGCCCCGAACGTGAGCCCCCCATCACCCGCGCCCCATTATCTGTTCCCCCACGACGTCACCAAACCCGGCCCACTTCTGCCAACCGTCCGTGCCGTGTACAAACGACCTCCCTCATCACAACCAACCAGGCTTGCGCCTTGCAAGTTAGGCACACATCCCCTCCTCTTAACTTCGAAGTTCTTTATTTCTTGCAATATTTCCCCCATCTGTTTCCACCACCCTCAGGATCTAGACTAGGTTAGTCGGTAGAGTGCTATGAGCGGATTGAGATCATGGTCCGATCCATCTTATTGACCGTTGAGCTACCATCGACAACCCAAGGCCCAACACTTGAGAGGACGTGGCTCGGAAGGTTTCCCAGATTGTTACTACATGGCTCACCCTGGGATCTACAAGGCGAGGGGCAAGGAGGTAGCCTGTTGGGTACCTTGAGTGAATCTTGATCCAAATCAAGTGATTTTTATTCTATGGATTCTTCTTTGAGTTCTCTTTGCAAATCTATCAAAATCCCTAATTTTTCACCTCAATTCATCGTTTGATTTGATCTAATTTCAAAGAATACCTCAAAAATACCTTAATTCTCCGTGGATTTGACCCTTATTCACCACTAAACTATTTAATTCAATTTTAATCGTTAAAATTGATGAGTTTGATAATTGTTTTGACGCTTATTCGTGTGTTTTCAACAACCGTGCGGCTTCGCTTCATCACTTACCGTAGTCTTCTGGGCCTTTCATACGCTAGATAACTAGGTAAAAACACAAAAAAACAAAAAAATATAACAAAAAGGAAGGGTGATAACATGCAAATTATTCTTGTAATTACACATTTATTAATTGAAATTAAGTCACAAAACATTTCATTCCTATGCATGTTATCATACTTTGAGTGCATATATATCATTTTATGCAATTTAAAGTTATAATATTAAAATATATTATTTTAAGAGATAATCATGCATAATGAAAAGTAGATTATTTTCATTTTAAATTTGAGATTATAATTGACTTTTAAATGTAAATTAATTAGAGAAAACATTTTAATATACACTCATTTGTTTTTCTAAGTTTATTCTTCAAAGAAAATGAGCATATTTTTTAGTTAAAAATTTATTCTATTGTTATTTCCTAATATTGAATTTTTAAAATGATAGATTATTTAATTTTTTTAACAAAAAAATTGAATTAAAAAGGAGTTGTATTTTGAAAGTTATGAATTTTCTAATTTTTATGGATTTTTAGAATTTTTTTGTGAATCTAATTTGAATTTATTTTAATTTCAAATATTAAAAAATAGTGTTATATGCACGTGATAATGAGACAGTTGATGTGGAGAAGCGTGCTTACGTATCACCATGTGGCACACACGTGTGTGCGTCATTAGCATGCACAATTAGTGGTCAAGCACCCTGTTCAAGGCATGGGCTAATTGCTAAGGGCGTTCACCCTTATATACCCATTGAATCCCTCTTGTTTTTCCAACGTGGGACAATCTCTATTTTAATTTCTTCGCAAGTGATGTGCCATGATGTGAGACATTTGATTCACAGACTAAATTGCGACCATTGATCTTCACTTAGTTGGAGGGGTAGGTGGCGTATCATGATTGGATGCTGATTCATTTTATCTGAATTGTGCAATCTCAGCCATTCATTTGACGAGTTATAACGGTTGAGATTAAATTGCGTCCAATAGACTCCTATGGCAATGTGTGTACATATGGAGAGATTGATGAAGATCAAATGACAACAATTACACAACGATTTGTGTACGCGCAATAATGTGGTGCAATCTAGGCGCTCCAATTAAGATCTCACAGTCATGACTTAATGATGATGATTCGACTCCAAGCATTTCATCTAAACTATTGATTGAAGATCAATCAATAGATCAAACGGCCACGCCCAATTTTTGCCTATTTATATTTTCTTTCTTCGATAGTGTAAAGCATTGTTGGATGTTTCGATCAATCAAACTTTTTGAACATCTCAATCCTTGAATCTCTTATTTTCTTCCTCTTCTAGACTCATTTCTACATCTGAGGAGTGTTTGAAATTAAGATTTTTTAGAGGGAGAAGGAAGAATTCGCGGCTTGAACTCTAAACTTTTGTTTTTCAAAACGCGGAATGAATAGCCTTGAGTCAACAATTTATTAGATCATTTTGATCACGATTTTGGGTTAGATTATGTACTTTCTTTTTAATCTTTTGTCCTATAAGAGTAGATTTTAATTTTGATGCATAGATTAGTTTAATTTCATGATTTTTAGTCAATTTCTCTCTCTCTTAGCAATTGAATTTTCTCTCTTGATTTATGTGCAAATACTAATATAAATTGAGTGATTTTTGATTCCATGCATTCGTCTTGGGGTTTTCTTTTAAAAAATACTAATTTCCTTGATTTCTCACCTCAATGGATTATTAGATTTGATCTAATTTTAAATATATCTAAAAAATCCCTATTCCCCCCTTGATTTGATCTTTATTCACCATTATACTAGTCTAGTCAATTCATTATTAAATCTTCAAATTGGTGAGTTTGGAAATAATTTT
>CM044116.1:4588349-4751631 GCA_024174645.1 Lemna minuta | reverse complement strand
CGTGGACGTTCGGAATTCAAAGGGAAAATTAGGTGAAATCAAGAGACAGAAATCATGATTATCATGCTTCAATGGCTTTCGTCTGCCTCGCACTCTTGAAAGTGCAGAGCTCACGAGAATCCTAAGGGCCTTCCTCGAAACTTGCTTAATTTCTTCACGTAGTTGATTAAGTTAGAAGAACATAAGGAAATACATGCTTTTAAAGAGAAAAATTGGCCCGATGTGCAAAGAGCCGTTGTGCTGCGCTCGTGGAGACGGATTGATGAGCAACGGACATTGGGCCGTGGAGGCGGCTTTGATCCCGTCGATGCACCATCGTGGCTTCACTCGTGACAAATCAGCCTATCAATTTGCGCTCAGACCCACGATCGCGCCTCGACCGGCCCACGATCGGGCCACTGATCGGGAGCTTGGTACTCACTGCCGAGTGCCTTCCGAATCCGTGGGAAGGCTCGTGCGCTTCGATTCCGCCTCTTAGGAAGGAATCCCGATCGCGCCGCTGATCGGGTCCGATCGCGCCACGATCGTGTGGTTCTTGCTGACTCAGATCGCCCACCGTCGCGATCCAGCTGGTGAGGCACGATTGATCACTGCCGTCGAGATGTGATCGTGGTAAGGTGTGGGAGAGTTCGGGATCAGCTTGCGAGTCGAGCCTTTGCCATCACGGCGTCCGCTGATGATCTCAAGAAGTCAATAGGAACATCCTTGATTTCTAATTTCTTCTTTCTTTGAAAACCACATTTAGATAGAATTTTAGGAGATCTAAGTAATATTTTAGCTGTGGGTCTACTCCAAGACTATCCAAAGATCAAGAAGACTCTACATCTCAGCCCTCAGCCATCATAAAGCATGAAGGAAATACATGGCAAACAAATCATGTGGAGCAATGGATCTATGATTCCTAAAGACTAAGAAGACCTGGTATTCCTGCTGATAACTGGTCAACTATTGACATCTCCAACGATCTCAGCTGTTAACAACTATCAAGAGGACAGTAAAGACAAGTAAAACCAAATTGTGAGAGCCTAAAGGAAGTCCAAGCCAGGAGGGTTACCTCCGACGAGGTCTACACCTCTGCAGCAAACTATGAAAGCTTGGGTTGAAGATTATTACCACCGTCCTACGTGCACAACTAACAAGTCATTCCATGCAACCTTTCTCTAATAACATAGAACAGTGAAGGTTAAAAGATTCCACGTGAAGAAACTCGAAGACACAAGACGATGCAATGAGATCAGAATTTCGTCAACCCTTCAGAGCTTCTCTTCATCTGACCTCGGAAACTCACTAGAAGACAACAAGACTTCGGATTCCTCGGATTGATGCATCGGACGTCATCTGCTGATAAAAACTGAGAAACTTCAAAGGACAGGAAAATAAATCCTCCAAGTTATCCACGATCGCTGCAATTATCATGTTAAATATCTTCATTGACGAGTTCCTCACGAAGTTACAGAGATTTCACCTATCAACTATCGTCCATCGTCGGCACATGAAAACACACAAATAGACGTCATCCACTCCCATTTATAGTCGGCCATATCTGATGAAGCGTGAAGATGAATCGCCTGGAGAAGACGTCAACTTGGCTACGTACAAGACATCGCTCGCCTCCTCTACCCATCGCGAGAGAAAACCGCAGGAGAAACTGCCACTTACCACGCGTCCACGCAAGATTCCAGCAATTTTGTGATCGACAGTCCTGCAAAATCGGAAATCGGAAAGACGCGAGACGGTCCACGAGAAATTGCGTAAACGACCGTTGACTATTCTCTCTTTTCGAAACCTCTCTTTCTTCCTATAAAAGAGACGATTGTAATAGAAGACAGAAGATGTTGTTTTTTATCAAAATTGGTTTCGTTGGTTCCGGTTCGATTTTACCTTGTGTTTCACTGTTCTTCCTGTGTTTCTCCATTCTCCCGCACCTTCTCTCCTTTCTCCGATTCTATCTCCCTTTCTACTCTCCCTCCTTTCTGTCCACTTTCATTCATCTCAAAATCAGAAGCACTTCAGAGGACATCAATTGGTCGTGGAGTGTTCTCAAGGCATCCACTTCTCGTCAACAAGGTATCATCCTCTATCTCTTAAAACCGTGAATAATAGTTCAGATTTAATATCATACGTCCAACATTATTCACCCTCCGATTCCATTTCGTTCTGATTTCTTCTATCTATTCTCAAACTCTATAATTACTATATTAGATAATCAAAAAGTATCTCCACTCATATACCTATTTATCTTCTCTAATCTCCACCATTCTCCTTCAATACATCCCACAACCTCATCATCATTCTTCTATAATCATCTTCACTACTTATCCTTCCATATCTCCACTGAATTATAACCACAAATCCCACTAATATCATTTCATAGATCCTCCCCATATTGTAGGATTTAGATTCATCTTCTAAATTATCCTACATCAGAACATCTCAAAACGAGATGAAATGCCCTTGCAAACCATCCTTGAGGTAGAAATTTTTTATCTCTGGGGGATTGATTTTATGGGACCATTTCCACCGTCAGAGGGCAAGGAGTACATTCTTGTAGCGGTGGACTATGTGTCCAAATGGGTCGAGGCGATACCGACGAGGACAAACGATCATCAAGTGGTTAATAAGTTCATTGTTAACAATATTTTTTCTCGATTTGGTTGTCCTAGAGCTATTATTAGTGATGGTGGATCTCACTTTACTAACTCTCATTTCAAGAGTTTACTTAAGAAATATGGAGTTCACCATCGCGTCACGACCCCGTATCACCCTCAAGCAAATGGCCAAGTAGAAGTGAGCAATAGAGAAGTCAAGAACATCTTGAAGAAGATCATTCGCACGGATGGAAGAGATTGGGCAGCGAAGCTACCCGATGCTCTATGGGCCTACCGCACCGCATTCAAGACACCCATTGGGATGTCTCCTTTCAGGCTCATTTATGGCAAGCCTTGCCACCTCCCCGTCGAATTAGATCATAGAGCTCAATCTATCTCTTGATCAAGCTGGAAAGGAAAGACTTCTCCAAATTCAAGAGCTCCAAGAACTCCGGAATGAGGCATATCAAAATACGGAGATTTATAAAGCCAAAAATAAAGTCTATCATGACAAGCACATAAATAGGAGATCTTTTCATGTTCATGACAAGGTATGGCTTTATAATTCTCGTCTTAGACTCTTTCCAGGGAAATTGCGCTCAAGGTGGGATGGTCCATATGAGATCCTTGAAGTGTATGACAATGGATCGGTCTTGATTTTAGATCCCAAGACCCAAAATTCCTTCAAGGTGAATGGACATAGGTTGAAGCCATATATTGGTGAAGAAGGACCTCCCCCTCCTCATAGGGAAGAGCTGCAATCTCTTGAGATCTCAGCCACTAGTTAGTCGTTGGAGTGAGTTGCGTCTAGCTAAAGACGTTAAACTTAGCGCTTGTTGGGAGGCAACCCATCTTTATCTTATTTTTTACATTTATTTTTATTCTTATACTTGCTGTTTGCTTTGATGTTTGCTGTTGTTTCTTTATAAGTTTTTAGGTACAAAGGAGAAGGGCACATAAAAAGAAGAAATTCAGCTCCAAAGCAACTCCAAAAATGAAGAAAAGAATGCAACCGATGCAAATTCCCGCTAAGTTTTTCTTTTCCTCTTATGATTTTTTTTCTTTTACTGATATTGCATGCCATGTGTATTGATTGTCATCACTTTTTCCATGAGCATGTTGAGTTTTATTGAGGACAATAAAAGGAATGAGCATGGGAGGGAGTTTTCTAGAAAACTTAAAATTTTTCAAAATTTTTGCATTTCTTCATTTAGTATTCTATGCATGATCTAATTTTTAAACATATGAACAGCAACATGATCTTTTCAAAAACACATGAAATAGAAAAGCATAGAGTGCATTAATACCTCCATTTGTTTAGAAAGTTGTGGGAAGAGCAACCTTAAGTATATGTTGAGGAGACGGTAGAGTCGATGGAATTAGGGATCTAGGTATTCCTTTGGGGAGCCATAAAATCCAAACTAAGGATATACTCAAGCTCATAGTATGATTTTTAAAACTTTCTATACTTCTCACCCACTCATTCTTCTTTCTAAACTTTGAGTTAATGACTCCTTGCACGCACATCCTTCCGCTTTCCATAGCAAGTCGTAGCTTGTATCATCCTTTGTTGGCACTAATATTATTGATATAGTGAAGCTCCCTGATCCATAGAGATACCAAAACTTCTTCGGGGGAATAAGCTGCATGTCTACTAAGGACGACACATGGGTAGGATGAGCACCATAAAATGAAGTACGTTGTTTTTCAATAAAGTTGCATAAAAAGCCTTGAAAATTTTAAATTCTGAATTCTCTAATCTCCTTCTTGAAAAAGGCTTGCAGCAAGTAGAATTAGGATAAATAAAGT
Source organism: Lemna minuta (assembly GCA_024174645.1). NCBI lineage: Eukaryota > Viridiplantae > Streptophyta > Magnoliopsida > Alismatales > Araceae > Lemna > Lemna minuta. The sequence goes on along the minus strand of CM044116.1, from coordinate 4,747,234 downwards.
AGAATTAGAAAGAAAGAAAAATACAAAAAAATAGAATTACGATGAAAGAAAGAGAAAAATAAAAAAAAAAGTAGAATTAGAATGGTAAGCTACCTCCCATGTGTTTTAGCCGACTCTATTTATAGCCACTATGTATATAAGGATGATACTTGTTTCTACTTCTTGTGCTCTTATCATTCATGTCCATAGTGCAAGGAGGAAGCGACAATTGGTTTGGCATGATGAATTTCTTTTAATTATGCATATTCTATTAGTATGTAGAGCAAGAGCATCCTTAGTTTATTTGGTGGATTAAAGTGTTTGCTGGAGGAATGCCTTGATCTTGAGTTTCTAGCACATTACTTTCTTCTTGGCATCATTTAAGGTAGAACATTCATTTCAGATTCTATCAATGCTTAACCCATGGCTTTCTAAGCTTGTCCTATTTCATACTTTTTCTCTTTCCATTGCTAAGGGACTAGCAATGATTTAAGTTGGGGGGTTGTGATAACATGCATTTATAACTTGAATTCTTATCTTAATTAACTCATATTCATGCTTATTTTATGTGAATATGATGCATGTTATCATACTTTTTAGGAATTTTCTCCATTGGCATGTCGTTTCACTAAAGTTGATATTTATGCATAAATTAGGGATAATTTCATGTTTAATAGATGATTAATCTTTTGTTTAAATTAATAGAAGTTAATCTCTATTATTTAATGAGTTTTGACTTTAGTAAATGTTTGGGAGGATGATTTTAGGATGAATTTATGATTTAGAATGTTTAATGAGAAATGATGCAAGTAAATTATAAGTCATCTTGATTTCTTCTTTCTAAATATACTTTGAATGACATGATATTAAAAAGAAAAGAATTTGTGATCCAATGGAGAAAATTTAGATTAAAAAGGAGTTGTATATTTTAAATTATGAATTTCTGAAGTTTTATGCATTTTTTCTGATTTTTATTTGATTTATAAATTGAATTTTTATTTAAAAAAATTGCAAAAAGGGGAGGTATTTACCTGCAGGTGCTGACGTGGTGAAGCGGGAAGCCGCCGACGTGACACGTGGCACGCGGGCCACCGCGTGGATGCGACGCGGCTCTAAGGCCACGTGGCAGGGCCGCGGGTCGCCCACGTGGGGCGCAGGAGGCGCACGGCACGGCCACGTGGCGAAGGGCCACGTGGCGAAGGGCCACGCGACAACGCGAACACACGTGGGTGCCCGTGTGGGGCGCCACGTGTAGCTGGATATAGAGAGGGATAGGACGATTAATAGGGGAATCCACTCCCCTATTTAACCGCGCCGATATGCACTATTTTTTCCGTGTGGGACATAGTCCCACACGTCTCACCTTTTGCAGGTGACGTGGACGCGCGGCGAGCGTTGGATCCAAGCTCAAAACGATGATCGCATGGACCCGAGTCCACGCCATCCTCCATCAACGCACGTGCTGCAAAAAGACCTTAGTGAGTTTGATCGAATGACTTACCGCATGCCACGTGGCAGCCCGAGAAGCCCCCGATCGGCATCAAACCGAAGGCCTTGAGATGATCTTTATCTGAAGGCTGAGCTTCATCGAGAGATGATCGCGGTCTTCATCAATCAGACGGCTGGCGGTGGACTTGTATCATGATCGTGGCCCACGGGATCGGCGAATCGCAATCGTTCATCACTTGAAGCTCAATCCAACGGTGGCGAAAGATCGTGGAAGAACTCCACGATCGCGGACTGATCGAACCGCGAACGCGGCGCGATCGAGCCGCGATCGAGGAGATTTTGTCATGGGATCGTGGTGGAATCGCCGCCATTCGAGCAGAAGATGATCGTCGAAGCATCCATGCCACGATCGACGCCCGATCGTGGCCCGATCGTGGCGTGATCGTGGCCTGATCGAGGCGAAACAATGTGGCCGATTGTGGTGGTTTTGGAAGCGAAATTGAAGCCGAGTCGTTGCGGAATTCAAGCCACGAGCCATGCCTACGGAATCGCACCCTCGACGCCAAGAAACCGCTTCCACAACCGCGCTAATTACCCACGATCTTAGAACCAATTCTCTTTTTAAAGTCCCATGTACTTCTCCCTTTCTTCTTCAACTTTTGATCGATTCGTGAAGGAATTAAGCAAATTTCGAGGAAGATCTCTAGTTCATTGTGATCCCCCCGCGTTTAGACTCGATTGCGAAGCAATTGGAGCGGGATTGATCGCGAATTTCTCCTTGATTTCATCGAATTTTCCCATTGAATTCCGAACGTCCACGAGGAAGAATCCGAGCAAATTCGCTTCAATCCATGAGAATTGGAGCCCCATCCTTGCATCAATCAGGTTAGTAGTGAGATTTGATCGATTATCAGGAGGTAATTTGAGTTTTTATTAGATTTAGAAGTTTAATTTTGCAAATTAGTTCATAGTGTACTTCATTTTCCCCAAATTTCAGTCTGAAAAGACGCTGATTTTGAAAATAGGATATCTCTTTGATTATAAATAAATTGATTTTGGTTTCATTGAATTCCTCTTTTCATCAGCTTTCCGTGGATAGAAAATTCATCAAATTCTGAGTTCATTTGGCCCTCCAATTTGACGTTTGACCACGGACTGTTCATCTTTCATTAGAAGTCAAATGTTGACTTTCGGGGTCAATTACTTTTGATTACAAATCAGAATTTGATAATTTTGGTCTTGTTAGATTCCTCTAGTTCTTAAATTTCCATTGACATAGAAATTTCAAGATTTGGATTTCATTTGGTCATTCAATTTAAAGATTTCCTCTGAGGTGTTAATTTTGGGGATTTTCTGATAATTAATTTTCAAGAATTCATAATAAATCCATTTCTTATCCAAAAATTACGAAATATATATCAATAAATTTAATTTTCTCTCTAGTTTCCAAATATCTAATTCGTAATCTTCTGACTCTGTTTGATTTTCTGATTTCGCAGAACAGCTACTATTGGTTAAAGTCAACGCTTTGACTTTGACTTTTGACTTTTCTCTATCAAATCCGAGATTTCAATTCTTAAAACTTCTTATTTAGCCTATTTATATCATTTCTATTCCTTACATCTTATTTTCTCTTCTTTAAAACTCCTTTTAAACCTAAGTTTGACCAAGTCAACTCTGTGATTAAAGTCAACCCTGCTCTCTGTGGATCGACCCGATACTTACCCAATACTTGATTATTATATCTTGTCTTTGTGAGTTCGGTTTTATAAATTTTGTTTGACCATCGTCTTTGTGTTTTAACGACGCACGAAAAACTTTGTTTACACGCCAAGCGTGCGAGGGCGAACCGTGAGGGCGCGGCTGTGGCGACTCTCGCAAGAGGCGACGCAGGGACACGAGGGCAGCCTCGAGCCCTGGTTGAGGCGGGGGCTGCATGCTGATGCTGGCGGGATGTTGAGGACGCTGAGCGCTCCGGAAGGTAGCTCGGGTGCAGCGGCGGACCCGCGCATGCGAAGGGCAGCGATACGGCGCCCGGGATCGGGCCGGCCTTGGGGGCCCACGTGCTTCCCGGAGGCGGGTCTTGAGCAGGGGAAGAGCAGCGGCGGTTGACGGGCGGCGATCCAGAGGCTCGGGGAGGCCCTTTGAGAGGGGAGTCGAGGGTAGGGACCCCGGGTTCACCCTACACCGGCCGAGGCTTGGAGGAGTTCCCCGATGAGGGGGTTTGAACCTCCTCGCACCAAAGGGCGGCAGCTATCCCTCGGGGTGGCGGCAGCGGCGGGGGTTTTGTCTCGTGGGTCTTCGTGCAAAACGGGTAAAGAGGGTTGGGGGACCGCGGATGAGTAGCAGATGGAGATCCACGATGGTTAGGGGGGACTTTGGAAGAGCTTCTTCACGGTAGGCGGCCATGGAGAAGAGGGGGAAGAGGGATTCATAGAGGGGAGAGGAGGGTTCCAAGGAAAACCCTACGAGAGACGAAAAGGGGGGGATCGAGGAGAGGAGGGTTCATCCAAGAACTTATAATTTCATCACAAGAAAAAACCATCATTCAAAGTAGCGCCCCTCCTACCCCTTGTATATGAGGGTTAGGGCATTTTCGGTAATTGGTCCTGCTGACCAAAACCCACCCATACGGGAGATTAGGGCCACCTGCTCAAATAAACCTTCCCTAATACAATTTAAGGCCTTCCTAACAATAGGCCGCTAAAAACATGCAAATTAAAACTTCAACAAAGAGGCCACAAACACTCGGCCATGATAATTCAAAGCTAGAAAGAGAAGAGGGATAGAGTCAACCTTTTCAGTCGCCCCGTTGACTAGGGTGTGTAGACAAAACCGGGATCCTTCACCTCGGCTCGGGTACGTCGTGTGGGCTGGAATCTGGTCTTCGGTCTGAGATGGTCCCCATCACATATCTTTGACTCCCTAAGAACATTTCTAATGCCTTTTGACTTCCTAGTAGCTGATCGTATTTCTCTCTAAGTCGAGAATATTCTTTTGGAAGTGATATCTTCTCTTCCTTCTTTAGTACTTCCATATCTACTGTTATTAATTTTTCCTTAAGTATTACATTCTCCATTTCTAGTCTAGTGTTCTCTTCCCTTAAATCCCTAATGTCCTCATTCACCTCTGTTGGAGAACTTGATGCTTTCTCCAACCTTTCAGTTAGGAGAGAAAACTTCTCCACTAATTGTATATTCTCTAGTCTACCCTTCCTTAATTCTCTCCTAGTGATTCTATATGTACATAATGATGGATATCATGTGGCCTATAAGCCAATCACGCTTCCGTGTATCTTGTTTGTGTTCATTGAAATGAAATTTATTCATTGTCATTCTTGTGTGATGTTTGCAATGAAGTCCATGAGCATGTGCAATGACTAAGTGAATTATGATGAGATCATAATATAGTGATCGCTGATCTTTAAACATATGTTCTAAACATTCCTATTTTTGTGGGATATTCGAGAAGGACATCGAATTATCCGGAAAGAATAACACTATCCGATCCATCTCATATGATGAGTATGGCCGATCCTACTAGCCATCGGTGTCTGAGAGACACTAAGGATAGATAGTGGGTGCTCTTTTGGAGAAAGAGTTCACTGAATTTGATCCGTATGAATCCCCTGAATGGTAATATACCTAATTGTCAATCAGGTTGATTCATGTCACGTGTTGTGTACAGTGTCCTTTGACTTGAGACACCAAAGACATCTTGTGGATGGATGATCGTGTTTTGACTATGACTTACGACCCTAGCCATGGGATCTCCAAAAACGTCATAGATTGGATACGACATGAAGTCCTCGAGGTGATTGAGTGGTCAAGATGGGATCATCCACCCTCGGTATATGAGGAGATCGACTCAAGGAATGAGATGCGGTTAAATCCTTGGCCAAGGTAGTGGAAATATTAGAGAAGTTGTTGTCAATGATTTCCTACTCTCATCAGTACTAAATTGAGTGACAGATTAGGGTTTGACAATTAACTCATACCCTAAGTCATTCATGAGTCTCGTGTGGATGAAAGATTATACGTGACACGGTAATCAATGACTGGGCAGGGTTCCATGAAAGAGTTCTAACATACTCCATATCTCCTAGAGCACGTGGTGCAGCTTGGCACCCACCGGGCTGGCGGCTCTCAACTCCGTCGATTGGGTTAAATCGATCCTTATTCAATTAATCTATATGTTGATATAGTTAATTGATAAGAAGGACCAATAAGTGTTATTGGGTTGATAGAGTCATTAATCAGAGATATATGGACCTAGAGGGTCACACACATAAGGTCAATGGACGCTCGGTGGATATAGACATAATAATAAGTGGTTTTTGTGAAAAGTTCACATTCCCAAAGTCTAGTAAATAGGGGGAGAATGACCATAATAGAGGTTCCCATGCAAGCCTAGTGGAACTTCTCCTCCCTCTTCTCTTTCCTCTCGTGGGTGACGAGTGTTCAAGAGGAGATCCAATCGTCTGGAGACTGTGTGGATACCGCTAGAGGCCGGACGCTTGAACGGTTGAAGAACTCTTTCAAATGAGTATTAACTTTATTCCATACTAGATGATGGGATCACCTAGAATAGATGATGAGATCATCCATTCTTGGTGCTTCCACGATGTTGAATGTTTTGATTCAACACCTTCCGCTGCAATTATTATTTTGAACAAAGACTTGGAGAGCTTTTCGAGCCTCAGAACCCAGCACATAACAAGTCAGCTAATGCATCACTTAGTTCTTCATTAGATATGTCATGAATACTTACCTCACCATCGCTGGATTTTGCCATTAGGCACAAGTTGACCACCTCGCTTGCTTCTCCTCCTTCTTTGTTGTCTTCACTTTCACTTGAGTCACTCCAGGTTGCCTTAAACACCTTCTTCTTCTTGTCTTCTTTCCAGGTTGGTTTATTCTTCATCTTTTCGTTCTCCTCCTTCAGGTTTGGACATTCATCTTTGAAATGACCTGGTTTCTTGCACTCATAGCAAACTTTAGATGTGTTTCCAAACTTTCTTCGACCTCTTAGCATTCGAGCTATCTGTCTAGATAGCAGTGCAACATCTTCATCGTCATCTGATGAGGATTCTTGCGCTTGAAGGGCAATGGATTTGTCCTTCTTTATCATTCCTTCATTCCTTCTCGCCTCATTCATCTCATGAGTGAGAACTGACCCTACTATCTCATCTAAGGGTATCGTAGTGAGGTTCTTAGCCTCTTCAATAGCTATAACCTTAATCTTCCATTCACCTGACAGTGCATTCAGCAGCTTCCTATTTAACTCAAGTGTCGAATACTCCTTCCCCATGTTCTTCAATGCATTTATCAATGCATTCAGACGTCCTACCAGATCACGAATGGATTCTCCACTCCTCTGTTTGAACAACTCGAAGTCGTTCACTAATATACCCACTTGGTTATCCTTCTGCTGTTGTGTGCCCTCGTGTGTGGTCTTGAGCTTGTCCCACATTTCCTTAGCTTTAGTGCAACTTGACACTTGATGAAAAAAGTTGTCACTAATCGATGCGAAGATAATATTCTTCGCACTCCCGTTGAATTCCATCTCTTCTTTAGTAAACTTCTCATACTCCTTATCAACCCCTTTGACCATCATATTCCATAATTCATGCTTCTTTCACATGGCATATGCTTCTATCCTTACCTTCCAAATGGCATAGTTACTGCCATCAAGAGTTGGAGGAAATAGTCTAGAGTCACCACCCATAATAGATCGACTTGTCGATTTGTTACAATCGATGATACAAGTCAGGCTCTGATACCAATTGATAAGTCCCAATAGGGCGGTGGTTTAACCTAAGAGGGGGGTGAATTAGGTTATGTGTTAATTTTAATTATTATTCTCTACTTTTTCTGTTTGCTAAGATTCGTTGGTTAATCACTCACTTCTTGTCCTCTCGATGCACCCGATATTATTATACTGGTTGGGGGACCTAATGTCCCTTAATCCAGTCCCGAGTACTATAGACTCGGAGCCTCCTCCTCACCAAATGAAACCTAATCCTCTCACCCCTCAAATGGGTGAAGGACAATGTTCAAATACAAGGTTCTAGATTTGCCCCCTACGGCAAACCTAACACTCACCTTTACCTGTCCCTACGGCACTACCCACTAGGCCTCGACCTCCTCGGCTCCTGAACGCCCTGACTCCCTCAGGCCGATCTCCACGCGATCGCTCGTCCCTTCACGCCCTGTCGTGCCTCTTCTGCTAATGCCGCCGACCACCGGTAAATTGAGACCTCGTCTTCCGGCTTCACTCGGTCTTCTAGCTCCCCAAGTATAGACTCCTCGTCTCAACGAATGAGACGCTCCCGTCCTCCGCGTGTGTATGAATATGAGAAAGTGTGTATCTAACTGCTGCTACCTTTTGACCTAGGGTTGACTTTTTGACTTATGTAGACTTTGGGTTGACTTTTGATGACTTGGGTTGACTCTGACTAATAGTGTTGACTTTAACTCGCTAGAGTTGACTTTTTGACTTCTGTTGACTTTGGGTTGACATTTGACCTAGAGTTGACTTTGTGACCTAGGGTTCACTTTTGACCCAGAGTTGACTTTCTGACTTAGAGTTGACTTTTGATGACTTGGTTGACTCTGACTAACAGAGTTGACTTTTTGACTTGGAGTTGACTTTTGATGACTTGGGTTGACTTTAACTTGCTAGAGTTGACTTTTTGACTTCTGTTGACTTTGGGTTGACTTCTGTTGACTCTATCTCTCAGAGTTGACTTCTGTTGACTCACTCTCTCAGAGTTGACTTATGTTGGCTCTGTCTCATAGAGTTGACTTCTGTTGACTCTGTCTCTCAGAGTTGACTTCCGTTGACTTACTCTCTCAGAGTTGACTTTGATTGGCTCTATCTGTCAGAGTTGACTTCTGTTGACTCACTCTCTCAGAGTTGACTTCTGCTAAATCTGTCTCGTCAGAGTTGACTTGACCTAACAAGGTTGACTCTACCTGATTTCCACTTAATAGAATAACCTTAAACACTAAACAATTTACCATGGGCTCAGTGAAGAAAATAGAAATAATGTTGCAAATATAAAGAGCTTAAAAAATGATTAAAATCAAATAAATTCAGTGTGAAGGACAAACTTTAATTCAGAACTGGATAACAGATGAGATGAAATAATTTACTGAGATAGATAACATACCACTGCTCCTCGTCTGTGAATATTTAGGCAACCAAATATTTAAGCAATCAAGGTTATACCTTACTTTACCTTTGTCGATATCACGTTGACTGATACACCAGTTTATTAAATAATGTAATACCAATATTCAGTTTAAATAATATAGAGTCACAGTGAAGTACTGAGATTCAAATTAACGTACCTCTATCGAATGTGTGGTGCTGAGATGATAATTCAATAATGTTAACTTACTGCTACTGAAAATGAGGTGTAACCTGACTGATATGAATTACTAGAAATTGAATTACAAATGACTTGGAGCGTAAAACAATTTACAAGACTAACTGAGGAACAAATACTGACAGCAGAAACTAGGTGTAACACAATCTATATTATTACTTGAGAGATAGATAACGACAACAGAAAAATAGAAGTAAACAGTGTATATATATATATATAAATGATAAACAGATTATTAATAGCAGTAATTAATCGTAAGTGTGTTATACAACCAATCAACAAAAGAAATTACTGACAACAGAAATTAGAAATGATAGTATATATATAAATGATAAACAAACTATTAATAGCAGTAATTAATTGTAAACGTGTTAAAGATATTTAAAGTTGTGTGATGGACTGAGAAAATGGAGTCACACAAACCGAGAATCAATTTTGTATAGAATTATGCAAATGACTGAGAATGAGGTTGAACAAGACAAACAGTTAAGTCTTAATAAATCTGTATAACTACCTGACAACGAAATTTATAACAATATAGAGATAGATCTAACTGATTTATACGATTAACTGAGATTCAGATTAACGTAACACCAAAGAGAGGCAAATATTGAATTATATAAATAACTTAGAATAGAGAGACTAAAAAACCGGAAGAGCAAATTTGACTGGCTTTATGTGAATGCCTGAGAATGAAAATGCTCAAAACGGGAATTTGAAATCAGTAATTTGTACGTACCGAAATTAGAGATAAATAGAGGTTAGTTAATCAAATAGTTCTCAAAGAGCACTTGAGATTTGGATAACAATCGATGAAATAACTAGAAGATACTAAGATGAATCACAGAGAGGTTTGAGGTTTAAGACACGAAATTTATCGAATGTGAAACCGAAATTATGCAAGGAGGAAGAACCAAAACAACTGAGCAATGGAAAACGTAAAGTACAAATCTGAGATTAATATTGAGATCGTGATCGACGAGCAAGAGAATCTTCCACGCAGGTGAGCACTAAAATATTCCTTTGAATCGTTTGTCAAATCGCTAAAACACCGTGAGGAAGAAAGAAACGAATCGTTAAAATACGGTGAGGAAGAAAGAAACAAATCGTTGTCGTGGTTTCCGCTTCTCGATCACCAGAGAAATGCTGAGTTTTCGATCTCCAACGCCTTGTCGCTTCTCACAATTTTTCACTTCGGTCACTTGCAAAAGAAGGCGTTAGCCCTAGAAAATGAAAGCTCGATCCCTTTTAACATGAGTCGATGATATGCTAAATTTACGATAATGCCCTAATAGCTATCTATATGCAATGATAGTCTTACTTATATATTTGCAATATATATATATATACTGATCCTATATATGTACTCATCTTATATATATATATATATATATATATATATATATATCTTATAGTTACGATATTATTCTAAATAACTATCTATATGAAATGAGCTTACATATATACTAAGCTTATATATGTATAAACTGATCCTATATATGTACCAAACCTATATATATATATATCTATCTATATAGATATATACATATTTATATATGCTGGCAATAATAATATAAAATTAACTACATTTATTCATGATGTATCTTGGAATGAAACTATATATATATCAATAGTGAAACTTATAAGTGAAACTATATAATTGCATGAGGTAGTAAATTCCTGAAAAAGGATACATCTTCATGGACACATTAGTAGGTTAGTGGAAAAAAATCAAGGAAGACATAATGTATTAATAATTAAAATTAATGACATACAAGAAACAAGATGACAATTCAAGATGGGATGCTTACGTCAAAACTAGTGCTCTAACAAGGATTAGGTTTCCTTTTTGGTAAGATTGGAGGCTTTGAGTCGATAGTACTCGGGATAGAATTAGGGGACATTAGGTCATGACAGTATAAAATTATTTGTGTATCTTGAGGGTAAGTGGATAGTGATAAAATGAATCGTAGCAAAAGGGATTTAGAAAGCTTAAAGATTCAATACTAACTAATTCAACCCCCACCCTTTTAGTTAGTATCACCACTGTATTAGGACTTTCATTTAATAGGTAAGTGATTAATGAGTTAGCAAAAAACCTGAAAAAGATGTTTTATCTCATTAATCAATCACACACACACATATGCACACACACGCACATCCATAAGCATGGCCCACGTGACGTGTACATATACCACCACGTGGTGACGCTTTTTTGCCCACGCCATGTTAGCTGCCATGTCGGCACGCGATAAAAATATAATTATTTATTTATTTTAATTTGAAATAAATTGAATTAAACTTATAAAAATAAAAAAATCCATAAATTTTTCTTTAAATTAGGATATTTATATCTTTCAAAATATTTATCTTGTTTGATCAGAAATTAAATAATCTATCATTCTGAAAAATTAAATTTAATAAATAACAAGTGAATAAACTTTTATTTCAAAAATACACTCATTTATTTTGGAAAGTAAAGTTTAGAAAAATAAATGAGTGTATAAAAAGTATTTTCTCCTATTATTTAACATGAAAACCTAATTATAATCTCAAATATAGATGAAAATAATCTAATCTTTAAATATTTCTCTTAAATTATCCATGATTATCCCTAAATTAGTGTATTTTGAGACTATAACTTAATCTTTCATAGAATTATAGATATATACTCAAAACGTGATAACATTCATAAGAATGGAATGTTTTATGACTTAATTTGTACTAATAATCATATAATTTGTATGTTATCACAAGGAGATAAATTTTTGCTTACATTTGCGAATAAGTTGAGCTCCATCTACTAAAAAAGAGAGATCAATAATTATAGACTACTAGTATGTAATTTGGTAGATAGATATTATGTATTCTTGGATAGAGCATACAATACTAGGTATATATATTGAGTTTGAAGGTTTTTCAAAATGAACTATACAATCAAGGAAATCAACTATCTTCATTGATGGAGCAGCTCTGCTCCATACAATCAAGAAAATCAACTATATATATATTTGTTAGGTGACATAGCAGCTCTGCTGCTTCATGAAGAAAGTTTCCTTCAAGAGTCAAAGTGGGAGGATAAATCCCAACCTATGAAATTATTCAATGAGGTGGAAATACATCTCTGGGGAATTAGATGAATCCAAAAAATCTCAAGATCCTAAAGCAATTCAGAAAGTACTACAAAAGAACAAATATCAAATGTGGTGTAATTATTGTAAAAATAAGGGCCACATTAAGGAAATCTGATGCAGACTAAATTGAAGAACCATATATAATCACATATATATGGTTACTTAACCACATATATATGAAGGGAAATCCATAGTGGGATATCAATGGTTGAGGAATCCAACTTCATCAAATTACATTGCAATGCCTCAAATGATTGCATCTCTTGATACCTATGGTCCTTCAATGAAAATTACACCATAGGAAGTAAAAAAATTGTAAGAGGAGATGCAACATATGGAAAACTTATAGTAGAAAATGCAAATTTCTTATCTTCAATAGACTTATTCATTGGTTCAACACTGTCAGCCAATTCAAGTAGATCTAATTTATAATCAACTCTATCTCAGATATCCTCATCTAACTCCCATTATGACTCATGGAAATTGAACTCAAGAGCAACTGGTCATATGGAACGAATACCAAATATTTTTGTGTCATATGAGACATGTTCTAGTAGTAAGAAGGTTTAAACCGTTGGTGGAACCTTATTTGTTATAGCCGTTACATGTAGTGTAAAAGTGGAATTAATTGGTCCCTTAATGCATGTGCTACATCTACCCAAAATTTCTTCTAATTCTCATGTTAGTATAGTGACTTGAAAAATTATATGAATTCAACATCATTTTTTTATGGAATTGATGACTTTTTTGTGCAACAAGGTGCACACATTGAGGACTAATGAAGTAAGATGAGGTTTTGACACCTCGAGTGCGGTGAGACTGGCCACGAAAATGGATTATGCTAGAGTAGATGAAGCCACTTCGTCAAGTCGCATGGGCTTGACCGATGTAGTATTTGAGACTTGCAATGTTGTTGCGGGTGGCCTAGGCTGCCCATGGGATTGTTGGGAGCAAGGTGTCACTGGCATTGTGATGATCACCCCTCTCGGGCAATTAAAGCTGACCACAATTGTGGGCCCTTTTCCTAGTAGCTGGGCAATTTTTTGTATGAAAAGGGCACTCTTCTTGACCTCGCAGATCATTGAGGAGATGGATGGATGGTGATTCATCTCCCTTTCCCGATGGTTGACACCCAAGTTAGGGAAAACAAGATATCATAAAAAAGGTCCCTCTCACTGATAACATACAATTTTAACATGCAATTATACAATTATTAATGTAAATTAAGACATAAAACATTCTATTTTTTTGCATGTTATCATACTTTGAGTGCATATCTATCATTTCATGCAACTTTAAGTTATAATATCAAAATGCACTATTTTAGGGATAATTATGCATTTTTCAAAATATATTTTAGAGTATATTATTTCCATCTATATTTGAGATTTTAATTGGGTTTCGATGATAAATAATCAGATAAAATACATTTTTTATACTCATTTATGTTTATAAGTTTAAATTTTTAGGAGAATTGAGTGTATTTTTGTAATTAAAAATTAATTCTCTTGTTATCTATTAAATTTTACTTTTTAAAATGATAGATTATTTAATTTTTGATCAAACAAGACAAATTTGGATTAATTTAGAGTTATATTTTGAAATATATGAATTTTCTAATTTTTAAGAATTTTTTTGGAATTCCATTGATTTTTTTTTATGAATTTAATTCGATTTATTTTAAATTAAAATAGCGGCGAAGTATGAATAAAATATTATATTTTATAGTGTGCTGACATGGCAGCTGACGTGACACGAACAAAATAGCGGCGACACGTGGCGACGTATGAGAATGCCACGTGTCACACAGTGTACATGTGTGCACATGTGTGTGTGTGATTAATGAGAAAGCACCCTTTTCAAGATTTTTGCTATCTCATTAATCACATACTAGTTATACACATGTCAAATTTCCGTAATTAATGTCATGTGGGATTATTTTTATGTTCTTATATGTGCAGGTGACGTGGCGTCATGTGGAGTGTCTGATCGAGGGATCAAATCGTGATCATCGATCATCACCTAAGAGAAGGGGGTTATAACATGCATATTTAACTTGAATTCTTATCATATTTAACTAATATCCATGCTTATCTTATGTAATTATGATGCATGTTATCATAGTTTTATGAATTTTATCCATTGGTATGCTATTTTACTAAAGTCCATATTTTTGCGTTATTTAGGGTTAATCATGTGTTTTATCGATGTTTGATCTTTTGCAGGGTTAAATAATTGGAAATTAACTAATTTTCTTGATTTATTTTGACTTTAGTGGATGATTAAAAGAATAAATTTCAAGAAGAGAATGATGGGATGAATCAAGATAGAATTCTAAAGGATTGATTTAATATTATTATCCTATTTTCTTGCTTGGATTTATATTTTAGGTCGGATTTCATTTTTTACACTTCTTACTATTAAATAGTGTCTATAAATTTCATGGTAGGTACCAAAAGATTCATATTGAACTTCGAGCGGAACTTCCCTGGATCCAATAATGACACGTTTATCTAGTTGCCACCGGAGCCACAAAGGACTATCCAAATGGATTCGTTTTCGACGATAAGCTCCACGTGCGTCATAGGAACTACAAAAAAAGGGTTCCAACAAGAAAAGATTTGTGATCCAATGGAGAAAATTTGAGGCAAAAAGGAGTTCCAGAAGTGAAGTTGTGAATTTTTGAATTTTTAAATTCTTTTGGATTTTATTTTGATTTTTTAGGTATTTTTTGGGATTTATTTCATTAAAAAATAGCGAAAAATGGTTTAATTGTGCAGGACCCCCGTGAAGCTGATGTGGCGTGACGCGGACATGTGGCGAAGCCACGCGAGCCCACGTGGACCCTCGTGGATGTCTACGTGGCACAATGAGACAATTGATAGGCGTGTGGGCCCACGAATATAGTGGGCACACGGAAGGCATAAGGGGCGTACTTGGCCCATTTGGGCAATGCAATGCTTATACGCGTTTCTTCTTTTATACCCGTTCATTCCCCATATTTTTCTTTGTGTGGGACTAACCGCTCTCTTAGTTTTTGCAAGCAACGTGGCGAAGCGTGGTACGTCGGATCAATTCTTGCCAATAATCTGTTCGATCTAGGTCCACCAGATCGCCATCAAAACACGTGCTTATTTCCCAACCGTTGATCGCGTAAGTGAAATCCGATAGTCGCGATCTAATTGCACACTCGGTGAATCACGAATCGACACATGGCTGAATGTGGAGACTCCATTGATGATCAGATGGCGATTATCAAAGAGGAGTGGAATCTGCGTCGTGGGATCATGGCCCACCAATTTTGCGCAATCGCAGCCATCTAAAGCCCCTTCAACGAATCGGACGGCGTAGATTTTCTACCTCAAAATTTCTATAAATAGATGTTCTTCTCCCTTTAAACAAATCTTTTGATTGAAACATGAAAAATTAATGTTTTTGGAGAAAAATCATAAGTTCTTCGTGATCCCCTTGCATTCTAGACTCAATTGCGGAATCGTCCCTTGAACACCGAACGCACGTCGAAGAAGAAACCGGATCAATACTCTTCAATCAACACGATTTGAAGCACAATCTTCGTGTCAATCAGGTTAATAGTGTGATTCCTTCGTAATCATTGCAGTTTTTTAGTCTATATTAGATTTAGATAGGTAATTAGAGTTTAGGAATCAGAAATTTCATCATTTCTCCCAAATTTGATTACAGAGTTTTGCTCATATTCGAACAAGGATTTCTCTGTGATCTTAAGTCCAAATCATTCGATTTTGGTTTCATTGGATTCTTTGTTTCATCAAATTTTTGTAGAAATCTTATTCGTAGAATCTCATCGACATTTGGCCCTCCAATTTAACGTTCAATTATTTTGATCTCTTTGGAATCCTTTGATCGTAAGCTTTCTCTTCATATGTCAACTACTAGATTTGGACATCAATTGACAAGTCAATTTAACAATTTTGACCGAGATCTTCATTTCAGGCTTTTTTTTATTATTAATTTTCAATAAATAATAGTAAATTCAATTCTTCTGTAAAAATCACATTTTTTATATAAAATTTTTCCATTTTCTCTCTAGTTTTTGAAAATATAATTTTTGTAATATTTTAACACCATTTTCTTCTCTGATTTTACATAAAGTCAACATCTCATCAAAGTCAACAATTTGACCTTGACTTTTGATTTTTCTTCTTCAATTATTCTCAAAAAGTCTTAATTGAAACTTATTCTTGTAATTACAGATTTTTTAATTGAAATTAAGTCATAAAACATTTCATTCTTATCCATGTTATCACACTTTGAGCGCATATATATCATTATATGCAATTTAAAGTTATAATATTAAAATATATTATTTTAAGATATAATCATGCATAATTTAAATTAGATTATTTCATTTTAAATTTGTTATCATAATTGAGTTTTAAATTTAAAATAGTAAGAGAAAACATTTTTATGTACACTCATTTGTTTTTATAAGCTTATTGATGCAGGACCGAGGGATGAGCTCGGCCTGATGCTAAGGTTACTAATGGGGGGAACTAGGGAAGGGATGGCCTACGGTGTCTAAATGATGTGATGATGGCTAGACGTCCTACTCAAGCAATCAACCTTCCCGGCACGTCGTCACTGAGTTCCTGGGATGCTCCGAGTAGGATGGGTCGGGAGTCCTCCCGGGCTCGTCGATGCAGGGGAGAGAGCGACCTCGAGTTGTCGGTGGGAGCTCGATCGTCAACCCGGGGGCCGGATCCACGATCCCAATCCCGTAACCGAAACTCACTCAACCTAACTAGGCCCGATGACGGTAGAGATAAGTGCGGAAAGTACTGAAAGAGATATTGCGCTTCAAAATAAAGGGGAGGGGATGCGTGCCTAACCTGCGGGGCGCGAGCCCGGTCGGTCAGGGCGGGGGAGGCCGTCGAGCACGGCAGTGGTAGTCGACGTTGAGGCGAGTCGTCGGAGTGGGGCGGACGGCAGACGACAACGGTCGGCGACAGGGAAGATCGCGGCGAGCACGGCAGAGGAAGGGGCGGCGGGGTGTGGCGTGGAGGCGGCGTGACCGGGCCTGATGCGACGGGACTCGGCGACGGGGAAGATCGCGGCGAGCACGGCGGAGGAAGGGGCGGCGGGGTGTGGCGTGGAGGCGGGTCGCGACCGGGCGTGGTGACAGGACGGAAACGGCCGGGACGCGGCGCGGATCCGGGCGCGGAGCGGCCGGTCGCGGAGCGGATCTGGGCGCGGCTGCGGCTGCTGGGCGTAGCGGCAGCAGCGGTCGGGCGCGAGGGCGGCGGCGGCGAGGTGCGGCGGCGGCGGCGAGGTGCGGCGGCGCAGGCAGCGCGGCGGCGGCGGGTCGCGGCGGCGGCTGTAGCGTCCGAGCGCGGCGGCGGCGGGGCACGGCGGCGGCAGGGGCACGCGGCGGCAGGGCACGGCGGCGGGGCACGGCGGCGGCTGCTGGGCGCAGCGGCGGCGGCGATCGGGCGCGAGGGCGGCGCGCGGCGAGGTGCGGCGCGCGCTGAAGCGGCGGCGGCGGATCGCGGCGGCGACGGTAGCGGCTGAGCACGGCGGCGGCAGGCGCCGCAGGGGCGGCGGTGGTTCGGCGTGGGGTCGTGGCAAGGGGTGGCAACGGAGGAGGTGGCGGTCGCGGCGGCACTGGCGGTGCGGCGGCGGCGGCGGCGACGTCGGCGGTTGGACCCCTTCCCTCACCTTCCTTGAGCAGCCACTCGAGAGGAAACTCCTTTTTTTCTCAAATGACGGCTAGGGTTTGTGGGGGGGTCCCTGCTGGGATCTGAGGCTCGAAAAGCTCTCCAAATCTTTGTCCAAAATAATGATTGTAGCGGAAGGTGTTGAATCAAAACATTTAACATCGTGGAAGCACCAAGAATGGATGATCTCATCATCCATTCTAGGTGATCCTATCATCTAGTATGGAATAAAATTCATACTTACTTGGATCATATGAAAGAGTTCTTCAACCGTTCAAGCGTCCGGCCTCTAGCGGTATCCACACAGTCTCCAGACGATCGGATCTCCTCTTGAACACTCGTCACCACGAGAGGAAGAGAAGAGGGAGGAGAAGTTCCACTAGGCTTGCATGGGCACCTCTATTATGGTCGTTCTCCCCCTATTTATAGACTTTGGGAATGTGAACTTTTCACAAAAACCCTTATTATTATGTCTATATCCACCGACGTCCATTGACCTTATGTGTGTGACCCTCTAGGTCCATATATCTCGCCAGTTAATGAATCTATCAACCCAATAACACTTATTGGTCCTTCTTATCAATTAACTATATCAACATATAGATTAATTGACTAAGGATCGATTTAACCCAATCGACAGGTTGAGTCGCCCAGGCCGGTGGGTGCCAAGCTACACCACGTGCTCTAGGAGATATGGAGTATATTAGAACTCTTTCATGGAACCTTGCCGTCATTGGTTACCGTGTACGTATAATCCTTCATCCACACGAGACTCATGAATGACTTAGGGTATGGTTAATTGTCAAACCCTAATCGGTCACTCAATTTAGTACTGATGCGAGTAGGAAATCATTGAGAACAACTTCTCTAATATTTCCGCTACCTTGGCCAAGGATTTAACCGCATCTCATTCCTTGAGTCGATCTCCTCATATACCGAGGGTGGATGATCCCATCTTGACCACACAATCATCTTCGTGGACTTCATGTCGTATCCAATATATGACGTTTTAGATATCCCGTGACTAGGGATTCGTAAGTCATAATCAAAACACGATCATCCATCCACAAGATGTCTTTGGTGTCTCAAGTCAAAGGACCACATACACAATCATGACATGAATCAACCTGATTGACAATTAGGTATATTACCATTCGAGGGATTCATACGGATCAATTCGGTGAACTCTTTCTCCAAAGAGCACCCACTATCTATCCTTAGTGTCTCCACACCGATGGCTATAGGATCGGCCATACTCATCATATGAGATGGATCAGATAGTGCTATTCTTTCCGGATAATTCGATGTCCTTCTCGAATATCCCACGAATAGGAATGTTTAGAACATATGTTTAAAGACTAGCGATCACTATATTATGATCTCATCATAATTCACTTAGTCATTGCACATGCTCATGGACTTCATTGCAAACATCACACAAGAATGACAATGAATAAATTTCATTTCAACGAACATAAACAAGATTGATGAAAGTGTGATTGGCTTATAGGCCACATAATATCCATCAATCTCCCACTTGGACTAAAGCCAATTGCCCTTGTGCAACAACCCCATAGTTGTGCAATGACGCTCAAAGACTTCTTGAGCTAAAGGCTTAGTTAGTGGATCTGCAAGATTGTCGGTTGATGGAATTCTTTCCACCACTACATCTCCTCTGGCAACGATCTCCCTAATCAAGTGAAAGCGCCTCAGAATGTGCTTAGACTTCTGATGAGACCTTGGCTCTTTCGCTTGTGCTATTGCACCATTGTTGTCACACAATAATGGAATAGGGTCTGAGATCGTAGGGACAACACCAAGGTCTGTGATGAACTTCTTCAACCAGACTGCTTCCTTGGCGGCATCACTTGCAGCAATGTACTCAGCCTCTGTCGTCGAATCTGCAGTGGTGGGCTGCTTGGAACTTTTCCAAGACACTGCTCCCCCATTCAAAGTGAAGAGGAATCCAGATTTAGATCTACTATCATCTGGGTCTGGTTGAAAACTCGAGTTAGTGTAACCCTGGAGCTTAAGCTCCTCTCCTCCATATACCAGAAATAGATCCTTAGTCCTTCTCAAGTACTTAAGGATGCATTTCACGGCTTCCCAATGACTCTCACCTGGGTTAGCCTGAAATCTGCTCGTAACACTTAGAGCAAATGCCACATCTGGTCTTGTACATAACATAGCGTACATGATGGATCCAATCGCCGATGCATACGGGATGTTTTTCCATCAACACTCTATCTTCGGGGAGTCTTAGGCGAATGCTCCTTAGATATCTGAACTCCATGTCTCATCGGTATGAAACCTCTCTTGGAGTTCTCCATGCCAAACCTTTTGACAATGGTGTCTATGTACATGGATTGGGATAAGCCAAGCAACCTCCTCGATCTATCTCTATAGATACGTATTCCCAATACGTAGGTTGCTTCTCCCAAATCTTTCATGGAGAAGTTCTTTGACAGCCACGCCTTCACTGATGATAACATACCTACATCATTCCCAATGAGTAGAATGTCATCCACATAAAGGACAAGAAAAATGATCGCGCTCCCACTGATTTTCTTGTACACACAAGGTTCGTCTTCATTCTTAATGAAGTCATAAGATCTAATTATCTCATCAAATCTCATATTCCAACTCCTAGATGCTTGCTTCAATAGATCTCTGCAACCTGCACACCTTTTCTGGAAACTCCTTGGATGTATAACCCTCAGGTTGTATCATATACACCTCTTCCTCAAGGTTTCCGATGAGGAAGGCAGTTTTCACATCCATTTGCCAGACCTAGTAGTCATAGTGTGCAGCTATGGCGAGAAGAATCCTGATTGACTTAATCATAGCAACTGGTGAGAAGGTTTCGTCATAGTCAACTCCTTGTCTTTGATGATAACCCTTCGCCACCAACCTTGCCTTGAAGGTGTCAATCTATCCATCAACACCAATCTTCTTCTTGAAGATCCACTTACACCCAATGATACTATACCGTCAGGAGGGTCGACCAAGTACCATACTTGGTTCTGATGCATGGACTGGATCTCTGAATCCATTGCTTCTCGCCATTTCTTAGAGTTGGAATCATTGACCGCTTCACTATAGGTTAAAGGATCATTATCCTTTAAGTGGAGAGTATCGACATCATCCGTCACAATATGTCTCACATATCGATCTGGTTGACTCGGTACTCTACCAGTCCTACGCGGTGCCTCTGTATGTACTTGAAGACTTATGGGGACTGAGTTCTCATCTAATGAGGTAGCATTTGTGTTCGGATCTAGAACTTCTTCTAGTACTACTTTACTCCCACTATCTCTTCTCAAGAGATACTCATCTTCTAAGAAGATGACCCTTTTTGCAACAAATATCGATTGTTCTTCAGGGCGGTAAAAGTAGTATCCAATCGTCTCTTATGGATATCCCACAAATTTACAAAACTCAGTCTTTGATTCTAGCTTATATGTATCATGTTTCTTAACATGAGCAGGACAACCCCATACTCTAAAGTAGGAGAAGTCTGGCTTCTTCCCTTTCCATATCTCATATGGAGTAGAAGCTACAGATTTGCTAGGTAAGACGTTAAGGACATGCACTGCTGTCTCAAGCGCATATCCCCAAAGGGATATTAGAAGTTTCGAGAAACTCATCATAGATCGCACCATGTCCAATAAGATACGATTTCTCCTTTCCGAAACACCATTCATCTGAAGTGTGTAAGGAGGAGTCAATTGAGCTAGGATACCATTATCCTTTAGGAACTGTTTGAACTCTGTACTTAAGTATTCACCTCCTCGATCTGATCGAAGAGTCTTGATACTCTTTCCAGATTATTTCTCCACTTCATTCTTAAACTCTATGAATTTCTCAAAGGCTTCGGACTTATACCTTATAGGTATACCCATCCAAACCTAGAGAAATCATCGGTAAAAGTGATGAAGTAGAAACTGCCACTTCTGGCTTGGACAGGCATCGGACCACATACATCAGAATGTATTAGCTCCAATACACCCTTGGCTCGTTCTCCAATCCCTGAGAATGGAGATTTGGGTAATTTACCCATATTGCAAGATTCACAAGTTGCAAATGATTCATAATCAAATGCTCCCAAGTATGCATCTTTATGCAACTTCTGTAATCTTCCATCACCAACATGCCCAAGTCTACAATGCCATAAGTAGGCTTCGTTCACACCATGTTTACTCTTCTTAAGAGCAACATCTATTTGGAGATTATAAGAAGAAACATCAATCACATATCAACCATTGAATAATGGTGCCGTAGCAATCAATTTACTTCCCAAGTAAATAGAACAACACTTGTCCTTAATAATCAAGGTATATCCCATCTTGTCCAAACAAGAAACTGAAATGATGTTCTTAACTATGCTATGAACATAATGACATTCTTCTAAAGAAAGATAATCTCCGGATGGTAGCTTGAGGTTCACAACCCCTAGCGCCACAGCAGCAACTCTTGCGCCGTTTCCCATCCTCAGTTCCACCTCGCCCTTACTTGTCAACCTCTGCGAATCATTGCAAATGTGAGAAGTACATCCAGTATCTAATACCCAAGATGCAGAATCTCTATAAGACAAGTATCTATCATATAGATACCTGGAGCATCATCATGCTTCCGCTGAGCTTTCTCGTTGAGGTACTTTTTACAGTTCCTCTTCCAATGTCCTTTCACGCCACAGTGAAAACACGTTCCCTTGTCATTGCCGTCCTTCTTTGTCATAGTTGCTTTCACTTGCTTCTTCCCTTTGCCCCTCTTGGAGGCAAAAGCTACCTTCCTCTTCTTGTTGGTCCCACCAACAAAGATGACTTGGGGTTTTTTCTTCTAAAGGTTCCCCTCGGCAATAGTAAGCATGTTCAGCGCTCAGACTTAAGTAAGATCTTTAAGTTCCTGAGCCAATCAGTGAAGTTCGGCTAGTCAAACAGTTGACATTCATAATGCCACGAAGAGGGTTAGTCGACGACATCTTTGCCTTGAGGAGATGAATAAGAATTAATGATTAATTCTTTGCAGATATTGTGTTCATTGAAAATAATGCTCCCACTAAAATTAAGCAATTCACACAACCCTCATGTGTATGAAAAGGGAGAACCGACAATCTCCTAGTGGGGATCAGAATCTCAACAACTATATTATGACCTGGAGCGACTCCACCAATCACAATATATTGTTGAGCACTCATCTCATGAGACTTACAACATTTGTAATATATGATCATACTTCAGTCCCCGACGCTCATGTGGCCTGGAGCGACTCCACCAACCACTGAGTTCGGTCTAGGCGGTACCCTTGTTACTTGACGGGAATAGATTCGTGAGTAGTCCTGGAGCGACTCCACCAAACTAAACGGTTCCTCTACCCCGGCCTTGTGTCATACACTAGTTCTTAGTTCCTCATCTTCAATAAGTGGGCCTGGAGTGACTCCACCAACCCAACTTAAGGTGACTTGGATACTAAGGCTATAACAAGGGAGGACCACGCGTGAGTTCGTAACTCTTGCGTTTCAGCCTAGATTTTAATATTTGAGGGTTTTATGTTTTATCGGGTCTCTTCGTTAGGGTACATCATGGTTATCTATATAACCATACCCAAAAATATGATTATCTCAATAATCATATACATATATCACATATATGTCATATATGATGTTATATCAATAAACCAAAACATATAAATAGGGGATCCTATAATAGGTCCATCTATGTTATTGGTTTCACATCCAATTTAATAACATCACAATTAAATAAATAAATTTAATTCAATGCAAAAATTAATCATATTAATATTTTGCAAATTAAACATGACTATCATGCTTAAAATTTAGGAAGTAATCATTTAAACACTTTTAAAACGATTATAAGAATTTAATGAATTTGAAAATAACTTAACCCTTAAATTATTCAATTCAAAATTCCAAAATATAACTCTTTATATTTTCCCACCATGTGGGCTTGCCAAATGTCGCCACATGGCGTCATCAAGGGGCGCCACATGGCTTTCCTTGGTGGTGCCACATGGCTTTCCAATGTGGTGCCACATGGCCTTCCCACGTGGCGCCACATGGCCTTCCCGGATGGCGCCACATGGCCTTCCCACGTGGTGCCACATGGCCTTCCCGGATGGCGCCACATGACGTTCCCAGATGGTGGCACATGGCCTTCCCAGAGAGCGCCACATGGCATTCCCGGGTGATGCCACATGGCGTTCCTAGGTGATGCCACATGGCGTTCCTAGGTGGCGCCACGTGGCCCTACATGGCGCCACATGGACTTATCTGGTCTCGCCACATGGCTTTACTTGGTATTGCCATGTGTCATCATTTTTATAATCCATGCCATGCATGTCTGCCATGTGTCATACACATGGCACCTCATAGGGTAATGACTATGCATGGATGACATGT
Source organism: Lemna minuta (assembly GCA_024174645.1). Lineage (NCBI taxonomy): Eukaryota > Viridiplantae > Streptophyta > Magnoliopsida > Alismatales > Araceae > Lemna > Lemna minuta. The sequence goes on along the minus strand of CM044116.1, from coordinate 4,723,168 downwards.
GTCCTGCCACATGTCACCACTACAAGTTATCTCCATGCATGGTTGACATGTGTCCTAACACATGTCAAAACCAAGGATATATCCATGCATGGCTGACATGTGTCCTAACACATGTCAATACCAAGGGTAATGACCATGCATGGGTGACATGTGTCCCACCACATGTCATCACATAAAATTATGTCCATGCATGGTTGACATGTGTCCCACACATGTCATCACATAAAATTATGCCCATGCATGGCTGACATGTGTCCCACACATGTCATCACATTAAATTATGTTCATGCATGGCTGACATGTGTCTCACCACATGTCATCACCAAGCTGCATGCACATGCATGGTGGACATGTGTCCTCTACATGTCACCTCAAGAAGCCATAACCTTGCATGGGTGCCATGTGTCCCTACACATGTCACCTCAAGGGACTATGGATATGCATGGGTGCCATGTGTCCTCACAAATGGCACCTCCATGAAATCAGGTCGAGCTTCTCCTTCTCCTTGTGATGACCATCAATGGAAATCCCATAACTCCTTCATTTCTTGTCCGTTTTGGACGTTTTTGGGCTCGTTGGAAAGCTTATCAAGAGCACAACCTGGCTCTGATACCACTGCTGGGATCTGAGGCTCGAAAAGCTCTCCAAATCTTTGTCCAAAATAATGATTGTAGCGGAAGGTGTTGAATCAAAACATTCAACATCGTGGAAGCACCAAGAATGGATGATCTCATCATCCATTCTAGGTGATCCTATCATCTAGTATGGAATAAAATTCATACTTACTTGGATCATATGAAAGAGTTCTTCAACCGTTCAAGCGTCCGGCCTCTAGCGGTATCCACACAGTCTCCAGACGATCGGATCTCCTCTTGAACACTCGTCACCACGAGAGGAAGAGAAGAGGGAGGAGAAGTTCCACTAGGCTTGCATGGGCACCTCTATTATGGTCGTTCTCCCCCTATTTATAGACTTTGGGAATGTGAACTTTTCACAAAAACCCTTATTATTATGTCTATATCCACCGACGTCCATTGACCTTATGTGTGTGACCCTCTAGGTCCATATATCTCGCCAGTTAATGAATCTATCAACCCAATAACACTTATTGGTCCTTCTTATCAATTAACTATATCAACATATAGATTAATTGACTAAGGATCGATTTAACCCAATCGACGGGTTGAGTCGCCCGGCCCGGTGGGTGCCAAGCTACACCACGTGCTCTAGGAGATATGGAGTATATTAGAACTCTTTCATGGAACCTTGCCGTCATTGGTTACCGTGTACGTATAATCCTTCATCCACACGAGACTCATGAATGACTTAGGGTATGGTTAATTGTCAAACCCTAATCGGTCACTCAATTTAGTACTTGATGCGAGTAGGAAATCATTGAGAACAACTTCTCTAATATTTCCGCTACCTTAGCCAAGGATTTAACCGCATCTCATTCCTTGAGTCGATCTCCTCATATACCGAGGGTGGATGATCCCATCTTGACCACACAATCATCTTCGTGGACTTCATGTCGTATCCAATATATGACGTTTTAGATATCCCGTGACTAGGGATTCGTAAGTCATAATCAAAACACGATCATCCATCCACAAGATGTCTTTGGTGTCTCAAGTCAAAGGACCACATACACAATCATGACATGAATCAACCTGATTGACAATTAGGTATATTACCATTCAGGGATTCATACGGATCAATTCAGTGAACTCTTTCTCCAAAGAGCACCCACTATCTATCCTTAGTGTCTCCACACCGATGGCTATAGGATCGGCCATACTCATCATATGAGATGGATCAGATAGTGCTATTCTTTCCGGATAATTCGATGTCCTTCTCGAATATCCCACGAATAGGAATGTTTAGAACATATGTTTAAAGACTAGCGATCACTATATTATGATCTCATCATAATTCACTTAGTCATTGCACATGCTCATGGACTTCATTGCAAACATCACACAAGAATGACAATGAATAAATTTCATTTCAACGAACATAAACAAGATTGATGAAAGTGTGATTGGCTTATAGGCCACATAATATCCATCAGTCCCTTCCCCTCTTATAGAGCCCATAGTGGGCCAAGAGAGGAAAGGGCCCACTTGAGGCCCACAACCCATACCCATACTCATAGAAAGAAATAAGGTTCACAAAGGGAAAGGGCCTTGGGCTTGGGTCCCGAAACAAGGGAACCCACCCCCAAGGCCTAAAAGAGAGAGAAGAAAATATGCAAAGGCCCGCTTAAACACATGCGGGCTACGAAAATGCGAAATAAAGGAAAAGATAGAACGATAACTTCACGCACGCGCGAGCCCGATGAAGTCTGTGGTGGCGAGATGAAGTCCTCACTTAGTGTAGTGAAAGTCGGCATCCTTCGTCTTCGCCTGTCGAGGGGGCTGGACGCGCGTGGGTGTCGGCTCCTCTGGCGCCGTAGTGTCATGCCTTGGTGGCGACGGGGGTCGTACGCCACCAATCCTCCCGGGGTCGGAAGAACTCGACTCCGTCGAGTTAGCGGGTGTGTCGGGCAGCGGCTCGAGTAGGTCCGATCGTAGGCGTGCCAAGTCGTCCTCCGTGATCCATGCGTCATCCTCTGCCGGGCGTCCCTGCCAACGCACGAAAAACCTCCGCGAGGCACCATCCCCTGTGAAGTCAATTATCTCCTGCAGTACCTCCTCTATCTGCTCATGCCAATCGGGTGGTAGTACCGGGGGAGTGGACTGCGGGGCAAACTCGCTCTCTGAGAAGGGGCCTGGGTCGGAAGGCTGATCATAAAGTGGTAGAGCTGAATAAGTGGCCAAGTCAGCCACGTTGAAGGTCGAGCTGATTCCCCACGAGGGAGGAATGCCGACGACGTAGGCGTTCTCGCCCATGCGAGGCAGGACCCGGAACGGGCCCGCGCTACGAGCATGTAGCTTCGTAGCCGTGCCTAGAGAGTATCTCTCAGGTCTCAACCGAACCATCACCTGGTCCCCACCTCGAAACTCCTGTGACGACGATGCGAGTCGGCAGCCTGCTTGTATGCTGCATTCTGCTGAGTGATCCTATCATGTATGTATTTATGCAACTCACTCACATGCTGGGCAAATGCAACACCATCCTCAGAGGCTCTACTATGGGGATCTACTGGCGCTAAGTCTAGAGGTTTGCGGGGTACTAGGCCATGGGCAACCTCGAACGGGCTCATACCAGTGGTGCGGTTCGCCGAGGCGTTATACGCGAACTCGGCACGCGGGATGACTAGATCCTAGGTGGTGAGGTTATCCCCCACCAAAGATCGGAGCAAGTTTCCTAGACTCCGATTGACGACCTCCGTCTGGCCGTCGGTCTGAGGGTGGTACGCCGTCGAGAACTTTAGCTTGGTCCCCAACATGCTCCACAGTGTCCGCCAGAAGTGGCTCGTGAAGCGGACATCGCGATCCGAGACGATGGACTTAGGTAGCCCATGTAAGCGAACTACCTCCTGGAAATATAACTGGGCCACTCGCGTGGCGTCAGAGGTCTTCGAACATGGCACGAAATGGGCCATCTTCGAAAAGCGATCCACTACCACCATGATAGAATCATGGTGTCGAACCGTGCGAGGTAGTCCGAGCATGAAATCCATGCTCACGTCATCCCAAGGTCGCGTCGGAACTGGAAGCGGTGTGTAGAGGCCAGCATTCTTCTTGACTTGCTTGGCGAAGCGCACACCCCTGCTCGAGCAACAATGTTCCCGACATCGCGCTTCAAACTCGGCCAATAGAGACTGATGTTCTACTGCCGTAATCGTCTTGTCCCGGCCGAAGTGGCCGGCTAAGACCTCCGGAATGGCACTCCCAAGTGAGCTGATCCCGGAGAGATGTGCGAGGAATGCACAACCTATTCTGAAGAATAGGTAACCCTCTCATCCGAAGGTAGTCGCGGTGCTCATGGCTGGTGCCAAGCTCGAGGGCATGGACTATGGGGCCGAAAATCCGGACACGTCGAATATGAGTCTTTTTAAAGACTCAAACCCGGTAACCTGCACCCTCACTAAAGTGAGGAGATGCGCCCGGCGACTCAACGCGTCTGCGACCACATTGTCCTTGCCCTTCTTGTGGCGGATAACGAACGTGTAGTCCTGCAGGTACTCCACCCATCGTGCGTGTCTATCGCTCAACTTCTGCTGCGAGTGAAGGTACTTTAGGGCCTCGTGGTCCGAAAAGAGCACAAACTCCTTGGACAGGAGATAATGGCGCCAGTGTCGCAAAGCCTGAATGACGGCATAGAACTCCTTATCGTACGTGGAGTACCGGAGTCTGACGTCATTCAGCTTCTCGCTGAAGAACTCAACGGGGTGGCCATCCTGGCTCAGGACACCCCCGATGCCGACGCCGGAAGCGTCACAAGCGACCTCAAACACCTTCTCGAAGTCGGGTAACTGCAGGACCGGTGCTTGGGTCATCAAGGCCTTCAATCGACTGAAGGCCAGCTTGGCTGCCTCAGTCCACTGGAATGTCTCCAGCCTGAGGCAGTCAGTGATCGGGGCCATCACAGAACTAAAGTTCTGGACGAATCGGCGATAGAACGTCGCCAGTCCAATGAAGCTCCTGATGTCGTGGATGGTGGAAGGTCGCGGCCATGACGAAATAGCTCGTACCTTCTCCGGATCAGCGGACACGCCAAGAGCTGACACGATGAATCCTAGGAAGGAAACCTCGATCGTGAAGAAGTGGCACTTCTTGTGGTGAGCGTAAAGCTTCTCCCATCGAAGTGCATCGCAGACCTCGCGTAGGTGATGGAGGTGATCCTCTCGACTGCGGCTGTAAATAAGTATGTCGTCGAAGTAGACGACGACAAATTTGCCAATGAATGGGCGCAAGACCTCATTCATCAGCCGCTGGAATGTACTAGGCGCGTTCGAGAGGCCGAACGGCATGACTCGCCACTCGTAAAGACCGTCCTTTATCTTAAAGGCGGTCTTCCACTCATCTTGTGGACGAATCCGAACCTGATGATATCCGCTTCTCAAATCAATCTTTGAGAAGACCGTGGATCCTGCCATCATGTCGAATAAGTCCTGCAAGCGTGGGATCAGAAAACGGTACTTGATCGTGATCCTGTTGATCGCACGATTGTCACAACACATGCGCCGAGTACCATCCTTCTTCGGCGCAAGAAGGGCGGAGTACCGCGCGAGGGGCTAAGGCTCTCTGAATGAGGCCCTTCGCCAATAGCTCCTGAACTCTGTCGCCACGGCTCCTCGTAGCGTGCGGGCTCCATCCGATAGTGGGGCAGGTTCGGGAGTGAGGCTCCGGCACGAGATCGATCGCGTGCTGGATATGGCGCATCGGCGGCAACTCGCCGGGCAGGTCCTCCGGGAATACGTCTCCGAACTCCGCTAGGATCGGCTCAGCCTCGGGGGAGTGCGTAGGTGGGTCAGCTCCGGTGGGGACGTCAAGAGCTAAGGCAAAACAGACTGGGGTGTCTGCGAGCTCGTCCCGGATACTCTGCTGAAACTCCGGACCTCGAACCACCATGAGTCCAACGCGAGGAGGCGGTAGGCGCCGAGCCATAGGTCGGGCGGTGTAGGGGACCCATACGACTCTCCGGCCACGGTGCATGAAGGTGCAAGTGTTTGCCCTTCCTGTCAGGTGGACGTCGTGGTCGTATAACCAGGGTCGCCCAAGTATGATGCTCCCGATTTTCATCGGGATAACATCACAGAGCACTATATCGTCATAAGTGTTGATCCGTAGAGGCACCCTACTCTGGAGTCTCACCGGAAGAGACGTCGTATCGATCCAAGACACATCGTAGGGTGTCGGGTGCGGGTGAGTCGATAGCCCAAGCCGTGGAATCATCGTGTCGACACGGGGTTGGCGCTAGCTGCCGCTATCGGCGATCAGCTTGCACACTTGCCCATTGATCTTCACATAAGTGTAGAAGATCGAAGTGCGAAAGTGCGCAATCGGCCTCTTGGATCGAGGGGTCGGTGGTGGAATCCCCGCTGGCTGCGGTCGGGGAGGTCCCCAGTGCCGCTGCGGATGCGGCACGGGTCCTCGCGGACGGGGGTCGTGCCCGGTGATCGTGTCCGGGGGTGGCCGGGACACGGGGGTGCCGCTCTTTGGGGCTCGGCACGGCAATGCTGACTCTGAGTAGATCCGTGGGGTGCGCGTGGAAGAGGGGGAGGAGGTTGCACTGGGTGATCTTGATGTAGCCAAAGACATCCGGATCCAGGGGAACTCCTCCTCTAGCCCATCGTCGGCAACGTAGATGTCATCCCCCAAGACGTCGTCATCCCTTTGTATAGTCACGGGCATCGTCCTCTAACCCGATGAGCAGGTTTGAAGACGAGCCTTGGGCTGGCCCGGTGTCCCTTGCCACGACACTTGAAACAAGTGATGGGGCGGAGGGCGGCGGCGGTCGTGCGGAGGGGACGAATCGGTCGTCACGGCCCGGGGGGTGGGGCAGATCCCACGAGGTGGTCGGGGGTGGTCTTGCTGTTCCCGCCACCAGATCGAGGCTGGGGACGTGGTGGTAGTCGTCGTGGAGCGGGTGAACGGGGCCCGGGCGGTGCGAGTGGTCGTCGCCGCTGGGCGTCGTCTCAGGTCTCTCCATGTGCTCCACGATGCGATAGGCCTCGTCAACTTCGGAAGGGCAGCTCTTGAGCACCTCATTCCGAAGACGGGCGGTAAGCCCGTGTGTGAAAGAGACCAATGACGATCCGTGGGTCCTCCACAAATCGACACCTCATCCGAGCACTCCTCAAAGGTCCGTATGTAGTCCCGAGCAGGGGACTTGCCCTGCCGAAGGTCAAGCCATGATAGGAAGAGTGTCGCCTCGTCTTTGTCGCGGAACATACTTGTTCCGCAGCTTCTGAACCATCTCGGCCCAAGTAGTGATCGGGAGCCCTCGCCTCTCGGCGGCTAAGTACTCGTTCTCCCAAAAGATCTTGGCCTGTCCGCCAAGTCTCATCTCTGCGTACTCGACGCAGAGGTCGGTGTCCATACGGTACCAGCGGAAGTAGGAGTTCATGCTGGACTCCCAATCAATGAAGTCTTTGGGTTCTCGAGAACCGTCAAAGACAGGGACCTCAACCCTCACGCTCTTCTGCATACGAATGTGATGGTCCTCACGACGACGATCGGGGTCATCACGTCGGTCGTGGAAGTCTCGATCGTCGTGCTGATGACGAGGCGGGCTGGGGTAACGCCGGTGGTCGTAATCCCGATCGTAGGGGTCGGCGTAGTCCGGGCGCGGTGGCGCGCGCTGGGGAATATCACGATCATGGCGGGAATGCTCCGGTCGGGGGTCGTAGTCTCCGCGGCGATGCTGGTATCCTCGAGCTCCGGTGGTGTACTCACCATCATGATAAGGATCACGGGGGCGGGGTGGATCGGCCCGACGATCGGGATTCCCATAATCCTGAACTCCGTATGCGGGGACTACTGGTGCGCGATCACCTCGATAATCGCAGCGATCATCGTAGGGGCGGGCACCTCTCAAGCCTGACTCGTCCGGGTGGTAGTCCCTCGAGTGACCACCCTGAGTCGGTCGATCATCATATCGCCTGTCTGGATGTGGGGTCCGCTCGTAGGGGCCCCTCCGTGGGCTGGGTCGTCGATCCAACTCATCAAGCACTCGAACGTCGCCCGTGGGGCGCTCAGGCCCAAGCGGGTGTCGCTGTGGGGCCATGCGGCCCGAAGTGGATGGGATCGGGACTCCCATCTGCTCTAGTACGGCACTCACCGTGCGGTGAAGATCTGCCGTGGATAGGTAGGGTTCGCCTACAGAAGGCGATCGGGGTCGGTCACGTCCTCCGCGTCGATGCTGGTTGGTGGAAGTCCGATCGTCGGTAGTCATCGCTGGGGCCTTTCCGAGATGCTGTCGTCGTGATCGAGCGAAGGGGGAGTGAGCACGTGTAGACCGTCCATCGGACGAGTGAGGGCTAGGTGGGTCCGGCCTCGGAGAGGTCGGACCGCCTAATCCAATGCGAACCGGAGGCGGAGGAGGAAGGCGAACACCTTCCATCCCGCCGTCGGGCATCGGGATGCCCGTGGGACCCCTAGGATCCCGAGGTGGAGATGTGGATACCTCTCGAACCACGGCCCTGGCAGAGCGTGTCTCGACTACCATGGCGTGTACCCGGCTGTTGGGAAGAGGGGCTATCCCTAGTGTGATGTATGATGAATGCAGGATAAAAATCTAAATGTCTATATGAATGAATGATACTAATAATGCGGAAGATGAAATGGAACAGAGGCGGCGAGCGCAGTCGAGCGACCACAGCCTGTGCTCTGATACCAAGATGATGCAGGACCGAGGGATGAGCTCGGCCTGACGCTAAGGTTACTAATGGGGGGAACTAGGGAAGGGATGGCCTACGGTGTCTAAATGATGTGATGATGGTTAGACGTCCTACTCAAGCAATCAACCTTCCCGGCACGTCGTCACTGAGTTCCTGGGATGCTCCGAGTAGGATGGGTCGGGAGTCCTCCCGGGCTCGTCGATGCAGGGGAGAGAGCGACCTCGAGTTGTCGGTGGGAGCTCGATCGTCAACCCGGCGGCCGGATCCACGATCCCAATCCCGTAACCGAAACTCACTCAACCTAACTAGGCCCGATGACGGTATAGACAAGTGCGGAAAGTACTGAAAGAAATATTGCGCTTCAAACTAAAGGGGAGGGGATGCGTACCTAACCTGCGGGGCGCGAGCCCGGTCGGTCGGGGCGGGGGAGGCCGTCGAGTGCGGCAGTGGTAGTCGACGTTGAGGCGAGTCGGCGGAGTGGGGCGGACGGCAGACGACAATGGTCGGCGAGCAGAGCGAGCCGCGGCGAGCACGGCGGAGGAAGGGGCGACGGGGTGTGGCGTGGAGGCGGCGTGACCGGGCCTGATGCGACGGGACTTGGCGGCAAAACGGGTCGTGACCGGGCGCGGTGACGGGACGGAAACGGCCGGACGCGGCGGCGGATCTGGGCGCGGAAGCGGTCAGTCGCGGAGGCGGATCTGGGCGCGGCTGCGGCTGCTGGGCGCAGCGGCGGCGCGGTCGGGCGCGAGGGCGGCGCGGCGAGGTGCGGCAGCGGCGCAGGGCGCGGCGGCGGCGGCTGTAGCGTCCCTGAACGCGGCGGCGGCAGTGGCACGCGCGGCTGCTGGGCGCAGCGGCGGCGGCGATCGGGCGCGAGGGCGGCGAGCGGGCGCCGCAGGGGCGGCGGTGGTTCGGCGCGGGGTCAGGGCAAGGGGTGGCGGCGGAGGAGGCGGCGGTCGCGGCGGCACTGGCGGTGCGGTGGCGGCGGCGGCGACGTCGGCGGTTGGACCCCTTACCTCACCTTCCTTGAGCAGCCACTCGAGAGGAAACTCCTTTTTTTCTCAAATGACGGCTAGGGTTTGTGGGGGGGTCCCTTCCCCTCTTATAGAGCCCATAGTGGGCCAAGAGAGGAAAGGGCCCACTTGAGGCGCACAACCCACACCCATACTCATAGAAAGGGCCTTAGGCTAGGGTCCCGAAACAAGGGAACCCACCCCCAAGGCCTGAAAGAGAGAGAAGAAAATATGCAAAGGCCCGCTTAAACACATGCGGGCTACGAAAATGCGAAATAAAGGAAAAGATAGAACGATAACTTCACGCGCGCTCGAGCCCGATGAAGTCTGTGGTGGCGAGATGAAGTCCTCACTTAGTGTAGTGAAAGTCGGCATCCTTCGTCTTCGCCTGTCGAGGGGGCTGGACGCGCGTGGGTGTCGGCTCCTCTGGCGCCGTAGTGTCATGCCTTGGTGGCGACGGGGGTCGTACGCCACCACTTATTCTTCAAAGAATTTGAGCGCATTTTTGAGTTAAAATTTTATCTTCTTGTTATTTCCTAAAATTGAATTTTTAAAATATAGATTATTTAACTTTTTATCAAACAAAAAAAATTGAATTAAAAAGGAGTTGTATTTTGAAAGTTATGAATTTTCTAATTTTTAGGGATTTCTTAAGAATTTTTCTGAATTTAATTTAAATTTATTTTAATTTAAAATATTAAAAAATAGAGTTATATGCATGTGCTAACATAGCAGTTGATGTGGAGAAGCGCGCTTGCGCGTCACCATGTAGCACACACGTGTGATTGTCATTAGCATGCACAATTAGTTGTCAAACACCCTGTTTAGGGCATGGGCTAATTGCTAAAGACGTTCACCCTTATATACTCGTCGAATCCCTCTTGTTTTTCCAATGTGAGACTACATCTATTTTAATTTCTTTGCAAGTGATGTGCCATAATGTGAGACATTTGATTCGCAGAGTTAATTGCGACCATTGATCTTCACTTAGTTGGAAGGGTACGTGGCGTATCACAATTGGACGTTGATTCATTTTATCTGAATTGTGCAATCTCAGACATTCATCTGAAGAGTTATAATGGTTCAGATTAAATTGTATCCAATGGACTCCTGATAACATGCATTTATAACTTAAATTCTTATCTTATTTCACTCATATTCATGCTTATTTTATGTAATTATGATGCATGTTATCTTAATTTTATGAATTTTCTCCATTGGTATGTCATTCTACTAAAGTTCAGATTTATGCATAAATTAGGGTTAATTATGTGCTTTCTTGATGATTAATCTTTTTGCAAGGTTAAATTAATAAGAATTAAGTATTTTCCTTAATTTACTTTGACTTTAGTAGATGATTAGAAGATTTAATTTCAAGAAGAGAATGTTGGATGATATAAAATAGACTTCTTAAGAAATTATCTATGTTTATTTGAAATTCATCTTATATGATTCTTTTAATTTGTATTTTTAGATGGCATAATATTAAAGATGAAGGAATTTGTGATCCAATGGAGAAAATTTGAGTTAAAAAGGAGTTATATAAATGAATTTATGAATTTCTTAATTTTATAGTATTTTCTAGATTTTATTTTGATTTTTCAGGATTTATTTAATTGTGCGGGACCCACGGAGGTGACGTGGCGCGATGCGGACACATGGCGGGGCCACGCAAGCCCACATGGATGCCTACATGGCATGAAAAGTGATATTGGACGGACGGGATTAAATCGCGCAATCGGACGGTCGAGATTAAATCGCACAATTGGACGGCTGAAATCACACGGAGTGGAATCCGCGTCATGGGCCACGATCCCACTGATTACGCGCGATCTGACAGCTGAAATTACACGGAGTGAAATCCGCGTCACGAGCCACCAATTTTGCGTGATCCGACGGCTGAAATCACACGAAGTGAAATCCGCGTCGTGGGCCACGATCCACCAATTTCGCACAAACTTCTCTATAAATAGATGTTCTCTCCCTTTGTAATCTTAACTTTTAATCGATTCGTGAAGGAATTAGGCAAATTTCGAGGAAGATCTCTAGTTCATCGAGATCTCCCCCCCCCCCCCCCCGTTTAGACTTGATTGCGAAGCAATTGGAGCGGGATTGATCACGAATTTCTCCTTGATTTCATCAAATTTTCCCCTTGAATTCTGAACGTCCACGAGGAAGAATCTGAGCAAATTCGCTTCAATCCACGAGAATTGAAGCCCCATTCTTGCAGAAATCGGGTTAGTACTGAGATTCGGTCGATTATCAGGAGATAATTTGAGTTTTTATTAGATTTAGAAGTTTAATTTTGCAAATTAGTTCTTAGTGTTTTTTATTTTCCCCAAATTCGAGTCCGAAAAATTTCTGATTTTGAAAATAGGATATCTCTCTGATTATAATTCTAAACCACTTGATTATAGTTTCAGTGGATTCCCCTTTTCCTCAGCTTTCCGTGGATAGAAAATTTATCAAATTCCGAGTTCATTTGTCCCTCCAATTTGACGTGTGACCGAGGACTGTTCATCTTTCATCAGAAGTCAAATGTTGAATTTCAGGGTCAATTACTTTTAATTTACAAATCAGAATTTGATAATTTTAGTCTTTTAAGATTCCTCTGGTTCTTAGCTTTCCATTGACATATAAATTGTAAGATTTGGATTTCATTTGACTGATCAATTTGAAGATTTCCTCTGAGGTGTTCATTTCAGGATTTTCTGATATTTGATTTTCAATAATTCATAGTAAATCCATTTCTTATCAAAAAATCACAAATTATATATCAATAAATTTCATTTTCTCTCTAGTTTCCAAATATATAATTTTCGTAATCTTCTGACTCTGTTTGATTCTCTGATTTTACAGAACACCTACTGTTGGTCAAAGTCAATGCTTTGACTTTGACTTTTGACTTTTCTCTGTCAAACCCGAGAATTAAAATCTTAAAACTTCTTATTTAGCTTATTTAATCATTTCCACTCATTAATTCTTATTTTTACTTATTTAAAACTCCTTTTAAACCTAAGTTTGACCAAGTCAACTCTGTAATTAAAGTCAACCCTGCTCTCTGTGGATCGACCCGATACTTACACATTACTTGATTTTATATCTTATCTTTGTGATTTTGGTTTTATAAATTTTGTTTGACCAACGTCTTTGTGATTTAACGATGCACGAAAATGCACCGTCAACTCCTATGGCCATGTGTGTACATATGAAGCCCTTGATGAAGATTAAATGACAACAGTTACACAATGATTTGTGTACGCGGAATAATGTGGTAAAATCTAGGCACTTTGATGAAGATCTAACGGTCACGACTTAATAATGATGATTTGACTTTGAGCATTTCATCTGGACTGTTGATTGAAGATCAATCGATAGATCAAACGACCACACCCAATTGTTGCCTATTTATATTTTCTTTCTTCGACGGTGTAAAGCATTCTTGGATGTTTCGATCAATCGAACCTTTTGAACATCTCAATACTTGAATCTCTTATTTTTTTCCTCTTCTAGACTCATTGTCGCGTCCGAGGAGTGTTTGAAATTATATTTTGTTGATGAAGAAGGAAGAATTCACTGCTTGAACTCCAAACTTTTATTTTTCAAAACACGGAATGAATAGCCTTGATTTGACAATCAATTATATCATTTTGATCACAATTTTGGGTTAGATTATGTCATTATGCTTTCTTTTTAATATTTTGTCCTATAAGATTAGATTTTAATTTTGATACATAAATTAGTTTAATTTTATGATTTTTTGTCAATTTTTTTCTCTTCAAAATTCAATTTTCTCTCTTGATTTTGCTCCTTGATTTCTCTGTGAGTACTAATATAAATTGAGTGATTGTTTATTCCATGAATTTTTCTTGGTTTTCTTTTCAAACATACTAATTTCCTTGAGTTCTCACCTCAATTGGTTGTTTGATTTGATCTAATTTTGAATATATCTAAAAAAATCCCTATTTCCCCTTGATTCAACCCTTATTCACCATTATACTAATCAATTCATTATTAAATCTTCAAATTGGTGAGTTTAGAAATAATTTTGACTTGAGGAAATGCGTTTTCAAAGACTACACAAATTTGCTTCATTAACAGGTCCACACAAATGGTCAATGCTTGCACTAGTCCATCGGTCATGTCGGCTAAGCTTCAGGATGAGCTTGGGCCTTTTTTGCAATCTGCCCTTGAGGTTGGCATAGGTCTCTGCCAGCATCGTCATCAATTGTCAAGCCTTGACATGCTTGGAAATGGACTCATGTGCTGGAAATGGTGCTCTTTGGGTTGTTGATGTTGTACTTTCTAATGGGGCCAATGACGTCTCCATCAAAGTACCCTTGATGAAGCAATTGATGCCATTGACGTTGTCTTTGCCAAAGGTAATGACAAGGGTGCTCCAATGGGGAAGCATGGATCCATGCTTCGCCAACTAGACTACTAGAGTCCAACATGAAATCTATTGCCTACCTTGTACAACTACAAACACTTAGAAGGAAACTGGCTCCAAAGTAATGATGCGAGGAGCATGTCTATGAAACAAAAAGTAGTGCTAACTCATAAGCGATGAGGGCATCCTTATTTTATTCAAGAGAAGAAATGAACCCTCACTTCTTGGGAAAGTAAATGGCGACAAACTTAATTGTGAAGCTTATCAACGTGTCAAACATAAAAGAAAAGCATATCAAGTTGTCAAAACAATATTTCCAAGTCCCATGTCAACTTATTCATCATGATATTAGGGGACCTTAGTCACATAATGAAGTGTTTTTATCTTAGATTGTTCTTGATATGTGTTTATGATTATAATAGGTTTACTTGGTTGTTCTTACCAAAACAAAAAGCTAGAGTTGACTAATTTTTGAAGAATTTGTGCGACCTAGTGAGCTGATGATTTAAAGCTAATATAAAAAGTTTTTAGAATAGACAATGTGAAAGACTTCTATAATAATGAGCCGAAAGAATTCATTCGAAAAGAGGGGACTAAACATGAAGCATCTTGTGTCTATCTCCTCACCAAAATGCATTGGCTGAAAGGAAAATAGGAGACATTATGGAGAAAATGTCAATCATTAGTTATAAAATCCAATGTTCCAAAGAATTTTTGCAGATTTGCATTTTTTATATGGTCCACTTAACAAATAGACTTCCATCAACAATTACTAGAATGAAGAGTTTAATAGAAATTTTAGACAATTTTGTCCCAAAAATAACACTAAGAAGCAAATTAATCCCAAGGGTGTTTGGATACATAAGTTATACACATCTAAGTCCTATGCATAATGATAACCTATCAGCTAGAGACTTAAAATGTGTGTTTGTAGGCTACTCGAACACCAAAAAAGGTTTTAAATGTTACCATTTGCCTACTAGAAAACTGAAAATATCAAAGGATTAACTCAACATAAGTATATATTGGACCTCCTAACTGAAACTAACCATCTGCATTGTCATAAGAATAAATCTAAAATAAATCTTAAGTAGACACTACATCTTATCAAAAACTAATAGGAAAACTATCATATCTTTCTCATACTCATTATGACATATCATATGTTGTCAATGTCTTGAGTCAATTTATGCATAAAGGTCTCATTTATAGTCCTCAAAAAGGTCTCATTTTTAGGCAACCAATAGGACAGTTAGGGTCTCAAACTAACCTTTAGAAAGAAATGTAAGTTCGATTTGGTAATCTAAACTGACTTTGACCTTGCCAAGTCTTTGATTGATCACAGGTCAACTACTAGATGCTACACTTTCTTACGTGACAATTTGGTTACATGAGGGTGTAAAAAACAAAGTTTAGTTTCCAAGTCAAGTAGTGAAGCTGAATTTAGAGCACTGTCAATAGACGAAGTTTTGTAGATAAGGGGAGATACTGAGTAATCAGATAATTCCACACACTAGGAACATATAGAGTGTCTTTGTAAACAACAAGTCAGCTATCAGTATTACGCATGACCCAGTTTATCATGACAAAACCACGCACATGGATATTGATAGATTCTTCATAAAGGGTTACCTAGAAAACAATATGATTTTTACCCTGTTTCTGAGTACACGGGATCAATGTGCAAATCTATTAACAGAAGGACTACAGATAAAAATGTCTATCCTAAGTACGCCGAGTATCCATTCCTTCCCTTCAAGAGAGCAATGAAAAGAAGGTTTTTTTTATATAAATTTATCCCATCTTAGTACATATTAGATCGATGCCCTTCTGAGGATGTGATGTGAAGTTACTATTTCAATGTAATTGTTAGACATAAAACAGTCGAAATCACCTTATATAGAAATGCCTCTAGAAAACTAAGTGAATTCTATTTCTTTGCTATTAAAAAGCCTAATGTTGTTCAGCTATCTCTCTCTCTCTCTATCTCAATTACTCATTATTGAAGTGGAACGATTGCACTTTGTGGTTCAACACTAATTGCTCATGATGATTGATAATCATATTAGCAGATCGATCATCAAATTCATAGTTATCTATACCATACATAACACTATACGCTCATGCTTCCCATAAACATCCTCTATATTTGCATTTTTTAATCTCTTTCTACAGTTCTGATGTACACCATCTTTCCACATACTCACCGTTGACTTTGCCAAAAGTCAAGCCACGGGACCTCCTCTACAGAAGAGGTCTGTCTCATCCGGGCCAGAGCCCGAGGGACGAGGTCAGCGCCATACCAGCCATATTGAACCCCTTTGCGCCGCAGTCCGGCACCGGCACCACCCCCCACGAGCCATTGCCCTTGTCATACGTCACCCAGGTCAAGTCCCAAGTCCCCTTGTGGCTCGCCATCAACACCAACCTCACCATCTCTCCCGCCACCTCCAAGCAACCCGTCATCGCACAGAAACTCCTCCCCCCGACCGTCTCCATCAGCCCCGGCGGCGCTCCGGCGATCTTCTCCCACCACCCGCCGTCCGTACTCACTTCCCAGATCTCAATCTGCCTTACCTTTCTCTCTCTTGGCCTAAGCGCCTCGGACCCGATAACCGCCAGGTGCCCGTCGCCGTAGACCCGCATCCCCTCGCCCGCCCCGAGAGGGAACCTCGGCCGGAGAACCCGCGGCGGCGCCGTCACCATGACGCTCTCGCCGCCCTCGTACGCGGCGCACAACACGGCCTCATACGTGTCCGACGAAAAAGAAGAAGACGGTGACGGCTCCTCCGTCTTCCACGAGTCAGCCTCCGAGCAGTACTCGTAAAGAGTGGGGCCCATCTGGGTGATCTCGGCGAAGAAGAATCTGAAGTGCCCAGGAGAAGAAGAAGAGAGGAACTTGAGGCCGGGGCGACGCCAGGAAGAGGTGCCGCGGGGGCCGAGAGGGCTGGGGGGTAGGCGGCGGGCGCAGCCGGAGCGGAGGTCGGCGGCGAGGAGTTCGCGGCGGGCGTTGGAGGCGAAAAGGAAGAAGTCGCCGGCGGCGGCGAGGAGGAAGAGGTCATCGTAGAGGGAAAAGATGTGGGCTAAGGGGAAGAGGAACCAGCGGCCGGCTCGATCGTTGAAGCCACGTAGGACGGCGTCCCGAGGGGAGCGTTTGTTGAAGAGGAAGAGCCAGGTTCCGGTGGTGCAAGGGAGGTTGTAGGGATGGAGGAAGAGCCTGTGAAACGTGCGGCAGGTGGCGCGGAGGCGTAGGAAATCAGGGAGGGCTAGCCGGGAGAAGATCTCGTGGAGGAGCTCGCATGGGAGATGGCATAGTCCTGCCCCCCTTTCTCTTTCTAACATTTCCATGGTGGAATAGTTGTATGCAACCCAAGGAGATGCTTCTTAAGCCAAGAATCTCTCTCTACCTTCTCTCTCTCTCGCTCTCTCTCTATGACTCTTCTGTATTCTTCTGTAAATCTTCTTTATCTATCCCCCTTCAGCCATGCTATCTCTGTCTCTTGCTCAGCCCCTCTTTCTCTCTCTAGCCCTTCCGTGGCGAATACTGGTAGGCAACACAAGAAACCCATCTTAAGTCGCTCCCTCTCCCAATTTATCTATCTATCCATCTACCTCTCTATCCATTTACCTTTTATCTCTCTCTCTATCCATTTTTCCATTTATCTTCGATCTTCCAAATCTACTTCCCTGTAGCTCTACTATGTCTGTCTATCTATCTTTCTATCTCTAGCTCGACCACTCTTCCTCTCTCAAGTTTTTCCATGGAAGAATTACTGTAGGCAACACAAGAAATCTAAGCAGAGGCATCTTAAGTTTCTCTCTCTCCATATATATAAATACGCGCGTGAATATATCAATCAATCTTCTATATCTATTCCCTGTCGGCCCACTGTCTGTCCATCGATCTTTCTATCTCTAGTTCGACCCATCCTTCTCAACTTTTCCACTGGGAAATTGCCGGCAACACTGCGCAACCCATCTCCAGATATCCTCTATCTCTATATCTATTACGGAAATATGTCTATCCGTCAATCTCTAGCGGTTTAGCCCTGCCCTTACTTTCTCTCTCTAGCCTTTCCATGGAATAATTGTCGGCAAAATAACCCATTCCGAAGAAATTCTATTACCGTTTTGAAGAAATTCGATTTCTCTATCAATTCATATGTCTACTCTATCTTATCCTTCATCTCTATCACTTGCCCGACAAGGAACTCACAGGAAGTCAATCGAACATCCCAGAAGAAAGGACTGTCTTTGCGACTTTTCTTATTCTCCGTCAAGTGGGTTTTTAAATATTGAAAAGTGGGATGGATGCGTAATCATCCATCCGCGTGGCTTTCATGT
The DNA here is from genome assembly GCA_024174645.1 of Lemna minuta. Classification (NCBI taxonomy): domain Eukaryota; kingdom Viridiplantae; phylum Streptophyta; class Magnoliopsida; order Alismatales; family Araceae; genus Lemna; species Lemna minuta. Next base: position 4,705,134 of record CM044116.1, on the reverse strand, counting down.
GATCTCACCATCGAGCACGCGTGTATCAGCCGGCATCCGGCAGGCATATGAAAAATAGGGGTTGGTGTCTTCTTGGTTCAACTACTGTCACGGGTAGAGACATGCTGATGCGTCAAGAAATACAGAGAAGGGGGTGGGAGGGGGGAGAGAGAGAGAGAGAGACGCAGGGAGAAAGGTATCATAAATAATAGATAGCAGAATCAAGATAGGAAAAAATCGGAATAATGAACTCGTTTATCCATTGTCTTTATTTCACTTAACCGTGATATATGATGATTCCCTGAGTACTGGTTCACAATATTTTACTGAGCAGGGTGATGAAATCGAGAAGGAGAGATTCAAGAGTGTTCCATTGGATCGAGCCCGTTGGATCAAATTGATCTGAAGTGTGATGGCCCCTGGGCCTGATTTAAAAGCCCATGGGACGACCCAGACGGTTAGCAGAATCAACCCCCACCCCCTCTTTCCCCTTTCTCTCTTCACACTATTCTTCCCTTTCTCTCTCTGCAAGAATTAGGGAGGTGCATGCAGTATGCCGCGAGACCTCTTTTTCTCTGTAATTTGTTTGGTTAGGGCTGAATTCTTCACTGGTCCCATGGTGTCAATGATCCCAAGCGAATTTTGGATTTGACCCTTGAGTAGACCACATTTCTATCATTGAATTTGGGACATTACGTCTCATCAATGTCAACAAAAATAGCTTTGATATGAAACTCTGCAATAAGACCAGGAATCTCTAGAGGGTAATGTGTCTGATATTTTTTGTGGGAATCTCTAGAGGGTAAAGTGCCTGGTATTTTTTGTGGGTTTCTCTCTCTAAGAAGGCCAGTAGTCTGATGATCCCCTGTTTTAATCCGCATATTGTCTGTCTCTCAGCATCTTCTATTTCAAGACTTCTTTTCATTCCCTTTCTGTGATAGACCCAAACATGGAAGACAGACAAATGTAAACTGAAAAAAACATGGAAGACAGACAGATCTAAACTGAAAAAACATGGAAAAAGGGAACTGGAAAAAGGGGTAATATTCAAAATTTTAGGTAATAGAGAAAATAGCTCAACATTTTAATCAACTGTCTCTCAGAGGGATAAAAACTTACAGAAAAAAATAATTTTAAATAAGGCAGTTTTTCAACTACTAGAGCAAATGAAAACTAACCAATCTATTTCAAGAAATAGTAAGGTGTAATACTCCAAATATGCCTACCCACATTAGGTATACGTGAGAATTTATGCAAATGATAATCAAATGCTTGAATCCTTTTCTTTCTCTTCGAGATCATCTTCATCGCCTTCCACTTGCTTCGTAATCTCTGGTTTATAAGATGGCAACAATTCAGTAGGAGGTGAAGTAGAACTAACTCTTGTGACTGACTGTTGATATAATACCCCTCCAGCAATAGTGACAAGCAAGCATATCACTCCAAAAGGCTGTGCATGTTTATCCCAAATCAAGACATTGATTGCCACAGTAAGGAATTTATTAACAACCCCCGTTACAGTGAATGCAGTCGCCGAGATGGCTTTCCTCGCTGCAAACCCGAAGAAACTAATCAAGAATCCAAATACACATGATAATGAAACCGCCACAAAAGGCCTCCAGACTTAAATTGCTTCCCGAGCTTGATCCGACAGCTGTAAACACATCCGAATACTCCCCCGTGATGATCCAGAACACTGGAGCCAGCATCAAAGACAGAAGATTGTTGTAAAGAACAAATCCCCACGTGTTCAACCCCAGATTCATCACCATATGCTTGATGTAAACCATTTCAGTAGTAATTGTAACAAGATAAGCCAAAGCCCAAGAGTAAGCAGTCAATGTAAATCCAGAATCCGTCATCACATACCCAACAGCACCACTCAATATAATAACCAGGGAAGAGAATGTCAATTTTGAAGGACAGGGCTGTTTCCTAAAGGCAGTATCAGCAATTGCCACTAATAAAGGAGTCAAGGAGCGGAAAACAATGAAATGTATCCACATTTGCGTGACGAAGAAGATTAGTATTAGTGAAAATAGCGAGATAGAATACTGCAGCAGCGGGAAAGAATTTCTTTGCAGTATTCCAGGTAAATGGGTCGTGGTGAAGGAGGCTTAATTTTCCAAGCAACCAGACTCCCAAAGTCGAAGTTAGGTATTGGAGAGCAGTCAAGAGACCAGGATAATTGAACTTGGTAATAGCATATTTGTTGATTATAGCGAGCAGACTTGAGCATAAAGCGTAACCGACTACAAGAGTACCAGTTGCGTAGTATTGCTTAGAGGAATCAAAATTTACTGGATCCATTTGAAGAAAAGCGAACAATAAGGAGATCCGTGAAGTGTTTGAACTTGAAGAATTCAGTTCTGAATAGAGGGAATTTGAAAAGGAAAACGATTGCAACCTCAGGGAGAAAGATGAGCGCGCGCAGTAGATCTGTCGGAGCAATCGTGGGTTTATGGTGGATCCGGGGTTGAAGATCCTAAGGTAAAATAATCAGAAGTCAGTTCTCGAAATAGAAAACGGACTAAATGCAGATCATATAAAAAAAGACGAATTTGGTTGGAATTAATGGGAGTCAACGCTTTTTTGTACAAAGGTTAAATTATAAAAAATCAGCATAATTTTCACCAAGCGTTTGTAGTCCAACGGTTAGGATGATTGCCTTCCAAGCAATAGACCCGGGTTCGACTCCCGGCAGACGCATATTTTGACCAAAACAATAATGAGCAGCAGTTCCGTGTAGAAGAAGAACTTTATTTTTAATGTGTTTAATCTTTTGCTGTGACAGGAAAGAAGTACCAAAGTTTCTTTTTTCATACCATCTCTCTACTTCTCCAGCTTGATCGGGATGCAAGGAAATTCAGTCAACCTCTTGAATTTTTTCCAACCCTAAGAGAAGGTGATGTAAGGAATCCATTCTCATCTAGCTATGTTTCCCTTTTAGAAAGAACCTGAATGATCATCTTCTTTTTCCCAAAAAAGGGTGATAGTGAGATGGATGATGATTGCAAGATGGATTATACATTGTAAAATGCAAAGATTTTTATGATTCAATTAAAATTGCATGGATGTGATATCTTATTTCAAGAGAATAAAATCTTCAGCGTGTTGTCATTTTTTTCTCTCTAAAAATGGAATCCAATCATTTATCTTGAATAAAACTAGATTAAAAATGGAAATTCATTTCCACTAAATGCTCCCGACAGGAAAGAATGTCGGAGAACAAAAGGTTTTACAACCAAAAAAAAAACCTAAGAGAGAGTACGATTAGCCGAAGAGGAAGAAGAAGGAGGAGGGGAAGAGCAAGCTGCCCCCCTTCTCTATTTTTTCCTTTTTAAACCCATGCGAGGAGAGAGATGATGGTTCTTCTTAGACTGGACTCGAATAGAGTTGCCTTGGACAGCCCATTAAAAGTCATTTAAACACCTATTTTCAGAGGATCTTGCTTCCATTCTCTTGCTTGTAGGTTACTGAAATAAAGGAGACAAAACCATGTAGAAAAGTTCTTTTTGATGCACTTATACTCCACAAATATCAAGTTATGAGATGTTAGACATGATGGTATGTCTAAGATTTTAATAGAACTAAATGAGAGCATTTGATGGGTATTTATAATTACTTTTCATGTTCTTATCAAGTATCTACTATGGAAGCAAAATGGATAGGGGTTTTCTAGCTTATTTTTATGAGTCTTTCGAAAGCCATCTACGAAACATTTTACTTCATGTCTAGCTCAAGGAGTTGTGAGGATTATCATACAAATAAATTGTAGTAATCTTGTCTTAAGATTCGCCATCAACAACAAGAACTCAAGTGCTTGTAGGCTCATAGAAGTGAACTTGGTTGTTAAGGAGATGATTATAGATGAATAGGAGTTCATCGAGCTCATCCGATAATGCTTGACTCACCCGCTAAGACGCTTGCTAGAGCGGTTTTAACAAGTTCTCTCGATTTTTTCTAGAGCGGCTTCTCAATGGAGATATCGATGTATTTATATGATATCATTTTATATCTTTGATCAAGATCATACACAAACCAAGCTTAATCTTTTAGAAATTTTTGGGATTACATCTTGATATTTATGTTATGAGTTCATAAAAAATCTTAAAACTTTGAAATTTATCGCTAGATGTAAGTGTTTAACCCATGATTGGGACTTTCACCTTGAAGATGTCTTACTACTATAACTAATATTGATGAGCTCAGCTATGTATCCGTCATTACAGAAGAAATTAAAAATTCAAGCAACGTTCAAGAATTCTAGCCTGTGACTTCTACGTAAAGAATTTTCATTAAACCGACGGCTGAATGACCGCGGTGAGAAGAGTGAAGGGGTTCACATCGATCAGTGGAGGTAAAGCGTCCGTGCGGGTCCCAATCTTCCGCAGGGAGAGAAGGAGAGAGAGAGTACGAACACGGTCAGGTCACTGTCCTCCCGGTTAGGCATGGACTTGTGCGAAGTCGTCGTCTCTCTTCCGCGTGGACCCCGCTGTCCATGGCCCCTCAACTGATCCTGCGCCAAACGAAGGACGATAATGGATTCAGCGGGCAAACAGCCCCCACTTTTTCCACCTTTTAAAGGGCAGAAACTGTCGCTGCAAAAACGTCGACTCGGTATTTGATCGGGAATTTCCAAGAACATGTTAACCCGGCTTTGAATCGGAATTTAGAGCTCTAAGTTTTGAAAAAAATGGATGCGAATTCTTACTGCAAAAAGTCGACGTTTATCTGAGCTATCTCTCTGGCGGAGGAATTGGTGATAGCGGCGAAAGCGGCTAGAGAGAGAACCATGGTGGTGCCAGTCCGTTGAGGTTGAGAAACCAGAGAAGAAGCATAGTCTACGATCTTTACTTGGATTGAGAGTTGACCTTGGGCGCACGCAAAAGGGACGGAGGAGCTGAGGCACGTGACAGAGTAGAGACGTCCACAGGCGGCGCCGTTATTCCAGATGGCGTCTCCCGCCGCCGCGAAGAAGTTGTCCGCCGGGAACTGGACGGTGGAGCCACCGTAACAGGCGGTGGCTGAATAGAGAGAAAATTCTATTCAGAAAATTCTAGAGGGAGAAAGTTCTAGGCAGAGAAAATTCTAGAGAGAGAAGATTGGGTGGTGGAATGGTAGACTTACGGAGATATGGAGGACGGTAAAAGGTCGCGGTTCCGACGTCAGCGGCGGAGCGGTGGAGGAAAAGGAGGGAGATGAGGAGAGGGATGAGGTTTAAAGGGTTCATAATGGCGAATTATTTCTCTCTCTTGCGCTTTGTGTCTCTTGGTCTTTGTAGGAATGAAGTGGATCTTGTCTCTTTCCGGTCGACGATCAAATTTGTGGGGGGAGACAGCGTACCGTCTCTTTCCGGTCAACGATCACATCTGCACATGGGATGATGGCCATATGCTTGCGGTAACTTATGATTCAGGAGAGAGAGAAAGAGAGAGGGGGAGAGAGAGAGGGAAAGAGAGGGAAAGAGAGGGAGAGAGAGAGGGAGAGAGAGGGAGAGAGGGGGAGGGAGAAGGAGGAGAGAGAGAAAGAGGAGAAAGAAAGAGGAGAGAGGGGGGGAGAGAAGGAGAGGGAGGAGAGAGACAGAGTGGAAGAGGGAAAGAGAGAGAGAAAGAGAAAGGGGGGAGAGAGGGAGAGAGGGAGAGGGAAGAGGAAGAGAGAGGGGAGGGGAGAGGCGGAAGCGAGAGAGGGAAAGGGTGAGGGGGAAGAGAGAGGGAAAGGGAGAGGGGAGAGAGAGAGAGAAGAGAGAGAGAGAGAAGGAGAGGGGGAGAGAGAGAGGGGGGGGAGAGAGAGGGGGAGAGCGAGGGGGGAGAGAGGGGGAGCGAGAGAGGGAGGACGAGGGAGAGAGATCAAAAGCTCGGAAATCTATTTCGTTATATATGCCGTTATCGATGCTATAGAGACGGGGAGAGAGAGATCATAAATCCAACTCGTCATCTTCCAATAAATCCAAATCTTTGACCCTTTTAAGTCTTTTAAGAGGGATAGAGAGAGACCAAAGTTTTGATAAATCCACCTCCTAAACAGGTCTGTCTTTGATCCTCTCAAATCTTGACATGAGAGAGAGAAGACTCTAGTGAGAGAGATTTCATTGATTGCAGAAAAAGACACACAGAGAATGTTGACCATTTAACATCAACAGGATCAGACAACACCCCCGTTGACTTTTGGAGACGTAGTCTTTCTAGAATAGACAGAGAATAACAGGCTGGATTTCACCCTACCGAAGCCCTTCTTTTCGGCGGTCACAATTAATGAACCCAACGAATCCCAATTTTACACGTATTCACACCACCCTCCGCATCATGGAAAAGTCAACCCGTTGATATTCCTTGCATTCTGGTCAACTGCCAGCACCCTTTTCAGGAGTATCCATCCATCATTATGTACACAAATCCTCTGGAGGATGAGTTCTTCCTGCAAGATCAGAAGGCTTGATGATTATCATATGAGGACACAGGCAAAACTCATTTCAAAAAGAATTAATGAAGTCTGAGTTTTTGGAGAAGTAAAAGAGCGTGTCGAGTAAATAGATTGTCTCTTGAAAATGGAAAGGAAAATCACCCGAGGTCGGCGATCAACCCGACAATGTTAAAATACATGAGCAATATGTACAAGATGGACCCCCTCTGTACCTTCGCATCCTTTGATAACAGCAGGACACTAAACCTTCCACTTTAAGAAAGACTTCTCGGATGATACGCAGCCCTTCCCCTAAAAACCCGCTCATTATGGTTGTATGAGTCTCTTCTGTAGTTCAACCTAAGATCAAACTTTTTCCTTATCTAAAAGATTTTTCTAGACTCGGATATCAGACGTACGCCTGAGATAACATGGAGAGAGAGAGAGAGAGAAATCTAACTTTAAAGAGCAGAGGAGAGTTATATTTATAAAGAGAGCAAGAGAGGGATAAATTGAGGTTTTACTTCATCTGAAATATTTATCAAGGTTGAACTCTCCAGACAGATCTCAGTGAAACTCAGAGATGCCCGAGAGATACGACTATAAAGAGCCGGAAGTAGAAACTGAAGAGACTGAGGGATAGATACAGAGAAAGTGAGAGAAACCTAGAACTAAAGAGATAAATCCGCCAATTAAGAGGCACAGAGAAATCTATTAGTAGAGGAAGCGACTTCCACATCTAATTTGAAAATCTAGACATATTTGAAATCTGCTCTATCACTCCAATCGACCCCTCTTCTTGACTTCCCAAGAGAAATGGAGGCTCCATACCAGAATCAACATGGCCGAATTCTTAAGTTTTAAGAAAATAAATTCAAGGTTATGTAGGCTCCATACCTCCGATAAAATGTGAAGCCAACAAATGCTAGTCCACCAAAAGCCATGAGAATGAGGATAATGATAACTGTAACTGACCATCCTGAAAGACCATCCGACTCAGCCACATACAAATCATTATCATTTGGTGGTTCACAGCTCTGCACATTACAGGGCTCCTGCCTTGCAGGCTGCCAAGGAAAAATAGAACTAGACTATTAGTCAACTTCGTGTATGAATAAAAAGGATCCAGAAAATTGTCAGAAACCATGAGACTTAGAGTTTAGTCCTCAATAATTTGTCTGCATTAGGTAGCGAAACCATTGTAAGTTCTCGTTAAACCAATAGTGTATTTTCTAGAAAACAAACCTTGTTACCCTGTATGCCATAAATAAACCAGACGTTCTTAATGGCTTAACATGAATAGTGCACTCTCATAATAACGGATTTTCTCTCTCATCAGCATGCTCTATGGAGCAAGGGTTTCAGACCCCCTTGAGTATCAACAGAGGCAGGCCAAGAAATTCAACCTATAGAAGAGATTCTTAAGATGATATGTCTTGCCTTGTAAGTATTTTGATTAGATTATGCTGATTGGGGAGATCAGATCGCCACTCTCAGGAACTGAAAACTGATGCATGTCAAGAATTGCACTGAAGAGAGTATGCTTGAGAGTGAGCAAGGAGGTGAGAGGGATAGAGGCTTAGAAAATCTGACCGATATGTCCAAGATGGAGTCATTGGGATAATATCCTGGACCAGCTTCTGGGGCACCAAATTCTTTTCTTGAATGCCTCAGGTGAATCTTCTATTTAGTTATGCTGGGAATCAACCATGTTCTAGACAAACATGGACACCAGAGTTCAATCGTCATGAACTGTAAAATGACTTTTTCCATCTTTGATAAGTGCAGAGGACATTAACTTATTTATAGATCACATTTGATTTATTTTCAGTTATTTGACATCCGAAATGGATTCTGAAATGCATTGGAATATAGAAATAACCTTCCTTATTGAGTATTTAATTTAAGCGGCCACTTAAAACCCATTAAATTGTTAACCAATCACCATATCAGATGGCTTTTCAACTGCAATCAGGAGGACCTAGTGATTGTGCTTGTCACAAACATATGGGATTGTCAAGTTCATGATGATTTAGCTGATCCTCAAAGTCTAATCACTTGTGCCTTATATATCACATACATTCGCATAATGATATGATAATAAGAATCACTTACCATGCCCTTCCCTGAGCACCTGCTATCATCCACGGGGTAATGCTTGATGGAAACATCGTCCATGCTTCCAAAACAACCAACATCCCTGTAGCGAATTCCACCATCACAAGGAGATGAACACTTCATCCAATTCCCAGCTACCCATTTGAAACTCGCTGCAGATGAATAGACAAGAGATAAGATAAATATGAACTCTACTTAAGAGCAACATCCTAGGGTCACTGATACCTTGTGGTTTTAGCTGTACTGATAGCTTTGCTCCTGTTTTGCAGTACCCCAATTTAGTATTTTTGTTTATGAGAGAAGGCTCACAGCAATCCGTACAGCACAAGTACTCATCTCCAAAGTCTAACTTGTTTTTGCATTTCATGCAGCTGTTTGTCACTATAGGACTTTTCTGCATAAAATGGAGAAGTTTTTTCTTGTGAACAATCAGAAGAGGTTATTCTATTGAATCTTTATATAATAAACAGTAATGATTTTTGGAACAAGGGAAGCCAACCACTTGAACACTATCAGAACCCGTTCGGCCTCTCTCTCTCTCTCTCTCTCTCTCTACTATCAATCTAACTATTTTTGTATCTTCACACACACTCTCGCGGTCTGCCTCTCTTATTTTTTTCCTGGTGTATCACCAGCCATTAGATCCTAAGATCAGCGTTCCAATGGCTTATTTCCGTCTGGTATTCTCATCCCAGTAAATGGTCAGAATTCTCATGGTCCGTTCTTCCATTCTAGCAGAGGAAAACCTCCATAAATAATGAATAAGCGATTCAGATTTTCAAAAAAAATTACCCGGTATGCAGCAACGGAAATGAGAATGGAAAGGAAGGCATGGAGGATTATCAGACGATTGTGGACAGAGTCCCAAGCAGTCCTCTGATTGGTCGACAAACAAGTGCCCTGAACCACATTTTCCAACCCACTTGCTTTGACAATTTTCTGTCCAATAACAACCTGGAACCCAAATATTAGTTGTCGCAAAATCAATTCACTATTTCAATGATTCCGGAAGAAGTTAGATTCAATGGGCAATCCGAATATTCGAATAAAATTTATGAATAATTATTTCAACGTACGAATTCGTGATTTCTGTCGTAACAATAATCAGTTACATGAAACGGGAAAAACGATGAAAAGGCCTAAGAAATTCTAAGTTTTCGCGAATAAATAACTAGAACAGAAGAAAACGAAAATCTAGGAAATAGATATGAGACAAAATAGTCACCGTGAGGAGGGACGTCGGAGGAAACGAACAGAAGCTGAGAGAGCAAGAGAGGATGGAGCAGCAGCAATAGCAGCTCCATCCCCATTTCAGCGGAGCAGCTCTCTCGGACCTGTTTCTCTCTCTGGCTTGGCGCGCGTCGGTGATGCTGGCGGACCAACAACCAACGTTCTTAGACTGGAGCTGAGTAGACGAGGTCAACGCAAGGCGATTGGGCTTGTGGGCTGCCTCATTACTACAACCCGTTTATTTCCAAATTCTAATTGTTTGAGTAGAATGAAGCATTGGTGAAAAAAAAATCTCCCTACAGAATTCATAATCCTAGGAATTCTCCGTTGAGATGATGGATGGATGATGGATGGATAGATAGATTTTCTTCTTCATATTCCAAGATATTACAACGATAGTGTTAGAAATTCCTAGGAAATTTCTCATGGTGAGAAGATGGATAGATTAAGAGTTAGATAAATAGGTAGATGGAAAGATAGAAAGAGAGATATGTAGGTAGATAGATAGGTATTTGTTTCTGAAGAATCCAATATATTATAACCTCCTTTCTAGAAATTCCTAGGAATTTCATTTGTTGAGAAAATGGAAGGATGGAGGGTAGATAGATAGATAGTTAGATAGCTTCGTTTTCTCAGTACTTCAATCTACTAACAAAGAGAGTAACCATCCATCAGCTTGAGAGAGAGTGTTAGATATATAATTTTTTTTCTTGATACTCCAATCTATTAACAGTGAATTGAATGCATGTTTGTAATTTTTGAATTGATAGTTTATCCTCCATTTTTTAAGTGATTTCATGCGAGGCGGATGAGAGACGTTAATTCAACGATGTAATGAAGGTAAATAAAGCTTGACATGAAAATTCATCATTTTCCTTCAGTTAATAATTCCATCACGTATGAGCTAGACATTTGCTCATCTTCTCATATACATATCTACATGTATACTTACTCATTAGCCTATCACTATAGCACCCATCAATAAAAGAATCATGTGAGAAGTATTTAGATATGGATGCATGTTAAATTATATCTCTCAATAATTCATATACCTCATAACTCATTGAGACAAGTACATGATCATTGAGACTATTTTTTAATTCACATTGTTGAACCTATGAACCAAGTAAGGAGAAGATTTTAGGGGTTGAGATCTTAATCAGTCCAATGAGACTATCATTGTGAAGGAGCTTTTGATTCCTTGAGAAATAAAGCAGTCTCTATCAAAAAATTATGCAAGCTTCCATGAACACTCCGTAAACACTCCATCAACACTTTTGTTCTCTACAAGCATGAAATCCATTAACACTCTTCTCCACAAGCTTAAACAATGATCATTTCTTTGTTGTTGATATTCATAAAAAAGGCAACTATTCAAATGTAGAGATTAATGGTTCTCCACAAACTATTACTCAGGGGAGTAATAGTTGCTTTCAAATGGGTGCCCAATGGCCCCATTTTGATATTAAATATTTCAGTCTTATTTGTAATTAAATATTTTTCTAATTTTTTCATGTTGGACTAAGCCCTAGCTTTTTTTTACAAGTGACATGGCAACATCAAGGATGTTGGATGTAGAGATTCATGGAGAACCATTCATCATTTCTTATTGATATATGTAAAATAATGGTCAATGAAAGTGTAAGTTCATGTCTACAAAATTATACTCAACTATTCAAATTTGGTTTTAAAATTTAGAATAGTGATGAGTCAAGGTCGAATCTATAGGAACGATAGTTACCATATTAAAATCAAGGAATTTTTTGGTCTTTTTAGATTAAGAAAGTGGAAATGGTTACTGAAAAGGAAGGATATGTAAAAAGAAAATGTAATCCCATTTGAAGATCAAAAACACTTAATTTGATATTAGAAATATGATTTAGGATATACAAATATGACTCTAAGGATGAGAAGATTGAGAAAATGAAAAGATTGATGGAAAATGACTCTATTCCAAAGATGCATGTTGAAAACACACTTTAGCAATGCTCTTCAATCAACACACCTTCAAGAGCATATACATTTTTCCTGGACTTGGAGTCTTGCATCCAACACGAGGAATGATTAGAAAAGAGAATAAAGTCATTAAAAAGATGTTTCATGCATGAGGAATAATCAATCAGTGCCCTCTTTTTTCTTGGCTAGCCAATGCTAGAAGGACATAATGAAAATTTTAAAACCCTAAATTTTCTACCTCAATTTAAATCAGCCCCAATTATTTGTAGAGCTTGGAATGACAGTCATGTCAATAAAAATTTTTGCTCCTAACTGCTTCGGAATCATGAGATATCATGATTTCAATTTGGAGCGTTTTTAGTAATTGAAAATCCCTTAAAAATGCTTGATTCAATCTCAAACATTGATTTTTATCAGCTTGATTGTTAGAATGCACCATATTGCACTAGATCAAGCTTTTTAAGTGTAGAAGGGTTGAGATTGTGCCATCTATCAATGCCATATTTGGTGGGAGGAGATATAATTAGTGGAAGAATCAAGAACTGTTGGATCAACTTTTATAAATATAGGCTTCACTAGATTGCACCATGTGGCGACTTGTGGTTAGTCAAGTGAAACGAGTATTTGGGATAAATTTCACGTGTTGATTTGGTGGTCACTAGATCCAACAATTCTCATGTTGCCACACATCACTCATCTGTTCAATAGGGCAAGTAAGTCATCTTGTGGATCTAGTCCATGGGATCATGTGATCCTAGAGGTGCCACGTGTCCTTGCATAAAAACTTTAAGAATCTAACACTAGATATATTAAGAAAAAAAATCATCTTTAAATAACATGGCCCATTAGGACAAAAAAATCATTAGACAACTAATACTCACCTTATCGGCGCCATGTGTGTGTTGATTGGGTGTCATGCCTTCAATGTCACGCATCCATGATGCCATGTCAGCGTGTTACATCAGCATGCACAAATATACATGTTATTCAACTTTGAAAATTCTTCAAAAATTCTAAAAAATAGAAAAATCTTTAGAAGAATCAAATAATTCATGAAAAAAATTCAAACAAACTCAGAAAAGCCTAGAAAAATAAGAAAGATTAAATAAAAACACTTAAAACTTCAAATATGTGCAATTTTTCATAGAAAACACTTTTTTGGACGAAATATTAGCTATTTGGATGCTCTTTTTGTCTTCTTTTTCATCATATCACCAGACATAGAAATGAAAATACGCTATAAAAATTACTTTCTTATTAAAAAATTCTTATTTCCTTTACTTATTTGTTCGTGTCATCCTTCATTCATAACCTATGATCATGAAATTCATATAAACACAATGAATTTGACTTTATTTGACCTTGAAAGGTCAAACGTCAATAATGCATACAATTACCTGCATTTTAATGCAAATTCGGCTCTTGAACAATATGATATGATTAAATGCAAAAACTTTATCAAAACATGATAACATACACAATAATGACATGAATTATGCTTTAAAATCATCAAAGAATAATTAATTAACATGTAAAAAGGCATCTTATCTCTTATCAATGGGGGAGGGGTCATGGCCACATTGACTTTGTCTGGTGTAAGACATGGGCCAAGACCCCATGTAGTGTGACTTGTGTTTGTGTCCAAGCCATTGATCACCATTAAAACTCATTTGATGCTCCAAATCAAAGATTCTTACTTTCTCTTGATTAAAGAATATGGGATCTTTGCTGCAAGTCCAATGGCTTTGATGATTCATAACATATTATTCTTAAAAAATGGTGGGGCAATGTGGTGCAATCTTAGTTTTTGATTGTCTCTTAAGACAATTGAGTGGCTAGGGCTTATGGAATGATTTCAAACTGAGTCCTAATGATCAAGATTGAGAGAGGATTTGTGTGTTGTACATCAAAATCTGCCAAGAACATCCAATTATGGATTTTTTTCAATTCAAGGAGTAATTGAAAGTTTTTTTTGGCCATTCATAGTTTTAAATTTATTCTTTGTAAAGTAGATTAATTATCATAGATTTATTTTTTGTAAAGTATATTTCTTGACATTTTCTCTCTCCTCATTTGTGATTTTCTCTCCCTAACTTCTCTCAATGCTTTGTCCTTTTATTTAAGTTTCATCGATGTCCAATTTGATTCATGGAAAAGATCTAATCATCCATCTGATTTGGCAGAGCTCTAAGATCTCTAAAACTCGACCCTTATTTACTAATTATAAACAAATTAATCCTCAATTAAGTGAGTTTAAACTTATTTTTGACTTATGATGACATGTTATTCTTGACCTCACCATTTTTTTCATCAAATGGCAATATTTCTACAAAATTAGGCATTTGATGTGAAGATTTTGTTATTTTGATTTGTTCCATGACGGATTGAGACCGAGAGGTTGTTGAAAACACATGATCAAGAGTCAAAATTAATGCCAAACTCACCAATTTTATCAAATAATCACGAATTGAGAGGTATAATGGTGAATAAGGGTCGAATCTCACAGAGAATTAGGGTAATTTTTTATGATCTTTTTGAATTTGATCAAATCAAATAGTGAAATGTGGATTGAAATTAGGGGTTTTAATATTTTTGGAAAGAGGACTCAAAGCTGAATCCACATAATAAAAAATCACTGAATTTGGATCAAGATTCGGGGAGAAATCATCGAATGAACATGAGAGAAATTTCCGAAAAATAAAATCACAAAAAATCGAAATTGAAATTGAAATTGACTCAAATTATGATTCGAAAATGAAATCTAAAACTATACGAAGGAAGATTAAGATAAAATACGATCCCTAACCCAAGTTTGCGCTCGAATTGATCCAATTATTTGCCAAAATTAAGGCTCTTCATACCGAATTCGAAAACACGATTGTTGATGTTCAAGTGTCGATTTCTTCCTCTTCTCCCAACAAAATCTCACTCTCAAGCACTCCGTAGATGCAGAAATGAGTCTAGAAGCAATGGGAAGCAAGAGATTCATGGGATTTGGGTGTCTAAACAGTTCAATTTACTCAAATTGCCCTAGAATGCTTTACAATTTCAAAAACATATCAAATTTATAAGGCAAATTGGGCGTAACCGTTTGATCGACATTTAATCTTCGATCAACGGCTCTAATGAAACGCATGGATGCGAACCATTACGATTAAGTCGTGGCTGTTGGATCTTCGATGGACCGCCGAGATTTCGCCACGTCACTCACGTTATAAGTAATGTATTAAACGCCTGCTGTTGGATCTTGATGGGACGTTCAGATGCGTTTCTATCGATTTTAATCTCAGTCGTTATAACTCCTTAGATAAACAGCTGAGATTAAATCATTTTAAAACGATTCACCGATGAATCAGATTGCGCCCTGTACACTTGCCTTTAAGTGATCTTGATACCCATGTCGTTGGATCTTGATCGGATGGTCAGATTGTGCATGTCACCTGAGCACTTATAAAATAATTTTTAATTAAAGAAATCGATTTTAAATTCAAAAAAATTTTGAAAAATTAAAAAACTAAAAAAAATCCATAAAAATTAAAAATTTCATAACTTTCAAAATATAACTCCAAATTAATCCAAATTTGTTTCATTTGATCAAAAAATAAATTATCTATAAGTACACAAAAAAAATCAAATTTAATAAATAATAAGAGAATAAATTTTTATTTAAAAAATACATTCATTTCGTTAAGATTTTAAAACTTCAAAAATTATATGAGTGTATATAAACATCAAATATCTCATTATTTAACCTAAAAAGCTAATTATAATCTCAAGTAAAGATGGGTTATTGACGAAGCGTTTTATGCGGTCATTGAAAACACACAAACGTCGGTCAAAAAAATTTATAATTATGAACTCACAATAACAGAGATATGAAATCAAGTATAGTGTAAAGATCGGGTCGATCCACAGAGAACATGGTTGACTTTGATCGAAGAGTTGACTTGGTCAAACTTAGGTTTAATTAAGGATTTTAAGAAATGAAAATGATATTTTATTGATGGTAATGATATAAGTATGCTAAATAAGATATTTTAAGAATTTAGAAACTGATTTTAAGAAGAAATGTTAGAAGTCAAGGTCAAAGCATTGACTTTGACCAACAATTGACCTTCTGTAAAATCAGAGAATAAATAAAATATTACAAAAATTATATATTCAGAAACTAGAGAGAGAATGGAGATTTTTGATATATAATTTGAGATTTTTTGGGAAGAATTGAATTTATTATGAATTATTGAAAATCAAAGATCACAAAAATCCCAAAATGAATACTTCAGTGTAAATCTTCAAATTGACTAACCAAATAATATCAAAATCTTACAATTCATATAAATAGAAAGCTAGCAACCAGAGGATTCCAAGGATACCAAAATTTTCAAATTTCACATTGTATTTTGAAAGTAATTGCCCTTGCAAGTCAACGCGCAATTTTGGATTGAAAATGAATAGTAGATGGTCAAACGTCAAATTGAAGGGATAAATGTTGATGAAATTTTATGATTTTTGCTATTCACAGAAAGCTGATGAAACAAGGAATCCAATGAAACCAAAATCAAATGATTTGGACTTAAGATCAGGGGAAAATACTTGTTTCAAAATCAGACAAAATCCGCACCCAATTTGGGCAAAAAATGAAGAACAAGTCAATTTAAAAGCTGAAATTGACCACTAAAATCTAATCTAAATTACAAATATCGCTAGATGAATGATCGATTCACACTACTAACCTGATTGACGCTAAGATTGGGCTCCAAATCGCGTTGATTGAAGTGTATTTCATCGGTTTCTTCTTCGGCGTACTTTCGGCGTTCAAGGGGAGAATTTGATCAAATTTAGCGATGATTTGCGATCAATCCCGCCCCAATTGAATTGCAATCGAGTCTAAACACGGGGGGATCACGAAGAACTCAAGATTTTGCTGAAAAACCGCTTAATTCCCTCACGATTTCAATCAAGAGTTAAGAAGCGAAGATGAAGAACACCATTTTATAAGAGAAATCGCGGCGAAAATCGTGGACCATCTGATTCGGTGAAGACCAATCGATGGCCACAATTGCGCGATGATCGTGGGCCACGATTGCGCGATGATCGTCGGCCACGGTCCCATGATCCTGAAAAAATTCGCCCATCTGATCTTGATCGGAAGACCTTGATGCGTCCACGTGTCGCCCCATGATCGCCGAAGCGTGATCAAACTCGAGCATTTGATGTCCACTTACGCGATCGATGGTCCTTTTTTGCGCACGTGCCTTTGATGGCGATCGAGTGGACCTGAGTCCATGCAATTGACGTGCTTCATTTGACGCGATCGCATCCAACGCGCCACGCGATGCCACGTGTCGTAGGATTTCAAAATTAGAGGGAACATAGTCCCACACGGAGAGAATAACTAGAAAAAACAAGTGTAAAGGTGGAAGGCCATGAAGCCTTTGCGTTACTGCCCCAAAAATCTTACTTGGTCCCATGATAACATGCATATTTAACTTAAATTCTTATCTTATTTAACTCATATTCATGCTTATTATTATGTGATTATGATGCATGCTATCATAGTTATATCAATTTTCTCCATTGGTATGCCATTCTACTAAAGTCCATATTTATGCATTAATTAGGGTTAATTATGTGCTTTATGGATGTTTAATCTTTTACAAGGTTAAATAGAAATTAATTACTTTACTTAATTTACTTTGACTTAAGTAGATGATTAAAAAGGATAAATTCCAAGAACAGAATGATTGGATGATTAAAAGAGAGAATTCTTAATGAATGACTTAATATTATTTTCACTCCATCCCATTTTCTTGTTTGAGTTTATATTTTTAGGTGGTATAATATTAAAGATGAAGAAATTTGTGATCCAATGGAGAAAATTTAAATTAAAAAGGAGTTATATTTTTAAAGTTATTGGTTTCTAAATTTTCTGGATTTTTCCGTTTTTTTATTTGATTTTTCGTCGATTTTATTTCCTTATTTAAAATCGCAAAAAGGGGGTATTTTTCGCAGGAACCGCGTGCTGACATGGCACGGGACCCACGCGGATGCGACATGGCACGCATGGCCTCGTGGCAGAGCCACGCAAGCCCACGAAGGCGCCTATGTGGCGCGGAGGTGGCGCAGACGTGAGGCAGGGCCACGCGAGTCCACGCGGGCGCCCGGGTGGTGCCACGTGGTGAGAGAAGCTTCGGGATGGCCGGTGACGGGGCCACAGGTTAGTGGGCCCAGGTAAGAGTATTGGGGCGGTAACGCAAAGGCGTTACGCAGCCCTCCCTTTTATACTCGTAGATTCCATTAATTCTTTCCGTGTGGGACTATGTTCCCTTTTGTTTTTCTTAATTACATGCGACGTGGCATCGTTTGGCGCGTTGGATATGATCGCGATGTTGGAGATGCTAGGATCTAAGGCTCGAAAAGCTCTCCAAATCTTTGTCCAAAATAATGATTGCAGCGGAAGGTGTTGAATCAAAACATTCAACATCGTGGAAGCACCAAGAATGGATGATCTCATCATCCATTCTAGGTGATCCTATCATCTAGTATAGAATAAAATTCATACTTGGATCATTTGAAAGAGTTATTCAACCGTTCAAGCGTCCGGCCTCTAGCGGTATCCACACAGTCTCCAGACGATCGGATCTCCTCTTGAACACTCGTCACCACGAGAGGAAGAGAAGAGGGAGGAGAAGTTCCACTAGGCTTGCATGGGCACCTCTATTATGGTCGTTCTCCCCCTATTTATAGACTTTGGGAATGTGAACTTTTCACAAAAACCCTTATTATTATGTCTATATCCACCGACGTCCATTGACCTTATGTGTGTGACCCTCTAGGTCCATATATCTCGCCAGTTAATGACTCTATCAACCCAATAACACTTATTGGTCCTTCTTATCAATTAACTATATGAACATATAGATTAATTGACTAAGGATCGATTTAACCCAATCGACAGGTTGAGTCGCCAGCCCGGTGGGTGCCAAGCTACACCACGTGCTCTAGGAGATATGGAGTATATTAGAATTCTTTCATGGAACCCTGCCGTCATTGGTTACCGTGTACGTATAATCCTTCATCCACACGAGACTCATGAATGACTTAGGGTATGGTTAATTGTCAAACCCTAATCCGTCACTCAATTTAGTACTGATGCGAGTAAGAAATCATTGAGAACAACTTCTCTAATATTTCTGCTACCTTGGCCAAGGATTTAACCGCATCTCATTCCTTGAGTCGATCTCCTCATATACCGAGGGTGGATGATCCTATCTTGACCACACAATCATCTTCGTGGACTTCATATCGTATCCAATATATGACATTTTAGATATCCCGTGACTAGGGATTCGTAAGTCATAATCAAAACACGATCATCCATCAACAAGATGTCTTTGGTGTCTCAAGTCAAAGGACCACATACACAATCATGACATGAATCAACCTGATTGAAAATTAGGTATATTACCATTCAGGGATTCATACGGATCAATTCAGTGAACTCTTTCTCCAAAGAGCACCCACTATCTATCCTTAGTGTCTCCACACCGATGGCTATAGGATCGGCCATACTCATCATATGAGATGGATCAGATAGTGCTATTCTTTCCAGATAATTCGATGTCCTTCTCGAATATCCCACGAATAGGAATTTTTAGAACATATGTTTAAAGACTAGCGATCACTATATTATGATCTCATCATAATTCACTTAGTCATTGCACATGCTCATGGACTTCATTGCAAACATCACACAAGAATGACAATGAATAAATTTCATTTCAACGAACATAAACAAGATTGATGAAGGTGTGATTGGCTTATAGGCCACATAATATCCATCAGGAGATGCATCCATCGCATGGACTAGAAGTCTACCAGATCTTCATCAACGCACGTGGTTAATGCGATCCGTCGATTTCATTAGTGAAATTGAATGGTTGTGATTAATCGGTTACCTGATTAATCGTGGGGGCGACACGTGGACTCACCTCGACGCGACGATGAAAATCGAACGGCAGAAATGGCTGGATCATGGGATTGTAGCCAATGATCATCGCGTGATCGTGGCCGTCGATCCGTCTTCACTGGATCAAACGGCCCGTATTTTTTGCGCATAATCTCCTTATAAATATCGATGTTCATCCCTTTTAAAACTTAACTCTTGATTAATCGCGAAGAAATTAAGCGGTTTTGAAGCCATATCTTGAGTTCGTCGCGATTCCCCTGGATTCTAGACACGATTCATTGCAAGGATTGATCAAAATCTCCCCTTGAGCGTCGAACGCACGTTGAAGATGAAACTGATCTAATACTCTTCAATCCGCATGAATTGAAGACAAATCTTTGCGTCAATCAGGTTAGTAGTGTGATTCAATCATTTTCCTTGCAATAATTTGTATTTAGATTAGATTTAGGTAGTCAATTTTATCATTAAAGTTGTTTTGTTCTTCATTTTCACCCAAATTTGGTTCGGATTTTTGCTGGTTTTGAAACAAGGATTTCTCCCTGATCTTAAGTCCAAATTATTTTGATTCTAATTTCATTGGATTTCTTGTTTTATCAGCTTTCTGTGGATAGCAAAAATCGTAAAATTTCATCATCATTTGACGCCTCAATTTAACGTTTGACCATCTACTATTTATTCTCAATCCGAATTTGGGTGTTGACTTGCGGGTGCAATTCCTTTCAAAATAAAAGGTGAAATTTGATAATTTTAGTCTCTTTGGAATCCTCTAGTTCTTAGCTTTCCATTCATATATAAATTTCAGGATTTGGATATCATTTAGTTAGTCAATTTGAAGATTTACACCGAAGTAGTCATTTCGGGATTTTTCTGATCTTTGATTTTCAATAATTCATAATAAATTCAATTCTTCTAAAAAAATCACGAATTTTCTATTAATAATTTCAATTTTCTCTATATTTTGCTTAATATATAATTTTCATAATCTTCTAAGCCCTTTTTATTCTTTTATTTTACAGAAAGTCAATTATTGGTCAAAGTCACATCTTTGACCTTGACTTTTGACATTTCTTCATCAAATCAATTTCTGAATTCTTAAAATATTCTATCTCATATAGTTATATCATTTCTACTGATTATAACTCACTTTCATTTCTTAAAAACCCTGATTAAACCTAAGTTTGACCAAGTCAACTCTGTGATCAAAGTTAACCGTGTTCTCTGTGGATCGATCTAATCTTTACACTATACTTGATTTTATATCTTTGTTATTGTGAGTTCGGAATTACAAATTTTTTTGACCGACGTTTGTGTGTTTTAACGATCTCATAAAACGTTGCGTCAGCCCACTATACCCATGGGCCCATCACTTGCCAGTCTGAAGACCCCCCTCGCGTCACGTAGGCGCCACGCAGGTGCCATTCAGGCATCACCCAGGCACCACGTAGGTGCCACCCAAGCCTCGCGTGGCCTAGCGTGGCCTTGCCACGTGTTCTGGCCGCGCCACGTCAGCTCCGTGTGTCCTGCGCGAATAATACACCCTTTTTTGCTATTTTTTAATGAAAGAAATTCCTAAAAAGTCCTAATAAATTCTAGAAAAATCCAAAAAATTCTGAAATTAATATCTTAAAAACTATAACTCTTTTTTTTACTCAAATTTTCTCTATTGGCTCACAAATTTATTCATTTTTAATATCATGCCATCGAAAATAAATTAAAAGAAGAATATAAAACTAATTCAAAATAAACTTAAATGATCCTTAAAAGAAGTGTGTTTTATATCATCCAAACATTCTCTTCTTAAAATTAATTCTTCTAATCATCTACTAAAGTCAAAGTAAATCAAGGAAAGTAATTAATTTCTCTTTATTTAACCTTGCAAATGATTAATCATTGATAACATGCTAATTAGACATAATAATACATGATTAATGATGCATATTAACGCATAAATGATTTCATTCCTATGCATGTTATCATATTTATGAGTATTTATCTATCATTCTATGAAAAAGTCATTACAATCTCAAAATACCTTAATTTAGGGTTAAATATGATGAATTAAAGATAAAATCTATAACCCATCTTTACTTGAGTTTATTAGTATTTTTAAAGTTAAAATAATGAGAGAAATCATTTTTATAAACATTTATTTAATTTTCTAAAGTTAAAATCTTTAAGAAATAAATATATTTTTGAAATAGAAATTAAATCTCTTATTATTTAGTAATTTTGACTTTTTAGAATGATAAATAATTAAATTTCTGATCAAATGAAAGAAATTTCGATTAATTTGGAGTTATATTTTGAAAGTTATGAATTTTCTAATTTTTAGGGATTTTTACCAAATTTTTCTGAATTTTTCTGAATTTTTAATGAATTTATAAGGATTTTACGGAATTAAAAATTGATTTTTCTAATTTAAAATCAAATTTTCAGAATATTTAAAGAGCGCAGGTGATGTGGCGCAATCAGAGCCGTCTGATCGATCGCGATCAACGATCGCGATGACGAGGCGACCTGGCAGCGTGTGGGACGTCCGATCGCGGGTGCGATATCAGCCGTTGATCTTCACTTAAATCGATGGACACACGTGGCTTAATCGGGGTTCACCGATCGTTTTAATTTCGACCGTTGATCGTAAGAGTTATAACGGTCGAGATTAAACGGACGGAAAACGCATCAGGAACGTCAGATCGAGATCCAACGGATGCGTTTTGATGCGTTTTATAACGCGCGTCGACGTGGCTTCATCCCATGTCGTTGATTGATTTAATCGGACGGTTATGCCCAAATGTCCTAAAAATTGAGATGTTCTTCCGATTTGTAAAGCATTCGAGAGAAATTCAATCAAATTGAACTGTTTAGACACCAAATCTCTTGAATCTCTTGATCCCAATCGCTACTAGACTCAATTCCGTGTCCACGGAATGCTTAAGATCAAGATTTGGGCAAAAGACGAGGAAGAAATTGACGCTTGAACTCCATGAATCACGATTTTTGGATTTTGATGAATAGCCTTGATTCTGGCTATTAATTGGGTTAATCCAATCGCAACGGTGGCTTAGTTGAAGTGGTTTTGCCTAATCTATCGTCTATTAGTGTTTAATATTTTGTTTAGATTAGGAATGTAGATTAATTTCAAGTTAATTTTCGGTGAATTCGCGATTCCGATTTTCAGAAATTACCCCTCACTTCGATCTTCAATTTCTCCACAAAATCAAAGTCAAATTCAATGATTTTTTATTCCGTGGAATCGTCTTGAAGTTCTCTTTCATAAAATATCATTTTCCCCAATTTCTATCATCGATTCATTGTCTGATTTGATCAAATTCAAAGAGATCAATAGAAATTTCCCTAATTTCGTGTGGATTCGACCCATATTTACCATTATACCCCTCAATTCGAGATATTTTCATCAAATTGGTAAGTTTGGAATTATTTTTGACACAAGACCGTGTGCAATTGATGACCTCGAGGTCTCGCTTTGTCAATGATCAATAAAGCACATAATTAACCCTAAATAATGTATAAATATGGACTTTAGTAAAATGACATACCAATGGAGAAAATTCATAAAGACTATGATAACATGCATCATAATCACATAAAATAAGCATGAATATTAGTTAAATAAGATAAGAATTTAAGTTAAATATGCATGTTATCAATTATGAAATTATGAACCTTTAATTCATCATAATTAACCTTAAATAAATCTATTTTTGAGATTATAATGATTTTTCATAGAATGATAGATAAATAATTAAAAATATGATAACATGCATAGGAATGGACTTTTTTATGTCTTAATATGCATAAATAATCATGTATTATCATGTCTAATAAGCATGTTATAAGTCAACTCATGTATTTATAGGGAATTAGGCAAATCCACTATATTATCATATTTTTTTGTAGAGAATCCAGGATTTTGAGATATTCAAGTCCTCCAAGATCTTCATCATCTTCACTGATGGATCGTCCCAATCAAGAATCTAATAAGGGTTGGTTGATTGGTAACAAGTGGCTGCCTACAAGTAGGACATTTATATGGATTGATGCATGATGAGACTGATAACATGCAATTTATACATGTAATTATGTGATTATTAATGTAAATTTTTCTGAATTTTTCTGAATTTTCTGAATTTTTTAGGGATTTTTCTAGAATTTTTCTGAATTTTTAGGGATTTTTCTAGAATTTTTCGGAATTTTTCGGAATTTTTTTGAATTTTTATGGATTTATATTTATTGAAAATCATAAAAAGTTAGTTTTTAAATGCACGCTAACGTGGCAATTGACGTGGCAGGTGCATGACGTGCCGCCATGTGGCAAAGAGTGCACGCGCCACATGGTGCACGCATGTGTACATGAGCTGGCATGCGTGTGTGCACGTGTGTGCATCTGTGCGTGCATATGCGTAATTAGTGGTTTAAGCATCCTTTTCAGGATATGAGCTAAAGCCCATTAATCTGCACGCCTTATGTACCCATGAAATTGCGTTTATTTTTTTCATATGATACCTATATTTTTGTTTTTTTTATCGTAGGCGACGTGGTGCAATCTAGATCGTTCGATTCTTGTATTAAATTGCGATCATCGGTCTTCACTTAAGAGAAGGGGTACGCAACAGAATCTGATTGGGCGACGATTCACTTTAAAATGTTTTAATCTCAACCGTTGATTTGAAGAGTTATAACGGCTGAGATTAAATGCTCTCGATGGACTTCGATGGACTCGTGGCGATATCTTAGACGTCGATTTCTGATCGGATGGACGCGATCATCTGACGATTCTTCTACACACATGATGAGGCAAAATCTGGACACTTCATCTCTGATTGAACGAACGCAAATTAATGGCAACGATTCACATCCAAGCATTTCATCTGAGCTGTTGATTGAAGATGAAGAGTCAAATCCAACGGCCTTGCCCAATTTTGCCTAAAAGTTGACATGTTCTTCGACGATGTAAACCATTTGAGGGGTGTTTCGAGTTACTGAATTGCTTAGACATATTAATCTTTGAATCTCTTACTTCCCTTCTCTTTTAAACTCATTTTCGCGTCCAAGGAGTGTTTGAAAGTAAGATTTTGTTGAGAGAATAAGGAGAAATCACTTCTTGAATGCTTATGATTATCTTCGAATTAGTGGAATGAAAAGCCTTTGATCCGAGGGATCAATTGGATCAATTCGAGTGTTATCTCGAGTCAGAATTTGTGTTTTCTTTCTAATCTCTCTTCCTATAACATTAGATTTTAATTTTGAATAGTAGATTTGTTGAATTTTAGTTTTAATTTTGATTTTCTCTCTCTTCGCATTCAGATTTTCTATCTGATTTTCACTCGTCAATTTCTCCATGAATCTTGATCAAACTTATGTGATTTTTGATTCGGTGGATTCGTCTTCAAGTTATCTTTCTAAAAATATTGAAAGCCTTAATTTCTCACCTCAATTCAGTGTCTGATTTGATCGAATTTCAAAGCGTTCTTAAAAAGTACCTTAATTCTCCATAGATTTGACCCTTATTAACCACTAAACTATTTAATTCATGATTATTTCTCTAAATTGGTGAGTTTGGAACTTGTTTTGACGCGTGTCCGCATGTATTTAACGACCACGCGGATTTGCTTCATTAAATGGCACTGTTGTCAAGGAATTAAGGCATATTTTTTATAAAAATCACTGATTTAGACTCTATCAATTCGGATTTTTCAATTTATTTCTTGAAATTATTTCACATCGATCCTACATTGAGTGATCAGAAGTAGAAGTCAATCTTTGAGATCCTTAATTCGATAAGGTCAAGTGATTTTTGCCCCCTTTTCTACGGATTATGGCAATCATTTCTTCAAATTTGCGTTAGGAAGGCTTAACTCTCATGATCCCCACACTCAAGTACAATCACTTGTCATTATTTGATAATTTATAAGTTTTTCCTATTCATATTCATATAAATATATGATCCACCCTTCCATGAGACAACATACCACCTTGAGATTAGGGAATAACCCTTTACACATAGATCTATTTGAATGCTTCTCGCAATCACCCGCCTCTTCTGAGTCATCTTCGACTGTAGAACCCATAGAAATGGCCTAGACCAACAAGGAAAACACAAGAAAACGCCTTAGAGACTACGCTAGGCACGTCCCCTAGAGACCTGTCATTCACATTCATTCACCCCTTAATAGAGGTGCGGATTTTAGAATAGATTCACATGTAATGAGTATGCTTCCTACATTCCATGGTATACCTTCCGAGGATCTGTATAGACACGTAGATGAGCTTAGTCAAGTATGTGAAATTAATCAAATTCATAATGTCCCAGTCGACGTAATGAAGATGAAACTCTTTCCTGCTATACTTATAGACTGAGCTAAGGCTTGGTTTTTAAAGTTAGGAAAAGAATTCACTAGTTGGACTGAAATGGAGGAAGAATTTCTTAGATAGTATTATTCCATAGGAAAAACCACCTCCGTTCGAAAGGCTATCTGAGAGTTTACCCAAGGCCCAAGTGAAACCTTTCACGAAGCCTAGGAGCAACTTAGAGACCTTCCTATCGAGTGTCCTCACCATGGAGTGTCTAACCATGAAATCACGCAAATATTTTATGATGGGTTAGGCTTGCAAGATAGATATCTTTTAGATGCTGCAAGTGGCGGCACCTTCATGAGAAAATACAAAGACAATGGAATGGAATTAATTGACGCGGTGGTAGAAAATAGCCATCATAATGTAGTGAAACCATACGAAAGAGGTGCTATGCCAAAGGGACAGTTAATCGATGCAAAATCAGCAGAGACGAGCATGCTTCTAGAAAGGATTGAAAAAATGGCAAAAAGTTTAGAATCTCCTGCTGGACCGACTCAACATCCACAACGGTTTTGAAGGACTCGCACCAATCTCTCTACAAGAAGCATCACCGTGTGCCGATTGCTCAAGACTCGACCACATCGAGCTCGATTGCCTCGTCATGATACTACAAGGGCAGGGCATGTATAGACAAGGCCCGATGGGAGGGCCAAGTCAACAAGGCCGACCAAGCTATCCGAGTTCATACCTAAATTATTATAGTAACCCTACTTTCAATAAAAATCCTTCCCAGCTTATAGAATTTAGGAGGAATAATGATCAACATATCCTCCAACATAAAACACCGAGTTAGCAACAACTTCAACAACCCTACACAAATCAAAGATAGTTGACGTACGTCACGCAACCACAACTCTACACTCATACCCCATAGTAGAACGCACCAGTATCAGACCTGATCTTAGGGGTAATCTCGTAATGAGTGGAGCAAATAAAATGGAAGAACTTACGCATGGACGAGATACAGGACTTCATCAAGACGAACGTCCCTCTCGCGACTAATAATAAGAATGGTAAGCAAGTTTCATTTTCTGACCAATTATCATTGCAGGCCATTGCCAACCCGAGAAATCAAGGGGCTTCATCGAGTCAAATGCACAATTTGAACCATGTCTATGTTGACGAGGAGGTAGTGGAGACAACATCAGCTATATCGAGCCTCCGAAGTGGAAAAGATTTACCAAATCCATACAAAGGATCATCCCTTCTACCAAGGCTCCATAGATGAACAAACATTTCGAGGACAAGGAAGAACAGACCAAGGTTGAACCTAATCCAAATACATACAAGCCTCTTGTGTCTTATCCTGAAGCACTTAATCGCTCTAGAACCAAGGAAAATGAATCTGAAAATCACCTACTAGAAGCCTTCCAAAAGGTGACCATTACCATCCCTTTGATAGATGTCATTAAGCATATTTCATCTTATGTAAAATTTCTTTAAAGGCATATGCACACCATATTAGAACCCCAAAAGGATCCAATTAAACGAAATAGTGAGTTCAATTATGATGAATTCCCTACTGATTAAAAAGAGAGATCCATGAGCACCCATGATCACAAGTGAAATAGGAGGAATGACCTTTACGAGATCTTTATTAGATACCGGAGCTAGTATCAACATCCTCCCTAAAGTAGTATTAGATTATCATCATGTAGGGGAGTTGCAACCTTTCTTTGTAGAATTATGCTGAGTGAACAGATCAATAAGGAAACCTCATGGCATAGTATAGGATGTAATCGTAAGAATAGAAGATTGTTATTTTCATGTAGACTTCCTAGTCGTACACATGAAAATGGCCATAGAGCTTAGTCAAGCCCCAATCATCTTAGGACAACCCTTCTTAGTTACAACAAAAGTTGTCACAAACTAGGGGTAAAGAGAAGTAGTTTTGAAGGTGGGAGAGCATACGGTGAAGGTCTATATCAACAAGTTAATGAAATACCCTTCACGAGCTTTCGAGGAATTGGGCACCATCGACCTTTGTGATGACCGAGATATCAACACCTGCATAGAAGAAGTCATGACAATCAACGAGGAAGCTAATTTTGAGGAGCTACCATTGGACGAGCCTACATTTGAGCTCAAGACTCTACCATCTACACTCAAGTACGCTTTTCTTGATACGGAGCAGGCAAAATTGGTGATCATTTCATCCCCGCTTGAAGTATTGTGACATAATGATCAAGCAATCGGTTGGACCTTGGCAGGCTTAAGGGGATTGGACCCCTCATTATGTACTCATCGCATCTTCTTAGTGGATGAGTCCAAACCCGCCAAGGAGGCCTAGAGAAGACTAAACTCGAAGTTATGGGAGGCGGTAAAAGAAGAAATCCTTAAATGGCTAAACGCATAGATCATCTACCCCATTTTTGATAGTCAGTGGGTTAGTCTTGTGTGCGTTGTTCCCAAGAAAGCCTGATTAACAGTCACTATGAATGAGAAGGTCGAGGAGATCCAAATACGCCTTCCAACAAAATGGTGGGTCCACATTGACTATCAAAAGCTGAACTCCGTGAAAAAGAAAGATCATTTTCCCTTACTATTCATCAACCAAATATTGGACCATTTGGTAGGACATAGTTACTTCTGCTTCATGGATAGATACTTTGGCTACAACCATATTACAATTCATCTGAATGATCAAGAGAAGACGACATTTACATGTCCCTTTGGCACAATCACATTTAAATAAATGCTATTCAAACTATGTAATGCCCCTACGACATTCCAACAATGTATGATGGTGATCTTCTCTGACTTCCTTGGCGATAGTCTCAAGGTCTTTATGGACAAATTTCTCTATCTTTGGAGATGACTTTGACAACTGTCTCGTGACTAATCAAGACTGCGAGGTCCTTGAAAACACACGGTCACGTGCCAAAATAAAGTCCAAACTTACTAATTTCAAGAATAATTCTTGAATTGAGGGGTATAATGGTAAATATGGGTCAAATCCACAGGGAATTATGGAAATTCTTGATGATCTCTTTGAATTTGATCAAATTAGACAATGAATTGGTGATAAAACTTGGATAAAATTGTTATTTTATGGAATAAAAAATCACTCAATTTGACTTTGATTTCGCAGAGAAATCAAAGATTGAACATAGGTGTAATGTCCAAAAAATTAAAATAAATTATGATTTTGAAATGAAATTAAATGTTAAATGAAGATAGATTAGGATGAAACACGATCCCTAACCCACAATTGTAATTGAATTGATCCAACTAATCGCTAGAATCAAGGCTATTCATAAAAATTTGGAAAATCGCGATCGTGGAGTTTAAGCGTCGATTTCTTCCTCGTCGATTGTTGAAATCTTGATCTTAAGCTCTCCGTGGATGCGGAAATGAGTCTAGAAGCGATTAGGAACAAAAGATTCAAGAGATTTGGTGTCTAAATAGTTTGATTTACTTGAATTGCTCTATAATGCTTTACAATCTCGAAGAAGATCTCAATTTATAGGCAATTTGGGCATAACCGTATGATGAAACGCTTGATCTTCGATCAATGGCTCTGATGAAATGCATTGGATGCAAATCGTTACATTAATTCATGGCCGTTGGATCTTCGATCGACAGCCGTGATGAAGGCACGTCGCGAGCGTTACAAAAACGCATATAACGTCCGCCGTTTGATCACGATCGGACGCTCTTGATGCGTTTTTCGACGGTTTAATCTCTACTGTTACACCTCCTCTTGATCAACTGTTGAGATTAAAACACAATCCAATGAATCCGATCTCGCCACATACCCCCCTCACTTAAGTGACGATCAACGACTTTGATTTCTCGCGCGATCAGATGTCCCACTATGCGCCATGTCGCATCGCGCCCTTGATCATCGATCGCGATCGATCGAATGTTCCAAATTATGCCACGTCACCTGTGCACTATAAGTAATCTGAAAAATCAATTTTTAATTCCGGAAAATCCTTAGAATTTTATTAAAAATTCAGAAAAATTCAAAAAAAAATCTGAAAAAATCTGAAAAAATTAGAAAATTCATAAGTTTCAAAATATAACTCCAAATTAATCCAAATTGCTTTCATTTGATCAGAAATTGAATTATCTATCATTCTTAAAAGTCAAATTTAATAAATAACAAGAGAATGAATTTCTATTTCAAAAATACATTAATTTCTTTAAGATTTTAAAACGTAGATAATAAAAATGAATGTATATAAAATGATTTCTCGTATTTTTTAACTTGAAAAACTACTGATCATCTCAAGTAAAGATGGGTTATGAAATTATTAATCTTTTGTTCATCATAATTAACCCTAAATTAATGTATTTTGAGATTATAATGACTTTTTCATAGAATGATAGATAAACACTTATAAATATGATAACATGCTTATGAATGAAATCTTTTATGCCTTAGTTTGCATTAATAATCATGTATTATCATGTCTAATTAGCATGTTATCACCTGGCTCACTTGACTAAGATCCTCAGGGTTTGCGTCAGGAAACAATTGGTGTTGAGCTGGGAGAAATCCCACTTCATGGTGCAAGAGGGAGTAGTGCTCGAGCATCTCATCTCGGGCAAAGGACTAGAGATGGATAAGGCCAAGATAAAGGTCATCCAAAACATCTCTCTCCCGGCCACATTACGAGATCTACAGAGCTTTCGCGAGCACGTTAGCTTCTATCAAAGGTTCATTTAGAGACTTTGCTAAAGTCTCCAAGCCGTTGACCGCCCTTCTTTACAAAGACAAAGATTTCATCATCGACAAAGAAGGGGAGTGCACATTCAAGATATTAAAGCAAGCATTGATCGAGGCACCAATTCTCCGAAGTCCTAATTGGGACTTAGCTTTCGAGATCATGTGTGACGCTTCAAATTATGCATTGGGAGCGGTCTTGGGACATCGGGTAGAGAAGAAGCCAACTGTCATATGCTACGCAAGCACGACCCTTGCCGAAGCTCAGATAAATTATACAACGATGAAGAAAGAGCTTTTGGTAGTGGTCTACGTCTTAGAGAAGTTTCAATTGTACATTTTGGGGAGCAAGATCATCATCTACACGGATCATGTGGCACTAAAATACTTGATATCCAAGGAGGCCAAGACACAACTAATACGATGGGTGCTCCATCTTCAAGAGTTTGACTTAGAGATCAAAGATAAGAAAGGCAATGAAAACTTGGTGGCAAATCACTTATCACATCTCCACATTCAGGGTACAGGATGATGAATATTATGTGGCCTATAAGCCAATCACACTTTCATGTATCTTGTGATGTTTGCAACGAAGTCCATGAACATGTGCAATGACTAAGTGAATTATGATGAGATTATACTATAGTGATCACTAGTCTTTAAACATATGTTCTAAACATTCCTATTCGTGGGATATTCGAGAAGGACATCGAATTATCCGGAAAGAATAACACTATCTAATCTATCTCATATAATGACTATGGTTGATCCTATAGCCATCGGTGTGGAGACACTAAGGATAGATAGTGGGTGCTCTTTGGAGAAAGAGTTCACTGAATTGATCCGTATGAATCCCTCAATGGTATCATACCTAACAGTCAATCAGGTTGATTCATGTCATGGTTGTGTATGTGGTCCTTTGACTTGAGACACCAAAGACATCTTGTGGATGGATGATCGTGTTTTGATTATGACTTACGAATCCTTAGCCACGGGATATCTAAAACGTCATATATTGGATACGACATGAAGTCCACGAAGATGATTGTGTGGTCAAGATGGGATCATCCACCCTCGGTATTTGAGGAGATTGACTCAAAGGAATGAGATGCGATGAAATCCTTGGCCAAGGTAGTAGAAATATCGAAGGAGTTCTCGATGATTCTACACGCATCAGTACTAACTTGAGTGACCGATTAGGGTTTGAAAGTTGACCATAGCCTAAGTCATTCATGAGTCTAATGTGGATGAAGGATTATACATACATGGTAATCGATGATGGGAAGGTTCCATAAGTGAGTTCTCACATACTCCATATCTCCTAGTGTACGTGGTGTAGCTTGGCACCCAACAGGCTGGCAACTCAACCTATCGATTGGGTTAAATCGATTCTTGATTAATTAATCTATATGTGGATGTGAATAACTAATTAAGGTTGACCAATAAGGTGGTATTTGGTCTATAGAGTTATTAACTAGTGAGATATATGGACCTAGAGGGTCACACACATAAGGTTTATGGATGTTGGTGGATATAGACATAATTATGAGGGTTTTTATAAAAAAACCTCATACCAAATGTCTATAAATAGGGGGAGAATGACCACAACTAAAGGTGCCCATGCAAGCCTTGTGAGAATTCTCTCCTTTCTTCTCTTTCTCTCTTGGTGAAGAGTTTTGAAGAGGAGATTGATAACATGCTATTTATACATGAAATTACATGATTATTAATGCAAATAAAGGCATTAATCATTCCAAATATATGCATGTTATCATATTTTAAGTATATTTCTATCATTTTATATAATTTCATGTGATGATCTAAAAATACACCAAATTATGGATTATTATAAATAATTAAACATTATAATCTTTAATCCTAATTATATTTAAAATCATAATCATATTTTAATGATGAAAATATGAGAGAAAAGATCTTTATTAACATTTACGTATTTTTATAAATTTATTTTATAAGATACATGAATGTATTAAATTAATTAAAATTAATTCTCTTATTATTTTAATAATTTTACGTTTTAAAATGATAGAATATTCAATTTCCGATCCAGCAAAACAAATTTGACTTAATTTGGAGTTGTATTTTGAAAGTTATGATTTTTACAAATTAGAGGAATTTTCTGGAATTTTTATGAATTTATTTAGATTTATTTTCGATTTTTAAAGTTATTTAAATAATTAAAAAAATGCAAAAAAGGGTGCATGTATTCGCTCGAGCACATGTGGATGCGACGTGGCACGCAAGGCCACATAGCAGCGCCACGAAGACCCGCGAGTGCCTGCGTGGCACGGATGTGACATGTGCTATTTATATATATCATAATATTAAGGTTATAGAACATATAAGCATCTGATAGTTCAGATTTAAGATAACCGTCACATCCGCTCTACATTTTAAACGCGTCAATTCCAATAATTTTTTCCGTGTGGGACTATGTTCCCTTTGTTTTCATGATTGCAGGACGCGTGGCGTAACGTAGAGCGTCAGATAGAATTCATGAATAATATCACGCGTAGATGCGGTGGACACGAGGTCCACCCGATATCAATCACCACACGTGCTTCAAATGGGAATAAGTGAAATAATCTCAGCCGTTGATCGCGAGTTATAACGGTTGAGATCACTTACGATCGGTGGAATCCTCGACATATCGTGACCGCACGATGAAGATTCGACGGACCATCAAGTAACACATCCTTTCAAAGTGCATAACATGGATGCATCTTGATCTTTGATCATTGATCGGACGGATGCGACATAATCACACCGTTTTGATCAAACGACGCGTGATCACGACCGTCGATCAAGTGGCGCCTCTTCATCGGACGATCGAGCCCAAATCTGCCCTTTAAATACGTGTTCTTCGCGACGGAAGAACGTGCCCCTGAATCTTCGAGAAATTCAAACTGTCCAGACACCCATTCGAGTGCCATTTGATTTCATTGCGTTCTTGATGCATTTCCGCATCCAAGGAGCACTTGAAATCGGAATTTGATCGAGAGAGAGAAGAGAAATCACATCTTGAACTTCAATTTCGTCTTCAAAAATGCAGAATGAAAAGCCATGCATCCGGCAATTAATTGGATCATTTCGAAGGCTACTTTGGGTTAGATTGTGTGTTTTCATCTTAATCTTTCATCATTTAGTGTTAATTTTACATTTTGAATCGTAGATTAAGTTTAATTTTAGTGTAATTTCTGTTTTAAATCAATTTCGCAATAGGAATTTTCTCCTAACTTCAAACTTCGATTACTCAGCGAATTCTCATCCAAATCAAATTGATTTTGATTCCGTGGATTTCTTAATATAATAAAACACTCAATTTCTAATCTCAATTCATCGTCCGATTTGACCGAATTTCAAAGATGTATCTCAAATTTCCCTAATTCTCCGTGGATTCGACTCTTATTTACCATTATACCCTTTAATTAAATTAATTAATCATAAATTGGTAAGTTTAGGACTTTTTTTGACACTAAATCGTGTGCATTTAACGACCATACGAATTAGTCTTGTCAGAGATCCAACCATCCGGAGACCGTGTGGATACCGTTAATAGTTTTAAGAACTCCTTCAAGGAAACCTGTAAGTATGTTTTCTCATACATACTAGATGATAGGATCATTTTTTCTTGGTGGCTTGGTATTTTGAATGTTCGATTCAATATTTTTTCACTGCATTTGATGTTTTGATCAAAATTTTGGAATGTTATCGCATCACAGGAGACATCGGTGACACATTTCTTGACATGCATCTCCTTGCCATCTTGAGCCACATCGTGACTCATCGATCCCAGAGCATTAGAATCAGCATAAAAAATATAAGCTCTTCCATGAACTTAAGTACTACTTTTGGAAAAAAAAAAGGTACTACTTTTGGGAAGAACCACTTCTATTCCGTCTCGGATACGATCAGATCATTCGGTGATGCATCCTAGAGGAGGAGCAAGGAGACATATTAACGATGCGTTACTCATTGACGTGCAGAGGACATGTTGCCACGCAAAACACCGTAGACAAGATCCTACATAGCAGCTTTTACTAGTGATAACATGCAAATGATACATTAAAATATACGATTATTAATGCAAATTAAGGTATAAAACATTCCATTTGAATGCATGTTATCATATTTTTTAGTGTTTATCTATCAATCTATGAAAAAGATGTTAGATCTAATCTCATTAAGTGGACATAGTTATGTATTATTGTGGATTAGCTATCACTATAATCCCATTAAGTGATTCAATTATGTTTAATCTGGGGATTACGACATTCATTTATGTGTGTGGAGGTTAATTATGTGTAGAGGCAGTAAATAAGTCATTAGTCATTAATGGGCTGTCTAATGACTGATTAGAGGCTTAAGCTTTCCTCTATTCCTATAAATAGGAGGCCATAGTCCACTTGGATAACCTGATGCTCATAACCCTCAAGAGAGAATCCCATTTCCTCTACAGATCAGGAGGTTACATCAGGGATATTCAAGAAGACTATTCTTCGATTCAGTAATCTACTCCGATGAAGAAAAATCCGGTGAATCCAGGTATGTCTTTAATTCCGGTTTATGAATCTGATTATTCTGATGAATCATGATGCATATTCAAGTTCCAAAAAAGAAGTATAAGCTCAAAATTTATTAATTTAGGGTTAATTATGATAAATTAAGAAGAATATTTTTAAAGATTAGATTATCCCCATCTTTACTTGAGATTATAATTAGTTTTCAATGCTAAATAATAAGAGAAATCACTTTATATACACTCATGTATTTTTCTAAGTTTTAAATTCTAAAAGAAATGAGTATATTTTTAAAATATAAATTTATTCTCTTTTTTTATTTATTAAATTTAATTTAATTTCTGATCCAATGAAATAAATTTGGATTAATTTGGAGTTGTATTTTAAAAGATACGAATTTTCTAAATTTTAGCAATTTTTAAATTTTTTTTTTTGAATTTTTCTGAATTTAATTTGATTTATTTTGAATTAAATTCATTTAAATTATATATTTTATCGTGTGCTGACATGGCAGATGATGTGCCACGATCGAAAAAGCGGCGCCACATGGTGACATGTGAGACCGCCACGTGTCACATAGTGTACATGCGCACGCGTGTGTGAGTGCGCATGTGTGCATGTGTGCACACGTGCACGTGCGTGTGTGTATGTAATTAAGGAGAAAGCACTCTATTAAGGATTTTTGCTAACTCCTTATTTGCATACTCATTATATACACGTTTATTTGTTTTGATTTTTGCCATGTGGGACTTTGTTTTGTTTTAAATGTGTGCAAGTGATGTGGTGTTACGAGGAGCGTCCGATTTCTACTTTTAAAGAAGACCGTCGATTTTCACTTAAGTCGTGGGAAGTGACACAATCTCATTCCTCAGAAAATCATTTTTAAAATGATCTAATCTTAGCCGTCGATCTGAGGAGTTATAATGGCTGAGATTAAAACCAACGAAACACATTTGGAGCATCACATCAAGATCAAACGGCGAGCCTTCCACGCGTTACTTCTTTACGGGCGACGGGGCCAACTCTCGACGGTCCAACTCCGGTCCAACAAACATGACTTAATCATAACGATTCAAAGCGTGGCATTACATCAAAGCCGTTGATCGAAGAATTAAATCATGATCCAACAGTTACACCCAATTTGCCCTATAAATTGAGATGTTCTTCGATGATGTAAATCATTCTTGACTGTTTTCAAGTAATCGAACTATCTAGACACCACCATCCTTGAATCTCTTGTTTTCTTCTTCTTCTAGACTCATTTTTGCATCGACAGAGTGGTTGAAAGTGAGATTTTGTCAAAAGAATAGGGAGAATTCGCCTCTTAAACGCCAACGATTGTCTTCGAAATCATGGAATGAAAAGCCTTTGATCTGGCGATCAATTGGATCATTTCAATCGCTATCTCAAGTTAGATTATGTGTTTTCCTCCTAATATTTTCACATGTATCATTAGATTGTAATTTAGAATCGTAGATTTACTTAATTTTGCTTTTAATTTTGAATTTCTCTCCCTTCGCGTTTGGAAATTTCTATCTAATTTGCTCTTTGATTTCTTCACAAATCTTGATCCAAATTGAGTGATTTTTGATTATTTGGATTTTTCTTTGAGTTATCTTTCCAAATCTATCAAAATCTGTAACTACTCACCTCAATTTGTTATCCAATTTGATCGAATTTCAAAGAATACCTTGAAAATACATTAATTCTCTATGGATTCAGGCCTTATTCACCACCATAGTTCTTAATTCGTGTTAATTTCATAAAATTGGTGAGTTTGGTATTTAGTTTTGACTTGTGTCCGCGTTTTTTCAACAACCTCACGGTAACGCTTCGTCATACATCAATCATAAGAGACACTGCACCATTTTGCCTTCTTTTTGTCCCTTAGAAATCAAATTGGTCAAAAGTCTACTTTTAGATCAATAAAAAACATTAAAAAACAAAATATGAATTCAGAACTAAATTTATGATCTAGGTGAATAAAAGAAAATTAAGTATAGTAAGGACGAAACCTAATTAATAGAAAAGTATTACATAAATATTAACATATCTTTTATGTTTGTGGATGCTTTGGTTTGGATAATAGATTCAAAACACCTAATATTAATTTCTAAGATAAAAAACATAGATTTTTCCAAGGTTTTTGTTAGATGGTTAATGATTCATATACCAATTGAATAATAGAAAAATAATAATTAAACTAGAAATTTTAATCGAAGAGTAAATCAAATTCTTAGGATTGTTTGAGGTTTCTATTAGGTGGGCTGCTCGAATCTTTTGTAGTTACATCAATGAAAGCATACCTTTCTCACATCATTTTGACCAAATGCACATGTCCACCAAAAAAATTGATAGAATTATTCATAATCATTAATAAGAGATATATTTATGTCATTAAACTCACCAAAGACTAACAAGCTTTTTGCTCAAGAATGCATCAAGAATTCCGAAGGATTGCCACAATTTAAAAATAGAAAAATAATTGGAATGGATTTGCAATAAATCACAAATAAAAAAAAAGCATTCATAGGACAAAATCGATACATTTTTGGGTTGTTGGATAATCCTTTGATTGGGTGCAATGGCTGTAGATTGAGAGATGTTGCCTTCAGGTAAGAGAGAGAGGACAGAGGGGAGAGAGAGAAAATAAACATATGGTCGGATATGAGGGTGAATCACCAAAATCACACTGTGTTTTTTTAAGAAGAATGAGAGAGATATAGACATGCCATAAATAAAACTCCAGTTGCTTGATGAAAGGAAAAAAATTAGACTCTAACAATTTCAGCATGTGGTGCTATCACATTTAACATTTCGACAACAACATGAAGATCCAATCACCAAGTCTAATCTTTACGTGGTATGTGTACATCCGTAAAACCATTTAAAATTACCGACAAATCAGATTTGGCCATGACCCTTAGAGGTCTTAATGAAGATAAACAATTTTTGTTTAATCACTCAAAATTTATGGCTTGCCACATGCCACATGTTTTCAAGTATTTTATTTACTTTGTCTAATCACAAAGTGCCATGACCCTTGCTAATTTAAGTGAAGATTGATGGCCTATATTAAATCAACGATATCAACAATTGACGATATGCCACTTGTTTCTGAAAGCAAAAATGATGTAAGCACCACATTTGTACTAAAAATAATTATGTATATATATATATAGGTGACCTTGGCTACTAGAGAAGTACCTTCGAGAACTTAATATTTAATGACATTATTAATATGTGCGTGCTTGGCACTCACATGTGAGTCATGTAGGCACCACTTTGGCACTTGGTGCTGATGAGACAGATCCATGCATTTGTTGAAAACACATGGAGATGTGTCAAAATATTTTCTAAACTCACCAATTTAAGATTATAATCATGAATTAAGGAGTATAATGATGAATAAGGGTCGAGATCAAAGAGAATCAAGGTATTTTTGAGGTGTTCTTCAAATTCGATCAAAATCAGACAAAGAATTGAGGTGAGAAATTAGGGACTTTTAGTAATTTTAGAAAGAGAACTCAAAGACGGATTAAAAAACACTTGATTTGGATCAAAATTCGCAGAGAAATCAAAGAGCACAAATTAGGTAGAATTTTCGAATGCGAAGAGAGAGAAAACTGAAATTAAATCTAAAATTTAACTAATCTATGATTCCAAATGAGAAGATAATGATATAAGACAAAAGATTAGGAGGAAAACACTTAAGCTAACATGAATTCGTGCTCGGAATGATCCAATTGATCACCAGATCAAAGGCTTTTCATTCTATGATTTCAAAGACAAAATTCGGCATTCAAGAGGCAATTTATCCCTATTCTTTCTACAAAATCTTGATTTCAAGCACTCCCTCAATGTGAAAATGAGTTTAGAAGAGGAAGAAATGAATAGATTCAAGGATTGAGATGTCTAGATAGCTGGATAGCTCGAAACATCCAAGAATACATTTCCTCTCAAAGAGAGAGAATTTATAATGTTTTGAAATTTGGCGTGACTGTAAGATCTTCTCCTTGATGAGATCAACAATCGCGATGGAATTTGAAGAGGCGAAGCGTTATGGTTAAGTCGCGATCGTCATCTCTTCATCGAAGCTTCAAGATCCTGCCACGTGATCGCGTGAAGA
The DNA here is from genome assembly GCA_024174645.1 of Lemna minuta. Lineage (NCBI taxonomy): Eukaryota > Viridiplantae > Streptophyta > Magnoliopsida > Alismatales > Araceae > Lemna > Lemna minuta. Next base: position 4,665,763 of record CM044116.1, on the reverse strand, counting down.
GAGAGTATCGCGAGATCTTGTCCGTATGATCGTGACTCAACCTTTCAGATTCTCAAATGGCACTTTAAATCTTGGCCATTATAACTCCTCAAATGATCAACCAGGATTGATCTTTTTCATATAACGAATCGTCCTCCACTCAGATGTTGCTACGTACATCCCTCACTTTAGTGAAAATGAGGGGCTGAGATTAAATCGCATTGATTTGCGTCGATCGGATGATTCTAAACGTGCGATGTCACTTGCAAAAAGATAAAACAAAACATAGCCCACATCGAAAAAATGATGGAAAATATTGCGTATAGAACTATATATATATGATATTTATGGTTAGCGTAATCCCATAATAGGGTGCTTAATGATGAAACGATTCTGTATGGTCATTGAATACACACAATTTCATGTCAAAACTAATACCAAACTCACTAATTTTATAAAATAATCACGAATTAAGGAGTATAGTGGTGAATAAGGGTCGATTCCACAAAGAATTAGGTTCATTTTGGATGATCTTTTGAAATTCGATCAAATCAGACAATGAATCATGGTGAGAAATTAGAGATTTTGATATTTTTTGGAAAGAAGACTCGAAGACGAATCCATGGAATCAAAAATCACTGAATTTGGATCAAGATTCGCCAAAAAATTATAGAATAAACAAGCGAGAAAGTTCTAAAAAATAAATCACGAACGCCTGAAATTAAAATTAAAATTGACTCAAATTACGATTCAAAATAGAAATCAAAATCTATACGAAGGAAGATTAGGATGAAACATGATCCCTAACCCAAGATTGCGCTCAAATTGATCCAATTATTTGCTAGATTAAAGGCTTTTTAATCCTGAATTCGAAGACATGATCATTGATATATAAGAGATGATTTCTTTCTATGCTCTCAATGAAATCTCACTTTCAAGCACTCCGTGGACGCAAAAATGACTCTAGAAGCGATTTGGAAGCAAGAGATTCAAGAGATTTGGTGTCTAAACAGTTCAATTACTTGAATTGCCTTGGAATGCTTTACAATGTCAAAGAACACCTCTATTTATAGGGTGAATTGAGCGGAACCATCTGATCGAGCATTTAATCTTTGATCAACGGCTCTGATGAAATGCACAATTACGAATTGTTACGATTAAGTCGTGGCCATTGGATCTCCGACGGACCGTTAAGATGATGCCATGTTACGCGCATTATAAGTAACACATTAAATCGCCTCCTTTTGATCTCGATCAGACAGTCCAGATGCGTTTCATCGATTTTAATCCAAGCCGTTATAATTCTTCAGATCGATGGCTAAGATTAAATCATTTTAAAATGATTCACCAGCGAATGAGATTGCGCCACGTACCTCCCCTCTCCCCCCCTTAAGTGACGATCAACGATCATAATTAAATGCGCTGTCGGACGCTCTAGATTTTGCCAAGTCACTTGCGCACTTATAAAATCCATTTTAATTTAAATAAATTTATTTTAAATTAAAAAAATATGAAAAATTCAAAAAAAAATATGAAAAAATCCCTAAAAATTAGAAAATTCATAACTTTCAAAATATAACTCCAAATTAATCCAAATTTGTTTCATTCGATCAGAAATTAAATTATCTATATTAGTAAAAATCATAATATTTAAATAATAAGAGAATAAATTTTTATTTAAAAAATACACTCATTTCTCTTAGATTTTAAAACTTAGAAAAATGTATGAGTGTTTGTAAAATGATTTCTCTGATTATTTAACCTTAAAAACCAATAATAATCTCAAGTAAAGATGGGTTATGAAATTATTTATCCTTAATTCATCATAAATTAACCCTAAATTAATGTATTTTGAGATTATGATGACTTTTTCATAGAATGATAGATAAATACTAAAAAATATGATAACATGCATTAGAATGGAATGATTTATACCTAATATGCATTAATAATCATGTATTATCATGTCTAGTTAGCATGTTATCACTTAACCACTTAATCTTGTGCTTAATGACACGTATATTGTGCGACACATACAACGCCATGTGTTGACATGTAAGCACAATGCCACGTCAGCGTGATAAAAATAAATAAATTTCTATTATTTTGAATATAAATAAATTCAAAATAAATTCTAAAAAATTCAGAAAAATTCTAAAAAAACCCCTAAAAATTAGAAAATTCATAAATTTTCGAAATACAACTCCAAATTAATCCAAATTTATTTTTTTGAATCAGAAATTAAATAATCTATCATTTTAAAAAATCAAATTTAATAAATAACAAGAGAATAATTTTTATTTAAAAAATATACTCATTTCTCTTAGAAAATAAAACTTTGAAAAATAAATGAGTGTTTAAAAAGTATTTTTTGTACTATTTAACATTAAAACCTAATTATAATCTCTAACATAGATGAGAATAATCTACTATAAAATATATTCTTTAATTATTCATAATTATCCCTAAAATATTGCATTTTTGAGTTTTATGCCTAAATTTGCATTAATATTCACATAGTTACATGAATAAATTACATGTTATCAAGTGCCACCTCACTTACTTATGATAGGCCCTTAATCTGCATCACATAGGCCTCACCTAGGGTGATGTGTGGGCACCACGCTAGCCTAGTGACGAAACGAACTCGTGTGGTCGTTGAATACACATGATCTTGTGTCAAAACAAGTTCCAAACTCACCAATTAAAGGATTAAATCACTAATTAAGGAGTATAGTGGTGAATTAAGGTCGAATCCATGAAGAAATAAGGGAAAATTTTGAGATATCTTTTAAATTGGATCAAATCAGACAATGAATTGAGGTGATAATTTATGCAATTTAGTATATTAAGAAAAATAAATCCAATACGAAATCCACATAATCAAAAATCAAGAAATTTGGATTAGAATTCACAGAGAAATCAAGATTTGAAATTGAGATAAAAATCGATCGCGAATTTTGATGAAAAACAGAAATTAAAATGAAATTAAACTTAATCTATGATTCAAAATGTAAATCTAATGCTAAATGATGAAAGATTAGGATGAAAATACGCAATCTAACCCAAAGTCACGCTCGAAATGATCCAATTAATCACCGGATTCATGGCTTTTCATTTTGCGATTTCGAAAAATAAAAAAATTGGCATTCAAGATGTGATTTCTTCCGATTCCCTCAATCAAATTCTGATTTCTTGCACTCCCAGGATGCGGAAATGAGTCAAGAAGCTTTAGAAATCAAAAGATTCTTAGCTTGTGGTGTTTAGATAGTTTGATTTGCTCGAAAACCCAAGAATGGTCTTCCGTCGCGAAGACTATTTCAATTTATAAGAGATATTAGGCGTAACCATGGGATCCATCGATTTGATGCAATCAACAGTTGAGATTAAGCATCATTTGATGAATTGATGCGATTATGTCGCATCCATCTGATCGCAGATGAAGGGTTGGATGCCACCACGTCGCATGTGAGAAAGAAGGCGTCGCTTCATTTCGTCGGTTGGATCTTCATCTGACGATCGCGATAAGTCTATGTGTCCATCGGTCGCATTCAATCTTGACCATTATAACTCCAAGATGGACAGCTGAGATTAAACGTCATTTAATCGAATCGACGTCTAATAAGTTTTCGCCACGTACCCCTTCTAAGTAAATGACATCCGACGCACATGATTCAATCATGCAATTAGACGTCTCACCGTGCGCCACGTCACCTGAAAGATAAATAAATAAACATAGTCCCACACGGAATAAAATATAATGTTTTATCGCGTATATAATACACGCGTTATTAGTGGGTTAGCTTAAATCCTTAATGGATGCTCTAACCATTATTTAATATCGCACATACGTGTCACACACACACGTCACACACACACACACACGCGTCACACATGCGTGTACACGTGTCACACGGACACACATCCATGCATCGCCACGTGACGACACTTTGTCACGTCAGTGCACGGTAAATAAAAACATTTTTAATTATTTAAAAATAAAAAATACAGTTAAATAAATTCAGAAAAATTCTAAAAAATTCCTAAAAATTAGAAAATTCATAACTTTCAAAATACAACTCCAAATTAATTCAAATGGATCAGAAATTGAACTGTCTACCATTATAAAAAGTCAAAATATTAAAATAGTAAGAGAATTAATTTTAACTTAATAAATACACTCATGTTTCTTATAAAAGTAAATTTAGAAAAACACATGAGTATAAACAAAAATATTTTCTCTTATCATTTAATCATGAAAATATAATTATGATCTTAAATATAAATAGGATTAGAATCACATTTTTTTAATTATGCATAATTATCCATAAAATGATGTAATTTTAGATCATAACATGAAATTACATAAAATGATAGAAATGTACTTAAAATATGATAACATGCATACAAATAGAATATTTAATTATTTAAATTACATTAATAATCATATAAATTCATGTACAAATTGCATATTATCACTTAGTGGCTCTGACCCTATGCTAGTATGCTCTATCTGCTTCGTCACGTGGTGGTGATGTCACTTCAAAAAACTATTTTTTTTAGAATTTTCCTCGTAAAAATTGAAATGAAAAAAATGAAAAAACATCGATATTTTTTTATTTAAATTCAAATGACTATATCTTTTGATCCACGAATCTGATTTGGATAAGATTTTTGCCAAATCAATCCATTTTCATTCATCCTTATTGTAATTCACTATACAATTGAAAAATTCTCTGCTCAGTCATCATCCCCCTTTTGCCATTCTTTGTAATTTCCTTCATTTAATCTCTAAAATAGTGAAAATTACAAAAAGATGATTGGTAGAAGGTTTTTTGACCTTGGGAAAGGCAAAACAGGAAAATTTTACGATCTTAAACTCTAATTCATGAAAATAGTCAATGCATGCTTAAAAGGTTGAGAGCAAAAGTGGTCAATACATGTATACTAATAAATATAAGATTTATACTAAAATGAATGATATGTACATAATGATTATATTGTAGCCACTTATTAATTTATACCCACCATTCAATCATTCGTGAAACTAACATTGTCTCTTAGTTATTTATATCCATCACTCCTAGAGTGTTTTGTTTTGTTGTTTACAATTAATATATACAACGTCAAGACATAATCATGCCAACACAAGGTAAATAATTGCTTCTATTTGACTTAATTTATTTTACTTATTTCTTCATGTCTATCATTGAATACACGATGATGTTTTTTGAGGTATGTTGAGTACTTTTTGTTGTAATTACATTACATATGATCTATGATATATCTGTAGTAACAATACAACATATCCTATTATACTCATTGATGTGAAAGACTCTTATATACTAAGGACACTTGAGTACATTGATAGGGTTTTATAGTCAAGGATTGAGTCTATGTGATAGGTAGAGTGAAACTCATAACACATGGAAAGAGAGAGCCAAAGTCATATCATAAACTTTGAAATCAAAGAGGACTAAGTTTAAGGATGAAAGGTCAAGTGAGGACAACAAAAAATTAGAGGTTCAAACTCAATGTCAATCTCAAATTTATCCATAGTGGTATCAACAAAAGATCAAAGTCAAAGAGTACTAGATATGGAGGTCAAGAGGAAAATTCTTTCTAAGAGGTCAAAGACATAGCACAAGAAGTCTAAATCAAAGAGGACAGGAAATCAAGGTTGAAGGTCAAAGTTAATGGGGACTGAAAGTAAAGAAGAGAACCTCAAAGTCAAAGATTTAAAGTCAAAGTCATAAATAATGACGAGGCAAAGTTTGAGAAAAAGCCAAAGCCAAAGCTAAAGACAATTCAAGATCTAAATGAACATATTAAGTCAAAGTTAATGCTAGAGCAAATAATGAGAGTTTTTATTTGCATTGCATTATATTATATTTACTTGTATATTTAATTCATCAATGTTCCATTGAAATTTTAGTCCTAGGGCATATTTATTGAGCTAGTCTTTGTAAAATAAGGAAACCAAATACATATTCTACATTATGACTGTGGATGTGACTTAATGTAGAGCTAGAATTGAGTTACTTTAATTCTGAGTGGAGTGAAGATTTGCATTTATTGTGTCCTTTGGAGGATGAAAAAGCATTGTAGAGTTATACCGCATATCATGGTTAGAGGACACCCCCAAAAAGTGAAAGAAAAAAAATCTGTCGCACCATCTCATGACTTAACCAATGAGGTCGGCCAAAGGGAGATGAGAATGGTTGACAATATAAAAAAGTTGGATCTGGAGGGGATCCTACAAAGGCCTCGGTAGTCTTTTAAGATGAAACTCTATCCTTGCATTATGTCTGGCGGGCCATTTCAATGTGAGCACACAAGTGAGAGCGCAATGACTTGGTTTCGGAGGTAGGAAACATAGTTTTTTACAAACCAATACAAGAAACTATGAAATATAATTTGAAGAGTGATTGAGGGATTATTTCAAAAAATTCATAAAATCTAGATAAGTGAAAGTGAGCACAAAAATAATTCAGCCTTTTTTAGTTACAGAAATATCCGTATAGTACATTCATTTGATATCAAAGTAAGATCTGGATTTAAAAAAAAGGTAAGATCTGGTTCAAAATTTGAATAAATTAGGATGCTGATCTAGTTTGGGATGCAATTACATATCATTTCCTCAACTCTCATGACACTATGTCGATAAAATCATGTGGCAAGGAACATGTAATTTATGATGTCATTTTAGATGCATTCAAGTCTCATTTTGAGGAATCCGCCGAGGAGAGTTAGATGTCGCAGATGAGGCAAAAAACATATTACTATAGGCGGACAAAGAGATTTTATACATAGAGAAGAACTTAAGTTTACAAATGTTGAGAGAAATCTAGAGAGAGATATCGACCGTTCACGAGTTGGTTGTAGCGATCTAGTTTTTGAGACATCTAAGTGTTCATAGAGAAATTTACAAACGGATGTAGAGACCTTGTTATAGATGTTTACAAACCAAGGTCAACTTGAGTTTGAGTGTGTGTAGGGTAGGGATTCATGATCTCATCATGAACAATCAATGATGATCATGATCTGATCGATAGACTTTGGTCACTATGATGATCAAATCATTCATCAGATCGACAATCACCACTTGACAATCTGACAAAAAGTTAAAAATAAATATAAAAAGGATTCAAAATTCTTCATTTTTGTAATATGGGGCAACATCTAGAGGCCCCAAAGGCAACGATACTTGAATAATATCCGTAATATTTTCCTTTTTGGTGATAGAGAACTAATCCAATATAATGAGAAAAAAAGGTTTGTTACAAATGATGCCCGCCAAAAATTTGTTGATTTACCCCCAAAAAAGAGTCTTCTAGAGATAAAAACATGTCGATTTCTCCTGCCTATTCTTTTCTCGTTCCAATCTTTTTTTTTAATTCTGGAAATTAATTTTTTTTTATTTTCTCTTTTTTAATTTTAGGGATAAATAGCCCCATCTATCCCAACCTTTTAAAGTTTTCCCTAATCTATCCCAACCTTTTTTCTCTTTCCTCAATCTATCCCAGCTGCCATGGACTTAAATTAAGTCCACTTGGCGCCCCCGTCGTGTCCACGTCAGCCGCCTCCCTCCCTCCCTCCCTCTCTCTCCCGTCTCCCTCTCTCTCCCTCCTCCTCTCCTCCTCCCTCCCTCCTCCCTCTCCCTCTCTCTCCCGGGTCTCCCTCCTCGCTCGCTCCCCTCTCCCTCCTCTTCCTCTCTCTCTCCTCCCTCCTCTCTCTCCCGCCCTCCCTCTCTCCCGGAGGGAGGGAGGGAGGGAGGGAGGGAGGGAGGGAGGGAGAGAGGGAGGGAGAGAGGGAGGGAGGGAGGGAGAGAGAGGGAGGGAGGGAGAGAGGGAGGGAGGGAGGGAGGGAGGGAGAGAGAGAGAGGGCGGGAGGGAGAGAGAGGGGGGAGAGAGAGAGAGGGCGGGAGAGAGAGAGAGGGCTGGAGAGAGAGAGGGAGGGAGGGAGGGAGAGAGAGAGGGCGGGAGAGAGAGAGAGGGCGGGAGAGAGAGAGAGGGAGGGAGGGAGGGAGAGAGAGAGGGAGGGGGGGGGAGGGCGGGACGCGGGAGCGAGCGAGGGAGGGAGACAGTTTTTTCATTGTTCAGTACTAGAGTCCATAGTTTTCATAAAATTCGAAAATTTGATGATCTGCTCTTCCCAAATCAATCCTGTCGCAATATTGATCGTAGATTATTCAATTCAATGAAGTAAACTCACCGTTGAGCAGATCAAATATCTTATCACCTACTTGATCGAAAGAAGGCGCAGCAGCAACGGAGCTACGCGTTATTCCTTCTTTTCTGAAGGAAGATTCCGGCGCAGCAGAGAGATCTCCCGGCTTGATTAGAGTGCAGAAGCTCTCCAATTCAATGAACTTTTTAGGGCAGACGAGAATTGCCCCGAACTCCATTATCCAGAATCTCTTTCCGGGCTTATTGGGAACCGTTGTCTCTACGTCGAAGAAGACCAGCTCCATTGTTATTTTCTGTCTTTAAGAGATGATTTTATTCGATTTTTCATGGTTATTAATACTTCTGGGGAAGGAGAGATAGAGGAATCATGGTTTCCGTAGAAGGGTTGTTTGTCTTGGAGAAGACCTGCTCTGCTGGGCTTGTTCTTCGCAAGAAACCCTGAGATAATCTTCGACGTTCATAGAAAATAGATCGCTCCTTTCCCCTGCCAGCGGATCTTCGACGTTCATAGAAAATAGATCGCTCCTTTCCCCTGCCTCGGCCCTTAAAGAATGGACAAAGGCTCGCTCCTTTCCCCTGCCAGCGCGGCCGCAGGGTGAAGCCAGATCCCAGCCAGCGGATCCCGACGATAAGACACGTCGCCCTCGCCCATGTGTCACGGGAAACCTTAACCCTAAGTCCCGGAAAAGAAGGAGACGATGAACTCGGGTTGCGAATTGATCAAGCAAACAAGGGGAAAAACCTACTGAAGATGGAACAAAAATGAAGGTTGCACGCGAAAAAAGAAGCAGACGACGCTCGAGGGAGGGAGGGAGGGAGAGAGGGGGGGGGGAGGGAGGGAGGGAGGGGGGCGGGAGAGAGGGAGGGTTGTTTGTCTTCCGTTCGCTCGTGCGCGAGAGAGCGGGAGAGAGAGGGATATCCTCGACGAAAATCAGTCTTCAAGGGTATCCTCGACGACGGCACTGCAATCGCCGTGAAGCGCATCGACGGAGAAGAACACGGCGACGAAGAGTTCAAAGCCGAAGTCGCCGCCCTCGCCACCGTACAGCATAGAAATTTAGTCCGACTGCTGGGATACTGTTTAGTCCCCAGAGGCCGGCTCCCTAGAGAGCGGCGCTTCGGAGAAAACAGATGTTTACAGCTTTGGGATGGTGTTATTGGAGATGCTGGGGGAAGAAGGAACGTGAAGATAGTGGATAATAAGTGGTCGTATTTTCCGAAGATAGTGACGGAGAAGGTGAGGGAAGGGAGGGAGGGAGGGAGCTGTGAAAATTTCTAATTCCAAGCCTCATCTAAAACCCTAAATCACGTTGACATTTAATGCACCTACTGATCTACAGGAGTTCGTTCCCGCATTTATTCGTTGACCCCACCCATTAGAGGGAGGGCGGGAGAGGGAGGGAGGGGGGGGGGGAGAGAGAGGGAGGGAGGGAGGGAGGGAGGGAGAGAGAGAGACGGAGGGAGGGAGGCGGCTGACGTGGACACGACGGGGGCGCCAAGTGGACTTAATTTAAGTCCATGTCAGCGGTTGGGATAGATTAGGGAAAACTTTAAAAGGTTTGGGATAGATGTGGCAAATAACCCTTAATTTTATGTACATTCTCATCGAGTCAACGGCTTATGAATACTGCAGATTACTGCTGATTATGGTGAGAGAGAGAGAGAGAGAGAGTACTGCAGATTATGAATTTTATCCATGAATCTATCGATAGCCTCTCAAAGGAGGGAAAGAAATGCTACAGAGAGACGTCCCCCAAATCCACGTCGTTCCCCACAAAACACGCAAAAACTACCCAGCATCCGAAGAACAACGATAATTTTCCATGGAAATGAATATGTTAAGGAAGATAACCCTGTCTCTTTCACTCTTTACTCCTCTCCAGCACAAGCCGATCACCGTCGCGAACCAGGCCCACGTCATCAATCTCCGCCCCTTCCTCCGTAACAACCCTATCCACCACCACCCCAAATTTCTTCCCTCCCAGCTCGATCATCTCCTGTATCGAACCCGGCAGCAGAACAAGCTTTTCAACTGAATCTGTCACCTGCGGACACGATATCGTAACCCTAATCGGACGAATCCTCGGCCGCATCTCCACCTCCGAGATCGAACTTCGCTTCTCCCCGTCCTGCTGTGCGACGGACATTATCCCGAAAATAGAATTATGAAAATTATTCGTCTTCCTCCTCCTCTGATTCCTTCTAACCGAGTCCTCCATGAAATCATTGCCCGCTAATCGAATCGACGGCTCGCTCCTGAACAGCCCAGCAAATCTGACGGTCTGTTCTTGCACCGTGACAGCTGGCTGTTTTTCTTTCACGTTCTTCTCTTCGAACATGGTTTTGATCTCTTCGTGGCTTTGTTGATCGGCGAAGTCTCTGGGAGTCCATCCGTTCGCGTCTTGTTTTGCAGGATCCGCTCCTCGATCGAGTAAAAACTTCACCGCTTCTGTGCTTCCCTCGCAGACAGCCTGGTGTAGCGCCGTGGATCCGTCTCCTCTAGGAAGAGTGACGTCACCGCCGTATTTCACGATCTCCTGTAAAAGATCGAGGCTGTTCTGCTCCGCAGCCATGCAGGAAAAATTACCCACGTCGCCGTAGCTCAAATCTGCTCCGTTTTTCATCAGGATTTTGATTACTTCTTCGTGTCTACCCAGGATCGCTTCCCACAGAGGAACACTCCCCTCAACATCTGCAACGCAAATGACAATCTCAAAAAAATATCAAAAATGAGGACCTTGACCGCGGATTGCATGTCACCTCTGTTGTTGGGATTGGCTCCGTAATCAAGGAGGAGTTGAACGCAATTCGCGCTCCCCTTCGAGGCTGCTATATGCTGATAAAGATCAAATAAATTGATGAGATTATGGACTGGATATTAGAAATGGGTGATGATGAAATTTCTTGCCAGAGCGGTGCGGCGATTGTTGTCGGCTTCGTTCGGATCAAGACCGCGGCGGAGAAGCTGTTGCATCAAGTTCTCGTCTCCTCTAATGGCGGCGAAGGAGAGAGTCAAAGGCAGCTCCATCCGCCCTCTCGCCAGCATATTCTCTGTCTCTCTCAAAATCTCCTGCATCAGTGGATCTGTCTGCTCCTTCAAGTACTGAGAAAACGCCACAAGATTCACACAGATAATCCAAGACATTGACGTGGAAGGGGAAATCGAGGATAATGCACCAATCAAAAATGGTTACGTGATATTATACTATGGAACCGGCGATCAGGGGGATCGAGATTGATTTTGCGTCGATCAATCCCCTTGATCAGATCGATGATGGAATGAGACACCTTAATCCGATTAACAGCATGATCCAGGAATTGATCGTCAATCAGATGGACCATCCGTATTAAAAAAATTCTTAGAAAATGAAAATAAATAATAAATAAAGTCCGAAAGAACCCCTCGATCTGATTGACGATCAGGTCGGGGATCGATATCTGGGCCTCGATCACAGACCGATTGAGGCCCACTTTGGCAGATCGACGATTGGATTGAAAGATTCGAACATGTCGATCTAGGCTAATTCAATCATCGATCACCGTTCGCTAGGTTATAAAGGGTGAAGAAAGCGAGAGAACATGGGATAGTGAATAACATGAGATAGTAATATGGGCCCTTATCGGGCTACCACATGGGCCTAGTGGGTCATCCCTAACAGTTTAAAAACCGGAGTTGCACCAACCTGTAGAAGATTGTTCATGATTATCGTTCCATCTCCAACGTTGGCGAGGACGATGTTGAGGAAAGAAGTTCGATTCAATCGCAGAAGCTGGCACAGACGCTTCGTTCTTACGGTTAAAGGCTGAGGTCTATAACAGAGAACGCCGATTTCGCCGAAGATCTCTCCTTTTTTAGCTTCTTTGATCATCTGAAAGTCAACCGAGGAATTCTCAGAGAAGGAAACTGATTCATTAATTTTAAAAGATTCGCGATCTTCCACTAGCCTGCTCACTCCCGCTCCTGTGGTCGATCATATCCTGGGAAAAATTGGGCGTGAGAATTTTTTTAGAAAAAGATGATAGGTTTGTTGATTTTCCTACCGCGGAGCCGGTGACGAGGATGTAGAAATCCGTAGGAGCTTCGTTCTGAAGGATCACGTCTTCTTTGGGAGGAAAGTACTCTGCTCTCATCTCCGAAACCTTGAAAGAATCTCTTCTTGGATGTCAGTTCAGTTACAGCTAGTAAAGGAAAGCCATTTTTCAAAAGAACGGTTCTTACCAGCTGGAAGAGGAGATCGTTTGAGACGCCTCGGAAGAGATAAACACTGTCGACGAGGTTGTAGAAGAGGAAGTGGGAGATGCTGGAACGGATAGCTTTGGGAAGTGATTCTAGGGTTTCTTGCTGCTGTAAGCCTTCCGAGTCAGTTCTGAACTTGAGGCAGAGATGGGCGAGCATCTGATCTTGCAGACGAACAGGAAGGTGGTTCCTTAGGGCGAAACTGGAGGCCGCTTGGATGGTATCTCTCTGAGAAATCACAGAATGGAAAGAAAATTCATTCGGGTTAAGAGATCACGGCAGAAAATCAAGTGGGTAATGAAGAGCTTCAGAAATTTGAGAAAGGTTAAAGAACCCACGAATTGCCTCGTCCTGCTGGTCCCGTGCACGACCAGGTTGGTCATATTGCCGATCAAGTAAGCAGTCAACCCCAGGTTGAAGAGCATGTAGAAGATGTCAAAGAGCATCTCTCTGGTGTTGACCGGATGCAGATCTCCATAGCCGACGGTGGTCAACGTAGTAATCGACCAGTACATTGTTGTCACGTAACGACTCCACAGACTCTTCTGCTGGAAGTTCTCGATCGCGGCTCCGATCCACGTTCTGCTGGGATCTGGGTATCTCGCCGCTATGAGATAGTAGAAGCATCCGGCGCAGTGGACCGCGAAGAGCGTCACCTGAAGTCGTCTGTCAGTGTTGACATTTCCCCGTATGACTTTCAAGAAAAAGGGTCTTTGAGATCCTTACACAGACGAGCTTTGCACATCTGACCCAGAAATAGTTGAATTTCCTGTCCTTCTCCAATCTGCAATGTCATGTAAGAAATCAGGCCAATTATCTAAAATATAAATGAATAATGGCGCAAGTGGATACCTCGCGAAGAGGGCGCTGACTCTTCTAAGCCGCCATAGCCGGAGCATGTTGAAGAACCCATAAGATCTCAGCTTCCGCGGCATGAGCTTCCGGGCAAGCTCAGCAGGAACGGTGGAGATCACGTCCAGAAGAAGCCACGTGGTCGTGTACCTCCAGGCGATCTTCTTCAAGTCGTCTATCAAGAGATACGTGGTCTTGTCCAGGTACGCCACGAAGAAAGTCAACACAATGTCAACGGCGAAGAACCCGTTGACCACGTTGTCCATTATCGCCAGACCTCCACTTGTACCCTCCAGGAATCCGAACTCAAACGGAGATACCCACGCCGTGTACACAACCAGGAAGATCAAGAAGATCTCCCAGCATCTGTTCAAAACGCAACGGTTTCTTGAGGATCCTTGAAGAAAGATACGGAGGATATAGAGATAGAGAGAGAGAAACCTGTATCGGAAGTCGTGAGGCGAGACGATGAATCGGCGAAGTTTGACCTGGCGATGGCTTCTCGCTCCGAGAGAGGGGAGGATGGCGTGAGACAGGCTGAATTGGCTGCCGTCTCTCGACATCTCCATCTCTACCTCGTGATGGCAAACCGCAAAATCCAGCATCCCTTTCGTTTTCTTCCCCATATCTTTCTCTCTTTAACCCCTCCTACCCTGGCGTTTCTCTATCTTTCTTTGTCTCGTCATGCGGGAGAGGAAACATGCAACTCCCAGAATCGGAAGAGGAAACAGTTTATCCCCATGAAATGAAGGCTGCAGACATTCGAATCGCTGGGTTTAAACAAAATTAAAGAAAGTTATGCGCGCGGCGAGACAGATGCGCGCGGCGCCACAACGGAGAGAGAATCAGTGTCTGAGGAGGGAGAGCGAGACTCGGGGAACCGGAGCGGGAGAGAGAAAGGGCGGAACCAGAGGAGAGAGAGGGGTCCGGCCCAGAGAGAGAAATTTGGAAAGAGTTAGGGAGAGAGAACTGGGGAGCCGAAGAGGGAGAGGGAGAGGGAGAGGGAAAAACTGGGGGAAAGAAAGGGGAGAGAGATAGAGAAAGAGATATACGGGATTGTCTGAGAGAGAGAAGGATAGAGAGAGACTCAGAGAGAGAGAAAGGGATAAAGAGAAACTCTGAGAGAGAGATGGATGGAGAGGCTTGGAGAGAGAGAGAGAGTTAGAGATAGAGGTTTTGAGAGAAAAAGGAATAGGTAGAAACTCTCACAGAGAGAGAGAGAGAGAGAGAGCGAGGATGTTAGGAGTCCGGCAATGCGGCCCTCTGGCTGGCGGCGGCGGATGTGGCTGGTAGAGAGGAGGCGGCGCCGATAGCCCCGACGTAGACGGCGCTGTGGCAGTTTCGGAGAGTCCGCCTATAATTCACGGGTCCCACGCCACGGCAGTAAATCCGCAGTGCCGTTTTGTTCCATACCCAAGATAAATTCGTCACTCTCTCGGAATTTCTTTGATGAAATAATTCTGCGCAAAAATACTAAAAAAACCGCCGATTGCTACGTCGGAAGCGAGTTTCTCTCTCTAAATGCAGAGATGCCGAACGATTCTACCAGAGGTGATGTTGACCTGTATCCCTCGTCTTCGTAACTCATGCATTATTGGTTCAAGATACTCGCTTTTCTCTCGCTATCTCTTATTTCTTTTTTAAGACAGCGACAAAGGTTTCAAGACCCATGAGATCAGGATGCCTTGTACCTTCGTTTTCTTCAAACACTTGCTAATTTCAGTACTCTTTCTCTCTCTGTCGCTTCTGACTCTACGGTTCATCTCTGGGTCCATCCTGCGCTTGACGATTTTTGTTTCCTTCTTTCAAAACTAAACCTCCTAATCATTAATCTGTGGTGCCTCGCTCTTTCTCTCTCTTTTTGCCATTATCGATCGAGCACTTGGCGGTTCAGAAGAAAGCACGCCCCATCTTTTTCTCTCTCTAATGAGAATAAGACAGTTAAGAATTCGGCTTTCTCCCCGGCTGATTGATCACGTCTCTCCTCCCTCCCTCCCTCCCTCCCTCCATCCGTCCACGTCTCTCTCTCTCTCTCTCTCTTGGGAGAAGCTATTTTAGTTTCTGACTGCTGGCACCTTAAAAAATATGCGCCTACCATAACCGCTTGGGAAACCCAGATCTTCTCTCTCACTTTCTCTCTCCGTGTCTCTGTCTGCATGCACCGACATCGGTGTCTTGTTGTCTCACTAAATGGAGCCATCATTGACTGCTGCCAAATTATTTCACGAGAAGAAGTCGACCTCTGTATTATTGATCCAACAAGGCGTTTTTGAAACATCGGACCATCCCGTTCGTCATCAATTTCCTCCTTTTTGTTCCTTCTTTAAGGCCATGGCAGAGACTTGATGAGATAATGAGTCCTCTCTCCTCCCAACAAATGTTTGCTAATTTTAGTAGTCATTTTCTCTGCACTCGTTCTCTCTCTATTTCTAGTCTAGTGCTCTCCATCTCTCTTTCTCTTCCCTATCTCTCTCTTTAGCTTATCTAGATGATGAGATTCAATGTTAAAGGAGTAATTCAAACTTGAAAAATTTGAAGAGGCTTTTGGATGGTTCATGAAGTAAAATACATCCTGAATGAACTAGACGCGGATGGATGGTGTATTTGTTGAGCTGAGAGTCATTGTTCATCCAAGCCTGCAAAAATCTACTATTTGGAATCTAGAAAACCTAAGATCTGATAGAGATAATTAAACTGTATAGCTTCCTAGGTCGATCCACAAGGATTTTAGGACAAGAAAATATCAATTTTAGTGGCAGGAGAAGGGGATGTCTGAGATTAATTAGAAATCTTAATTGAAGAAGCAGTTAGAAGACGTAAGAAATACAGGGATATTAAAAATTTAATGATAAGCCACAAGTTGGGGAGGAAAATGTAAAAGAAATGGATGGTAAGGAGGAGAGTGGGTATTGAAGAAAGAGCGATGAAGGGGTCGTGTAATGGAGAGAACATGAGCAGGAGTGTGAAGAGAGAGAGAGAGTGAGAGAGAAGAGAAACCTTCAAGAAAAGAGAGAAATGAAGGGAGGAGGGAAAAAGAGAGAACCACAGAGAGATAGAGAGGATTGATGAACTTGAGGAGGAGACGGGAAGATAGAGATAGAGAGATGAGAGAGAGAGAGAGAGAGAGGAAGGGATCAAAAAAGAAAAGGGAGCTGGATACATAGAAAGATAGATAGAAGAGAGAGATAGAGAGAGAATAAAATACCAAGATAAAGAGCGAAGAGATAGATGGAGGGATCAAAAGAAGCAAAAGGCGTGAGAGAGAGGAAGAGAGAGATTGTGAGAATGAAATCGAAAAATATATAACTTTATCTTCGTCTTTCGTTGACTCCTATCCTCAATCGTCTCAAAGAACGCCAAATCCATAAGAAATTTTGGTCGCGAGGGTTTCTCCTCTATTTGACTAGAAGGGAGCTCTAAGGAAGATCCAATCGCAAATACTCCTCTAGATCTAAGGACTTGGTTTTGAGCTCCATTCACTACTGACAAAAAGGGAATTTTTGTTGTCCGTCATCATTCTCCTATGCTCCTGCAAGAAGAGTCTCTGGAGCTTCTCCACTCCAAGGCCGCGCTGCGGTGGCCTCTTCTGCCTTGTCGTCGGCTTCTTCTTCGCAAGTGACAACGTCGCTAGAAACCTCCTAGTCGTTGTCTCCATTGTGTGAAGCCCTAAAGACAACAACAACTTTGATTCATGGAGCAATCAAGCAATACAAGTCTCACCACTAACGAAACATTTTATGCGGTCGTTAAAACACACAAACATCGATCAAACAAAATTTATAATTCCGAACTCACAATAACAAAGGTATAAAATCAAGTATAGTGTAAAGATCAGGTCGATCCATAGAGAACATGGTTGACTTTGATCGTAGAGTTGACTTTGTCAAACTTAGGTTTAATTAGAGTTTTTAAAAAGTGAAAATGATATTTTATTAATCTTAATGATATAAATATACTAAATAAGATATTTTACGAAATTAGAAACTGATTTAAAGAAGAAATGTCGAAAGTCAAGGTCAAAGCATTAACTTTCACCTATAAGAGACTTTCTGTAAAATTAGAGAATAAAAAGTACTGAAAATATTACAAAAATTATATATTCAGAAACTAGAGAGAAAATGAAAATTATTGATATAAAATTCGTGATTTTTCAAGAAGAATTGGATTTATTATGAATTATTGAAAATCAAAGATCAGAAAAATTCTGAAATGAACACTTTGGTGTAAATATTTAAATTGACTAACCAAATGATATCCAAATCTTGAAATTCATTTATGAATGAAAATTTAACAACTAGAGGATTCCAAAGAGACCAAAATTGTCAAATTTCACCTTGTGTTTTGAGAGTAATTGATCCCACAAGTCAATGCCCAAATTCAGATTGAAAATGAACATTGATGGTCAAACGTTAAATTGAAGGATCAAATGATGATGAAATTTTATGATTTTTCTATTCATAGAGAGCTAATGAAACAAGGAATCCAATGAAACCAAAATCAAATGATTTGGACTTAAGACCAGGGAGAAATCCTTGTTTCAAAATCAGCAAAAATCCAAACCCAATATGGGCAGAAATGAAGAACAATTCAACTTAAATGATGAAATTAACTACCTAAATCTAATTTAAATACAAATTTTTGCAAGATGAATGATTAATGCAAGATGATGCAAGATGAATCGTTTCACATGACTAACGAGATTGACGTGAAGATTATGCTCCTAATCGCGTCGATTGAAGTGAATTTGATCGTTTTCCCTTCGGCGTACGTTCGGCGTTCAAGGGGAGGAATGGATAAAATTTTGCAACGATTCATGATCAATCCTGCCTCAATCCGATCGGAATTGAGTCTAGGATGTAGGGGGATCACAAAGAACTCAAGATTTTTCTCCAAAATCACTTAATCTCTTCAAGATTCAATCAAGAGTTAAAATACAAAGAGGAAGATCATCGCTTTATAGAAAAAGTTCCCAAAAATCGCGAACCTTCCGATTTGTTGAAGACCGATCGAGGGCCACGATCGGGCGATGATCGTGGGCCATGATCCTATGATCCCAAAATCATGTGATTAATGTCGCGCCTTCCGATCTTGATCGGAGCCTACTTACCAAGAGACGTGTCGCTAGGTGAGTCGTCAAAAGCGTGGTTGCATCTCAGCCGTCCGCCATCACTTAAGTCTGGTGGCGTACGACCCCCGTCGCCACCAAGACACGATACCACGGCGCCGGAGGAGCCCTTTTGCGCGCGCAGATCAATCCGCTTATCTTTATTTCTTTATTTCTTTATTATGAACTTTTGACCCGCACGTGTTTAAGCGGGTTCTCGTTTATTTCTTCTCTCCCTTTAGGCTTCCGGGTGGGTTCTTCCCTTTTCGGGATCCCATTTGTGAAGCCCATCCTTATTTGTGAACCTTATTTCTTTCTATGAGTATGTTAGGTGTGGGTTGTGGGCCTCAAGTGGGCCCTTTCCCCTCTCGGCCCATTATGGGCTCTATAAGAGGGGAAGGGACCCCCCCACAAACCCTAGCCGTCATTTGAAGAAAGAAAGGAGTG
Organism: Lemna minuta; assembly: GCA_024174645.1. NCBI lineage: Eukaryota > Viridiplantae > Streptophyta > Magnoliopsida > Alismatales > Araceae > Lemna > Lemna minuta. The sequence continues at coordinate 4,646,955 of CM044116.1, read as the reverse complement.
CTCTCCCTCTCAAGTGGCTGCTCAAGGAAGGCCGGGGAAGGAGTCCAACCGCCGCCGCCGCCGCCGCGACCGCCGCCACTCCTTGCCCCGGCCACGGTTCTTCTCCGCTGTCATCGCGACGCCGCCGTCCTCAAGCCGCCGCCGCCGCCTCCGGACCGCCGCGCCGCCATCATCTCCACCTCCATCTCCGGCCATCCATCGCTTCACCTCCGGCGAGATCATCTCTCCGACGAACAACCTCCCAGTCCCTCCACCCATCTCCTCCCAGTTCCTCACCGTGAAAAAATGCCCTCCCCTCTCTAGATCCCGATTTTCCCCATCTCCGGCGAACTTCCCAGCCACCTTCCCGTCACCCTCCCGTTTCTCCTTCAACCTCCCCATTTCCTTCCTCCATCGCCCCGCTCACGCAGCACAGCCATCCAGCGCCGACCTTCCCCTCCATTTCTCCTCTTCTCGGCGAATGTCAGCCTCTTCCCCTCCTCTCCGCGCTCTACTTCCTCCCTATCCGCGATTCTGCCCTCTTCAACTCCCCATCACCCCCCTCGCGTCACCTACCCGCGTATCCGCCGTCTTCCCTTCCGGATTTCCCATGCCCTTCTGCCGAAACCACCCTCTCCATCTCCCCCACCACCGAAATTCAACCGCCGATTCCCCCCTACCTGCCTCCCCGATTCTCCCTCTGCCCGTCCACCCGCGTTCATTCCCTTTCCCCTTCCCGTAATTTGGCTTTCCCCTCCCCGTCGCCCGCAAATTCCACTGGCCTGCAAATTCCGTCCCGAGAGTTTGCCTCCATTGCATTCGCCTCTTTCCCCACGCCAACTCCGCATCCTCCCGATTTCCAGCCTCTCTCCCTCTTCGCGCTAGCCCTCCCGCGGAATTTCTCACGGACAGCCTTCCCCCTCACCTCCCTCTCCCACTCCCGAACTCACCTCCACCCCGCTGGAAATTCAATCCCGCCTTCAATCATCCAGCACCTCTGCGGATCCCGCCGTCCCGCAAACTCCTGCGAATTCCGTCGCGGAATCTCCCTTTGCGTGGTTCTCCCCCCTGACATCCCCAGCGCTCGCCTTCTCCATCCTCCTCCGTTGGCATCGACTTCTCGCTCAAACGCCCGACGAGTTCTCCTCCAAAAAAAAACGACCTATCTCCTCACGCACCTCCCCCATCAGTCCGCCGATTCCCCATTCCCGCAACCGTCCTTCCTACTTATTCCCCTGCCCTCCGCCTTGAAAAATTCAGACACACCCCAACCGCATTCACCTCTCGCGACCTTCACACCCCCCCCTCTCTCGAATTCACGAATTCAAGAATCCGTGAATTCGCGAGTTCCGGAACTCGGAATCACGCAAGGAATCCACGAAGGGTTACCGTCACCCCAGGTCAACCGCTACCTCAGGTTGACCACCAACCAGCTTCAACCTGCCAGCCAACTGGGTAGCAGCGGTCTGCTTGCATGTTTACGAGTTACCCCGTGCCGACCCGGCCACCCTGCGCAGCTGGCTGACCAGGCTCAAGTCCCGCCTAGCCCGCAACGCATCCGCTGGACGGTGCCTTGTGCCTCCCCGAGCCGAGACTCGCCTTGTCAGGATCACGCATCGCGCCTGGCCCAACTCGCGCCCTGCGATCTGCCTGAACCCGTTGGCCCACGCTGAATCGGCTCGTTCCACACCCCGGGTTCGACCGCCATGCCTCGCCCACCTCCGCGCTGACCCAGTCTGCTCAGGAGCCATCGCTCTCGCCGCGATCCCATCGCGCCCTGCTCCTCTCCGCTTCCTCGCGCTCGAGTCCATCGCCTTCCCTTCTCCGGTCGACGCAGCCAAGCCGACCCTCCACTACGCCCCGACCCACCGAGCACGCGCCCCGCAGGTTAGCTTCAACCCCTCATTTTAAAGTTCGATTACTTTTTCGAAGCATTTCCTTTACTCGTCTCCACCGCCGTCGGACGACGTAGATAGGACAGTACGACTATAGGTGTGAGACTTCTGACGCGTACGTCAGGTCCGGTACAGAGCGTGGGCTGCAGCCTCCTGGCTATTCCACGACGAGCGACTACCACGCCTCCGGACGTGGATCGAGAGGATCTCACCCTACCCATCATCCCGAGTTTCCCCGGGTCACCCGGAGTAGACTCCGTTGATCGGCACGCCTGCCTGCACTTAGGTTTAGGCTAGAGATCGCATTTAGGGTGTAGGATTCGCTTACCCTTAGGTTAGGTTTGACCGGCTACCTCCGGTCAACCTCAGTCCCATTGATCAGGCACGAGGGTTTTCACCACCGCGTCCTGCATCAAAGTCATAATTAGAGCATTGTGCAATTGATGATCCGATGGACCGATATCCATCGGATTAACGGGCGATCTTCAGTAAGCTTTTGATCAGATGCATGTTGTTCTGCCACGTGTCCTGTGAAGAAAAGATTAAAGGGAACATAGTCCCACACGGAGAGAATAAATGGAAATCGTTGGGTATAAAAGGTAGAATACCTTTAAGCATTTGCGTTACCGCCCCAAACTAATTACCTAGGCCCACTAACTAGTGGGCCCATCACCTCCCAGTCCAAAGACTTCTCCTCTTGCCACGTAGGCGCCACCCAGGCGTCCGCGTGGACTCGCGTGACCCACCCACGTGTCCGCGCCACGTCACATCAGCGCCACGCAGATGTTTGCGTGGGCTCGTGTGGCCCCGCCATGAGTCCCACGCCGCACCACGTCATCCCGCAGTTCCAGCGGGAAAATATCACCCCTTTTTGCCCTTTTTTAAGAGAATTAAATCTGTAAAAATTCCTTAAAACATCAAAATAAATTCCAAAAAATCCATAAAATTCATAAGTCAATATCTTAAAAAATAGAACTCCTTTTTGACTCAAATTTTCTCCACTGGCTCACAAATTTATTCATTTTTAATATCATGCTATCTAAAATAAATTAAAAGAAGAATACTTAAATAATCCTTTAAGAAGTATATTTAATATCATCCAAACATTCTCTTCTTGAAATTAATTCTTCTACTCATCTACTAAAGTCAAAGTAATTAATTTCTATTTATTTAACCTTTGAAAAAGATTAGACATCCATAAACCACATAATTAACCCTAAATAATGCATAAATATGGACATTAGTAGAATGACATACCAATGGAGAAAATTCATAAAAACTATGATAACATGAATCATAATTACATAAAGTCAGTATGAATATTAGTTAAATAAGATCAGAATTTAAGTTAAATATGTATGTTATCAACCACCATGCAAGAGATTGCAACCATTGTGATTGCTAACATCAAATTGGCAGGTTTGACTGCCTCTAAAATTGACAGAGGAAAATTTTCTGTTGTGGAAAACACAACTGTTGCCTGTTCTTGCGGCCTATGATCTTATGAATCTACTGGATCAAGATCCACCAACTTTATCTTATATAGATAAAGATGACAAAGTTTTTCCAAATCCGGTTTATAAAACCTGGTTCAAGAATGAACCACATGTAATACTCTCTATTATCACATCATCTCTATCCGAAAGTTGTCTACCTATATTAGTTGCAAAGTCAACGGCTAAAGAAACATGGATGTCTATAAATAGAAGTTTTTCAGCAAAGTCAAGATTAAGGGTGATGGAACTTCAAACAAAACTTTACATTCTCTGAAAAGGATCTGTGTAAATTGAAGCCTATGTTCAAGCCATACGAACCATTGGAGATGAGCTTTAGACATGTGAAATCCAATGACAGAAAAATGACCTAACCTTAGCACTTCTTAGAGAACTAAGACCACAATATGAGATTTCCATGCTAGCACTAGTCAACTTCTGGAGAATCTGACCTTTGATGATGTTGCAACCAATCTAAACACTTTTTGATCTTCGCTTATCTCGACAACTCACTGAACAAGTACCATCAGAATTTACACCTACTACCAATTATACTCATACACATCCATGGGATAGAAAGAACATGAGCATGGGAGGAAGAAATGGTTGTGGAAGGGGTAGAGGTCAAAGAACGGCACCACGTTGTCAATTATGTTTCAAACAAGGACATAGAGTGATCAACTACTATGAACGGTTCAACAAAAATTTTCAACAACCCAACTACAAGGAATTTGTCAACACTCTGAATCAAGGACAATCAAGTCAACAACCTCAAGTCAATTTGACCAATACAAGCAACAAAACACTTGACAACAAAACACTTGGTATCCAGACAACGGTTCAACTCATCATATTACAAATGACATCACCAATCTTCAGCAGTCAATAGTATACATAGGTGCAAACCAACTTCATGTAGGTAATGGTCAAGGTTTGTCCATCTCATCCATTGGCTCTTCACAATTATTTTCAAAATCAAAACGACTACTCCTAAATAATATATTACATGTTCCATAGATTACTAAAAATCTATTATCCATTCATAAATTCACCACTGACAACAATGTATTTGTGGAATTTCACGCATTTTTTTGCCTTGTAAAAGACAGAATCTTTTTCTAGACGGGGCAAATCCTAATGCCAGGGGAGCATAAGGATGGTCTTTATCTTTTGAATTTCCTGCAATATTTTTTTTCTTTTTTTTGGTGAAAAGGTTTCACCTGAAATTTGGCAAAATAGATTGGGACATCCACATTTTTGTGTTTTCAATGAATTTTGAAAGATTTTTAACTTCTATTAACCCATAAAATCTATCACTCATACTGTGATGCATCTTTTTCCTCTAAAGCTCATAAATCACCTTTTAATATATTTTAAAGAAAAGCACTCAACCTTTGGAATTGGTTCATTTTGACTTGTGGGTACGAGCCCCCTCTACATCACACTTTGGAAATCGGTATTATGTTATTTTTGTCGATGACTTTTATCAATATATCTGGCTTTTTCCTTTAAAAAATAAAAACAATATCTTGCCTATTTCTCATAATTTCATGTTAAAGCGGAAAAAACAATTTTCGACTAAAATTTTTTCTTTTCAATTTGACTGGGGTATTGAATTTGAAGCCCTAAACAAATATCTCAAACAACATGGCATTCATCATAGATTATCATGTTCATACACACCTGAACAAAATGGAACAGCTGAAAAAAAACATCGTCATCTTATTGAAACTTCATTAACTCTTTTACATACAACATCTTTACCTATGATTTTTTGGGATGAGGCTGTGTGCATAACCACTTTTCTAATTAACATAATGCCCATTCCTCTCTTAGGATATAGATCACCTTATGAATTACTATTCAAAGAAACACCTAATTACAATTTTTAAAGACATTTGGGTTCATGCTATCTTAACATTCGATCTTATGCTCTAAATAAGTTATCTTCCTAGTTCGAAAAATGCATTTTTTGGGGCTACAATCAAATGCATCTTGGCTGCCGATGTTTCTCTCTCTTAAGAAATAAAATGTTCATTTCTCGTGATGTTATCTTTCATGAAAATATTTTTCCATTTCATTATTCTATCAAAATTCAAACAACATCATGTGAAAATTCTCCAGGTATTCTTGGACAAGGTCCTATTATTATCACTTCACTTCAAAGACCAAGTGCACCTCTATCTTTTGAGTTAACGTCTTCCTCAACACCCAATTCAGCTTCATCCCCACCTGCTAAAACTACTGACACCTTGCTCATAGCCATTGCAGCTACTAATTCACCAAGCACAACCACCACCGAAATCTCTACACTCTCTCCTAACTCACCCTCTGCTTCTCCACCTCCAAAAATAAAAAAAATGTTTCCGACATTTATGCCTTTACTATACCCATCGCCAACTATCCTCTACCTTCTTGCTACCAAACTTTACTCCTGAATCCGACCGAGCCCACTTCTTTACACCAAGCACTCACACATCCCAAATGGTTCCAGGCCATAAAAGATGAGATTCATGCCTTGCATCAAAATAAAACCTGGATATTAGTACTATGGACATCCACCATGAATGTCATCGGCTGTCGATGGATCTATAAGTTAAAATGCAAAGCTGACGTTTCTCTTGATCATTAGTAAGCTCGATTAGTAGCCAAAGGCTACAAACAATAAGACAGTTTTGACTATGATGCTACCTTTAGTATAGTGGTGAAAATTACTACTGTCCGAATTCTTATCTCTCTTTCTACTAGTAACAATTGGCACATTAAACAACTTGATGTATCAAACGCTTTTCTACATAGTAATTTAAAAGAACTTATCTATATGGATCAACTGTGTGGCTTTCAAGACAACAAGTTCCTTTAGCATGTATGTCAACTTCAAAGGTCCCTCTATGGTTTGAAGGCAAGCCCCAAGGAGTGGTTTCTTAAACTCACTAATTTTCTTCTCTCTCTTGGTTTCTCAGAGTCCAAAACTGATCCTTCATTATTTTTTAAATACCATGGAAACACTCCTTATTTTTTTCTTATTTATGTTGATGATATATTAGTTATTAGCCTTGATTCCACTAGAATTCAGGATATTGTTCGTCTACTAGGAAAGGCATTTTTTATGAAAGACTTACGCCAAGCCCATTTTTTTCTCGGAATTGAACTACTTTATACTCCAACCGGTTGTTTTCTCTCTCAATCTCATTATATCCTCTCAATTCTTTGCCGCGCAAAAATAGAAAATGCTAAACTTGTTTCCAATTCTTGTTCTTCCTCCATCTCATCCTTATCTGCTGAAAATTTTTCAGATGCCACTTTATATCGTAGTATTGTTGGAGCATTACAATATCTTGTCATCACCAGGCCGGATATCACTTATGCAGTCAACCATGCATGTCAAGCTATGCACAATGCAACTATTGAAGACTAGCGCCATGTTAAATATCTCATGTGTTATTTAAAGGGAACTATTGCCAAAAATTTATTTTACCATCATAATTCTGATTCATCTCTTGAGCTTTTTAGTGATGCAGACTTGGCTAGTTCTCCTAACAATATGCGCTCCATTGGAGGTTATCTAATATACCTTGGTAAAAATCTCATTTCATGGAGTACTCGCAAACAACGAACAGTTGCAAGATCAAGTACTGAAGCATAATATAAAGGAGTTGCCGATGCCACCTGAGAGTTTATTTGGATCCGCACTTTATTTCATGAACTTCGTCTTCCTCTCTCTGCTATTTTATGGTGTGATAATGTTGGAGCAACCTACTTAGGTGCCAATCCCATTTTCCACGCAAGAACAAAACAAGTGGAAATAGATTATCATTTCGTCCGTGAACAAGTTAAATCATGACGTCTCCGGATTGGTCACCTCTCTATGAAGGATTAGACAGTCGACATCTTAACCAAGGCTATGTTCGAACTCTCCTCCTTATGCCCTATCTTCTTCTTCTTTCCTCTGTTTCTTCTGTTTCTACAAATAGAGCATGAGGAATGCAGAAATTCAGAAGAGGAGGATGTAACGCGGAGGACGAAATAGGGCGAAATAGAGGGTGAGTCCGAGAGAGAGAGCGCAGGAAAGATTGACTATAGAACACGCGAGCGACAGGGAATTCGTGCAAGAGAGAGAGAGTGGGATCAGAAGAGGGAAATCGAGAGGGTGAGAGAGATTCTTTGGGGAAGGAGTCAACGAAGTGGAAGGCGAAGAGAGTGCAAGAGAGGAGAGGCTGTAGAGACTACGCGAGAGATAAGGAGAGAGAGATAATAGAAAAAAAAAAAGAGGTAGCAAGAGAGCGAGCGAGGAAGAGTCTATGGTGCGAGGAAGTAATTTGAAGAAGAGAATAGAAATCAAGAGAGAAGAAGAAAGAGACTCCGAAAGAGGAATCGAACGAGATGGAAAGAGAGAGTTCCAGGGAGAGCGAGCGGGCGTGCACGAAAGCTAGAGATTGAGAGGTAAAGAGGGATTTAGATAGAGAGATAGGAAGCACGAGAGGGGGGAAGAGAAAGAGCGAGCAAGAGAGATAGAACAAGAGAGAAAGCGGGAGGCATCGAAAGAGAGAGAGTGAGTGTGAGAGAGGCGGAGCGACGCGTGAGAGGAAATAATAGAGATACAGAAAGTGAAGTTGTGGGAGAGAAAAAGAAGGAGAGAGGGGGAAGGAGCGAACCAGAGATGGAAAGTGCGGAAGCGTGGGGGTTTTAGAGGGAGAGAGGAGGTCGTGAGAGGGAGAGAGAAAGAACGAAGGCAGGAATGGGAGGTGAATCGGGAGAGAGAAGGAGAGAGAAATTTAGGAATAAAAAGAAATCGCAGCCGATAAGGAGAGAGAGTGAGCGCGAGCAAGAATGAGATCGGAAGGAATCGGAAGAGGGATTGAAAGAGCGAAATAGTGAGAAAAGTTTCAAATATAGGAAAGATGGAGGGAGAAATCAGAGCAAGAAGGCGGAGAGTTTGCAGAGAGAAAGAGAGCGAAATGGGCGGAAGTTTTGAGCGCTATGAAGAGAAAGCCAGAAAGAGAGATTCTGAAAGAGTGGATTAGAGCAAGAAAGAGAAAGAGAGAAAAGAGTAGATTAGAGAAAGAGAGAGGAGAATCCGCAGAGCGGAAGAGATCACGATAGAAAGAAAAAATGGAAATGCGAGAGAGAATGAGCGGAGAGGAGAGGGAAAGCTCGTCAAAGAACGGGTGAAAGGCGAGTTCGCACAAAATTACGATGAGGAGGAAAAGAAGGAATGGAAGACAAAATAGGAGATAGAGAGAGTGGAATCCGAATAGGGAAAGAACCGGAGGTGTGCAGACGAAGAGTACAGAGAATAAAACGACGGAAGGAAAAACAGAAGTAATGATCGCGATAAAGAGACGGCAAGGGAACAAGAGGGAGTGGCGAGAGAAGAAGACAAAAAAAATCAGAAACCCTAACACCGAACAGCGGAGACGAAAACCGAAGGAGAGAAAAGATAACTGTCGAGCCCTCCTTTTTCTCTCCCTTCATGAGGCTTCTTCAATTGGGCTCCAAAGCGAGAAGTTCCTGTGAACGACCCATTAAGCTCCTAAGAGTAGCACTACTTTTGAAGCGGTGTTCCCTCTTCTCTTGGAGAGCCTCCATTGTCTTGGTTGTGGATTCCTAAAATAAATAAACCAAAAGACAAGGCGATTATATTTTGATACATTTATATCTTAGAATATGATAAACATGAAATGGTGGGTATGATGATGTGCTTAAAACTTTAATAAGATTAAACGGTGGAAAATCATGAATGTTTTTAGTTAATTTCTATGCTTTTATCATTATTTACCCACAAATATGAAAAATCAATATTGAAATGAATTTTGTTGATGGCGCTGATGAGATATTATATATCCATTTAAAAACTACCTCAGTAGTTCATTTTACTGCTTTGATGCAAAGTGGCCTTATGAGGCTGATATAGCATCTCACTTGCCAAAATTGAGCAAAAATAGTAGTGAACAATTTTGAGAACTAGGGGCACTCGGGCATGTTTTGAAATGAGAAGGGAATGGATAATTAAGAAACTCCAAATTCTACTTTGTCAAATCATTGATTACTCCCAAAGATACCAAAGGTAGAAATATGTTATGAACACATTGTACCTCTCTCACATGCACCCTAAGTAACCCTGATGAGGGGAGGAGAGAGAGAGAGAGAAACAAATAGGTGAAAAAATGCATAGTAAGTCAATTAAAATTCCCTAATTGGATGGTGGATTAACCTGGGGGGAGGGCAGGTGAATTAGTTCTTTTGTGTATTTATGTTATCTAGCCCTTTTTATGAATTTGTTGATCAGTCACTCAATTTCTTGCGCTACGCATACATGAGATTTTTTTATACTAGATAGGGTATCCAAACTCCCCGCATCAGTTCAAGTAGGCGACAAGCCACTAGAAGCCTCTTCTTACCTTTCTAGTAGCAATTTCTAACTAGTTGGGTAAGTTAGATTAAAGTTCAAGCACAAACTTTCAATGTGGCTTGTTCACACTCTCAGTTAGTGATCTCACTTTGCCACCATTCTTTGGTATGCTTCTGCTCGTCGTCGTCTCCCATAGGTAGATTCTCAAAGCTCCACATGCTGCTCCCTACTCCCATTCAAAGAAACCTACTTCTTTGAGGTCCTTGAGCCTCATCATCAATTTACTTGCACTCTAAGTAGGTAGCTCGCCTCTTATCCCACGTGATCCTACCAGTTAAGGAACAAATACTCTTTGAGAAAACTTTCTAGTCAATTCGCTAGACTCATTTTGTTCCGCACCAATTCACCAAATAATCTCCCTCTTACCCTTGCGGGTAAGTAAGACTCGCTTGAGTCAATCTAGCATCTATAATAGGTTTTAGTTATTCCTAATTCCTAGATCCAATAAGTTCTCACACTATAATAAATAAGTCAAGGTTAACTTCGAAGTAAAATAGATAAAAATTAAACAAATTGATTCCAAATTAAACTCTCCTTGATGACTTGTCCTAAAATTTTGATAAGGTTTTTGACTTTCACCTAATGACTTGTCCTAAACTTTTGATAAGGTTTTTGACTTTAACTTGATGACTTTGACTATTGATGTTTGATCCTTGATGTTTGACCCTTTAATGTCTTGAAGATGATTAATGACAAGTAAATGAGTCTTGGATGCTCCTATATGATGATCCTCAAATTCAAACATCAAGGATGCTCCTATATGATGATTCTCTAGAAGTCTATAAGACAGATGATTGGTATATTAATCTATATTAGAAAGTTGATCCGTCTTGTAATAACCTGAAATTTTGTCTGCAAAACCACTTGAGATAGATTAAATTAGTAACAAGGAGATATGACGAGACGGGACCGTGAGGTCGTCCATTTCACACGGTCTCGTGTCAAAAATATTTTCAAACTTACCAATTTGATGAAAATTATTCGAATTGAGGGGTATAATGGTAAATAAGGGTCGAATCCACAGGGAAATAAGGAAATTTATGATGTTTTCTTCAAAATTGATCAAATCAGACAATAAATCAATCGTAGAAATTGCAGAAAATAGTATATTATGAAAGATAACTTCAAATCGCTTCCACGGAATGAAGAATCATCGAAATTGATCTTGATTTCGCGGAGAAATTGAAAATCGAAGTGGGAAGAAATTTCCGAACGAGAAAATCACGAATTAACGAAAATTGAACTAAATTGAACTTGAAATCCTAATCTAAATCAAAATTAAACATGATTGGAGGATAGATTAGCAAAAACTGACTCCACTAACCTCAAATAGCGATCAAATTAACACGATTAAACCGCTTAATCGTCAAAAATGTGAAGAATGCGATCGTGGAGTTCAAGCTTCGATTTCTCCTTCGTCTTTCAACCAAATCCCAATTTCTCGCCCTCCATGGATGCGGAAATGAGAGTAGGAGAGGATGGAATCGAGAGATTTGAGGAGGGAGGTGTCTAAATAGATCAATTTGCTTGGTTTTTAACTCGAATGCTAACAAATCGGAAGACCACCTTGTTTTTATAGGGCATTTGGGCGTAACCGTCCGATCAAAATGATCGACGGTTACGATGGAACGGTCCATCGTGGACCGTTTCAAAAATGTCGCGGCCGTTGGATCTGGATGGACGGCCCCGATGAAGTCGTGTGATGAGCGTTATAAAAACGCTTGAGATTTGCGTCGTTCGATCACAATCGGACAATCCGGATGCTCCCCGCGCAATTAAACCTCGGCCGTTATAACGCTTTATTTAAGCCACGTGCTTTTGATCGTGATCGGTGGTCCGCGCGTCCATGCGGTCCACGCCTATCGCGTGGTCCATCGTTCGATCCGACGATCCACCTTCAGCCACGTCACCTGCACATTTAAAAACTGTGTGGAACTTAGTCCCACACGGATTAAATTTATGAAATCAATCGGGTTTATAATATGTGACGGACTTGAAGATTAGCTTAAATCCAAACTATCGAATGCTTATATGCACTATAAACATTATACTTACGATAAATAAATATGCACACGTCACATCGCGCCGTGTAGGCGCCGCGTGGGCCCGCGTGGCGCTGGCACGTGGCCTGGAGTGTCACGTCGCATCCACGTGGCCCCGCACGAAGTAAAAACCCCTTTTGCATTATTTTTAATTCATTTTTAATATTAAAATCACAAAATTAATTCAGAAAAATCCAGAAAATCCCTAAAAATTAGAAAATTCATAACTTTTAAAATATAACTCCAAATTAATCCAAATTTCTTTCATTTGATCTGAAATTTAATTATCTATCATTATAAAAAGTCAAAATTAATAAATAATGAGATTTTTAATTTCTATTTCAAAAATACATTTATTTTATAAGGATTTTAACTTAAGAAAAATATAAATAAATGTTTATAAAACGTTTTCTCTCATTATTGTAACTTTAAAAACTTCTATAATCTCAAGTAAAGATTGGTTATTAATTATCTATCTTTAAATCATCATATTTAACCCTAATTTAAAGTATTTTTGAGATTATAATGACTTTTTCATGGAATGATAGAAAAATATATATAAATATGATAACATGCATGACAATAAAATCATTTATGCCTTAATATGCATCAATAGTCATGTTTTATGATGTGAATTTAGCATGTTATCAAGATAATGTAAATCCAAATCGAGAATATATGACCAATGATTCATCATCAGACCAAATGTTTTGAAGAGTGGATTTCAGTAGAGTAATCTTTAATAGTCTTTCAAAGGCAAATGATTTTAAGAGATAAATCTAAGATATGGTTGAAGACTATATGTTAAAAGAACTTAGTTTGAGAAAATAAATAAAGAATAATTTGAGAAGATAGAGTTTAAAATCAATAATCCAATTAAAAAAACAAATCTGAATCAAAGATCCAGAAATTGAATTTCTATGAGCACTGAAATCAGATTATGGAAGGAGGTTAGAAATCAGATCTATGCAGCATTTGATGACTGAATAGAAATCAGATCAATATGCCTTTAATGGCTGAAAAAAAAATCTATAACATTTTTTAAACTAATTAAATGGATGTTAAAGTGATTGATTTTCAAAAAATCATTAGGATATTCAATTGGTGATTAGAATCAAATAAATCACGAAATTATAAAACTAGAATAAGATTGAGAGAATCAGAAAGATTAGACTTAGAAAATTAGAAAATCAGAATTTTATTAAAATCAGAAATAGAATTTCAGAAAATAAGAAAATAATATTCTGAAGATTAGAAAATAAAAATGGAATTAATAAAATCAGAAAAATGGGATTCAGAAAATTAGAAAATCAACAAAGAATTCACAAAATGAGAAAAATAAGTTTTAGAAAAATTAAAAAGTCAAAATTTTACTAAAATAAAATATTAAATTCATAGCATCAGAAAATTAAGATTCAGAAAATCTGAAAATTAGAATAAAAAATGAAAATCTAACCTACAAAGCATAAAAAATTTCAAGAATGAAATCAAAACCAAAAATGTAAGATGAAATTTAGAAAAACAAAAATCTGAAAAAAAAAACAGAATAGAGAATAAAATGTCAAAAAAGGAAAATAAAAAACATCAGATTAGAAAATGAAAATGCAAAAAAATAAGATTAAAAAATCAGTTTCAAGAAAATTCCTGTTTTTAATCGATCTTTTGAAGAAATAAGGAATCAAAAACATGATTCGATTGGAGGTGCTTGATCATCAGAGAAAGCTTAGAGTGCAATAACCATCAAGAGAGGGTGAGAGTGTTGATTGAAAAAGCGAATCTGCATGGTCGTTGAATACACACGGATTCGCGTAAAAAAAAATACTAAACTCACCAGTTTAAGAGATTAATCACGAATTAGATAGTATAGAGGTGAATATGGGTCAAATCTATAGAGAATTAAGGTATTTTTTAGATATTCTTTGAAATTTAATGAAATCGGACAATTAAATGTGGAGATAAATTAGGGAAATTCAAATACTTGGAAAGAAGACTTGAAGGCAAATCCACATAATGAAATATCACAGAATTTGGATCAAGATTTGGGGAGAAATTGTAAAGTGAAGGAGATAGAAATTTCCGAACGAAACTTTGCGAAAAGCCAAAATTTAAAAATTGAAATTGACTAAATCTATGATTTGAAATTGAAATCTAATGTTATAGAAAGAAAGAATAGGAGGAAAAATTGATTTCTAACCTAAGATAGTGCTTGAATTGATCCAATTCCTTTCCAGATCAAAGGCTTTTCATTCGTGAATTCAAAAATGATCTTTGGCGTTCAAAAGTCGATTTCTCCCTATTCTCTCAACGAAATCTCATTTTCAAACACTCCATGGATGCAAAAATTGATCTAGAAGTGATTGGAAGCAAGAGATTCAAGGATTTTGGTGTCTAGATAGTTCGATTACTCGAAGAACCCAAGAATAATTTATAATGTTGAAAAATATCTCAAATTATAGGACAAATTGGGTGTAATTGTTGGATCGTGCTTTAATTCTTCGATTAACGGCTGAAATGAAACGTCAGGCTTGAAAATATTATGATTAAGTCACATCTATTCGATCGTAGATTGACTGCCGAGATCTCGCCATGTTGCGTGCTTTAGAATTAACCCCTGAAATGCCATTAGTTTGATCTTGATCTGACACTATGAATGTGTTTTCGTGAATTTTAATCTTAGCTGTTATGACTCCTTAGATCGATGGCTAAGATTAAATCTTTTAAAAAATGATTCATCGACTAATAAGATTGCACTACGTACCCCCCCCCCCCACCCCCGATTTAAGTGACGATTGATGGTTCATCTTTATTGCGTGAACCAGACGCTCCTCGTGACGCCATGTCACCTGCGCGCGTTTAAAACAAAACAAAGGTCCCACATGGAAAAATTAAAGCAAATGCGGCCATATATAAGTGGTGCGTGATTAAGGAGATACGTACATACGCACATACATGTGCACACACACGCACACACACACACTAACACGCGCGCACATGTACATGTGTGTGACATGTGACAGTCTCATATGTCGCCACGTGGTGCCACTTTTTTACCGCACCACATGATCTGCCATGTCAGCAAAAAATAAAATAAATAATTTAAATGAATTAAATTCAAAATAAATTGAAATAAATTCATAAAAATAAAAAAATTCCAAAAAAAATTCCTAAAATATTGAAAATTAATATCTTTTAAAATAGAATTCCAAATTAATCCAAATTTATTTTATTGGATCAGAAATTAAATTATCTATCATTCAAAAAAGTCAAATTTAATAAATAACAAGAGAATACACTCATTTCTTTTAGAATTTAAAACTTAGAAAAATAAATGAGTGTATATAAAGTGATTTCTCTTATTATTTAGCATTAAAAACTAATTATAATCTTAAGTAAAAATGGGCTAATCTAATCTTTAAAAATATTCTTCTTAATTTATCATAATTAACCCTAAATTAATGTATTTTAAGATTATAGCTTCTTTTTCGTAGAATGATAGATAAATACTAAAAAAATATGATAACATGCTTTAGAAATGCCTTAATTTGCATTAATAATGATATATTTCATGTATAATTTGCATCTTATCATTGATCTTGATGAAGATGAGTGGGTGTTCTAATCACGGCTTGAAGAGAATGAGAGATTATCGCTAACGAGAGAGAGAGAGAGAGAGAGAGAGAGAGAGAGAGAGAGAGAGAGAGAGAGAGAGAGAGAGAGAGAGAGAGAGAGAGAGAGAGAGAGAACCTTGAAGAAAGGAAGTGAGAGCTTGAGAGATTGTTGAGAGAACATTGATGATGATATTGATAACGTAAAGGAATTCCTAAAAGTAATTAAGCATAAAGATTATTCTTTAGATGTTTAGGTTTTGATGTCATCACGAGTCCATCATTCATGCCTTCGGTACCTACTCTTTTTAGGACATACCTTTCTTGCATCATTTTTGCTAAAATATCCTTCAAGCTCTAAAATTAATTTCTACACTATTTCTTAAACATCAATAAACCAGAAATGTAAATTATCAAATTATATTCAACTAACATCAACTAGGTCAAGCTCGAACATGGATTTCATGAGATTCATGATAATATCTCTCTTTGGCTTCAAAATATGTAATTATTACAAATGCCTCAAGAATGAGATAGAGGATAAGAAGACTACAAGTGAAGAGATAAAAAATGTGTGTTGTGGAAACTCAAAGAGAGATTAAGTATACTCCTTATATAGGAAGGTAGAGACCTTACACAAGAGAGTTGAAATTCCTAGGGGGGTGAATTAGTTTCGTTTTAATATTTACATTTTTCTAATCCTTTTTGAACTAAGGAAGAGAACTCATTCTCAATAGCAACAAAATGGCATACTCCTCCTTATTCACAAGTTTGAGAAATTATCCATTCATGAAGTGAATGAAGAAGACCTCTCTAAAACATTGAAAGAGAGTGTAGATCCAAAGGGCATTATCTTCCCTCCTCCTCCATTAATATACTGATCCAAAGATTGACTTGGTCATAAGAAATTAAATCTTCATCCTTAGATACTTAGAATTCTTTGAATAGACCAAGTCAACCACCTTTACCTTGGTATAGGTTCCTTAATATCCAAGCCATATCCACTATATCATAGGTAACTTGTATAATTACTAATCTCAAGAAAAAAATCAGTAGGACCATCTTTGTGTAAAACTCCCTCCTTTGTTTGAAAACCACCCATAGGTACAATTCTAGAAGAGATCTCTACACTATTACTTACGGAAGAATTGACTTGGGATTCTACCTCAAGATAATGCTTTTGCATGAGTAAAACCATGCATTTACATGCTGATAATCAGCATGAAGGATCTGCCATTAAAGAAGACAGTCATGAAGACCATCCTCCTCACCATCTCCTATTCAAGAAATAACCTCACAGTTAAAGATGAAGATGAAGACTTGGTTTGTTATCTATTAATAACTTGTCAAGATGATCACCATAACTACCACTATCCTCACACAATTAATCATATCCCACATCTCATCCATTGGCCATTATCAGAGCAATGAAGATGCATAAAAAACAATCCATGGAATAGGAAGAGATCAAAGTTTATTTCACATCCTCTATCCCTGCTGATGTGGAATAGAGAAGAGCCAAGAAGACCTCCACAAAGATAGGCCATAACTACTTCTAAATAAAGATGAGATATCCACGGCCTTGAGAACTATGACGACAGCTAAGGCATGAATAAATTTTGTATGAAGCACGAGCAACTTAAAGAAAGATGCTAGCAAGACACAAAGTTACAAGAATAATCCTAACTATCTCTCAAGGAGCACAAATCATCCACGGATGTTGACATCCAACAAAAGCTACTTCAAAATGTGTCAACTGATCAAGAAACCGCTTCTAAGACTACCAAAACCACCATGAGTCCTCACGGGATCAAGGAAGAATTCATGTATTCGTTAAACTCTTCCCACGTATCTCCATCACGTGAAGAATACATCGTTGAAGAAGCATTCCGAAGAGGTGTTATAACCGTCATAACCACCTCGAGACATCTCTTCACTATAATCCCTCTATTCTCTTCAGTCTATAAAAGAAGAATTGTAACATAAAGACGGGATGTTGTTATTGATATATGAAATCATTTTCTTGGTTTGAAATTGTTATTGTGTTCATCGCCATCCATTCTTGACGAGACGAATCCACGAGGTCGTTAATTGCACACCGATTCATGTCAAAAATAAAACCAAACTTACCAATTTTATGAAATTAATTCGAATTGAGGGGGTATAATGGTAAATAATGGTCGAATCCACAGGTAAATAAGGTATTTTCGAGAGATCTTTTGGAATTTGATCAAATCGGACGATGAATTGAGGTGAAAAATTAGAGAAAATGGTATATTTAGAAAGATGTGGCGGACATGAGGGTTACCTTAAATCCAAACTATCGGATGCTTATATGTATATAACCCTATATAAGACAAGTAAATATAAATAATGCACACGTCACCTCAGTGCCACGTAGGCGCTCGCGTGGGTTCGCGTGGCTCTGCCACGTGGGCTTGCGTGCCACGTTGCATCCACGTGGGTCCCGCGTGAAAATAAACCCCTTTTTTGCTTTTATTTTTATTTTTTTAATCGATTTAAAATCGAAAATAAATTTGGAAAATTCTGGAAAAATTACTAAAAATTAGAAAATTCATAACTTTAAAAATACAACTCCAAATTAATCCAAATTTTTTTCATTGGATATGAAATTTAATTATCTATCATTATTAAAAGTCAAAATATTTAAATAACAAGAGCTATAATTTCTATTTCAAAAATATATTCATTTCTTTAAGATTTTAACTTTAGAAAATTAAATAAATATTTCTAAAAATGATTTCTCTCATTATTTAACTTTAAAAACCACTTATAATCTCAAGAAAGATAGGTTATAAAATCATTTATCTTTAATTCATCATAATTAACCCTAATTTAGTGCATTATGAGATTATAACTTAAAATTGCATGAAATGATAGAAATGCACTTAAAGTATGATAACAAGCATACAAATGAAATATTTTATGCCTTAATTTGCATTAATAATCATGTTTTATCATGTTAAGATTGCATGTTATCACACCCCCCAACTTAAATGATTGCTAGTCTCTTAGCAATTTTACTATAGAATCTCCCTAGAAAGTCCTTTCCACTTCTCAATCCTACTACTGAAGAGGTGAAATGTATAAAGTATGATTACTCTTTCTCATAGTGTGGACTATTGTGATCTAAATTCCATTTCTAGGTTGACTTCTGTAGTGCATATTATGGTAGTGCTCATCGGTTAATGCTCAAGTCTAATTCTCAATTGTGATCGAGGTGAGGATATCTAGGGTTTAATGCTATGGGGATAAAAAGATCCTCACACTCTCATGAGCAGATGTAATCCTTACCCTCTCCATAGATTCATCACTCCTTCCCTCAAAATGGAGCCGACTTAATGTATTAGAATTCCCCTCAATTTACCTTCCTCCTAAAAAGAGTGCAATTGCAAAGGTATTCCTATCTTTGGGATGCAGCGTTTGAGGTGGTTGAAAGAAAATTAAAGACACTATATCTAAAGGAATGACGTGGTTAAAAGAAAATATGTGTGTAAACAAAATAGATTTTTGAAAGCAAAGGTGGTATCACTTATGATAATTTAGCTCCCAAATGATGTGGATGGTGATGGATGGTAGGGATAGATGGAAATGGTAGAGATGGTGGTGGAAGAAGATAATATATTCCTCTAACTTATTCTCCTTCTTTTCACTTCTTCTATTTCTCTCTTTTTTTATTTTCTCCTTCCTTTTTCCTTGCCTCTTTTTTTTGTAACTATTTTTTATTTTTCTTTTTCAAAGATACTTCAAAATTTGAAAAGAGTTTACACGAAATAAGGGTATGGAGGAGTTGTTTCGTGGAGGTTTGAAGAGAGTTTGCCAAAATGTGAAGTGTAATGTTTGAAGGGATATGTACATGTGAGAGGAATGTGGAGGAGATGTGATGGATGTGTGAGTCACTTGGGAGTGTGATTATCATAAGTGAGGCTTAAAAATGGGTATAACTAATTAACTAGAAAGGAAAATTGGAACTAAATGCCTAATAGGGCAAAGATAGGTGCCTCAAAATATCATGGATCATTGCACTCTTTTAAGGGAAAGTTCGGAAGGGAGGAATTCCCACACTAAGTAGGTTCGGCTAATGTAAGGTAGGGGATAGGAATTTTGCTTGAAATTCACTCAAAATCTCTCCATTTCAATCCCATAGCACTTCAACCTTTTGATTACTCATTTTTCCTCGGTGCCTTGTTAGATACCTAGCCCCAAAGAAGTCAACCACTATATATAATCCCATGGTTTATCTAGATCACTTGGTTTTATTACTCAAAATGTAATCATATGGGCTATTAGACCCTCATTTCTACATCTCTAGTAGATAAGATCTCAAACTTTCAAGACTTCTAAGGTGGAGAAGAGTGATACAAATTTGGAAAATAGGAGTTTTTAGAATTTAGAATTTTAAAATTTTTGAAAAATTGTTAAATTTTTCTAAGTCTTCACCCTCAACTTAAAATCTTCATTGTCCTCGATAAATTATTATGCTCATGAAGAAAGATAACAAGAATAATGATCATGGCATGAAAATGATGATAAAAATGTGGTGAGGAGAAAAGGGTTTAGAAAAACTCATTTGGGCTTTCTGATGCTTGTTCACGGGATTTCTCGAGCGTGCACCTTTTATAATATAGTTCACAATGTATTTATTCTGTAAAAACTAAAGGAAAAACACAAAAATGATAACTTTGGGTTGCCTCCCAATAAGCGCTAAGTTTAACGTCTTCAGCCAGACTCATTTAAGCTCATATTATCCAAAAATTGATGTGATTATTTTGAATAAAAACTATACGCATGATAAGAAGATTCGTCAAGATCCAAACCATAATTATCCTTGTTATGAATAATAAATCATTTACTCTATAGTTTGAAGGTGACATTCAGAATTTATGCATGAAATTCAGATCAAATCATCAAATTAGATCCATGTAATCACAATTTATTGGAGATAACATATTATACATATATTATATTATATATATGAATATAGAAATATACATTTTTTTTCTAGAAAAAGTTCTATTGATTGAGTGGTTGAAATTTAGATCACTTCGAATCAATCATGGCCTAAGTCTACATAGAGCATGGCTTCGATGCGGCTTAGGACGATGAGAAACTCGAAATAACCCTAGTATAACAAGCTTTTTCGTATAGAATCAAGAATTTCAATAAAGATAAAAAAAATTCAACAATGATTGAGAAAAACAAGTTATGCGTGATTCCGTGAGAGCTCGGCCCTCTCAAAACAATACCCATGTGCAATAGACCGTAATCCTTAGAAGAGGGAAAATTACTTAAGATGGCATGGAATTGAGAATTATTTAAGATAAATTTCATCTTCGGAAGGCATTAGAACCTGTTTTCTAAGTGAATGACATCTCGTGAAAATCATTAATATTTATGTATAATACTAATTATCAAATAATTTCAAAGATCATACCTGGGTGTCGGTATTCGTGAGTGTTTATACTTTCTTAACGCGATTTTGAAAAATGATTGCCCGTAATCCTTCGAAAAGGGGTCGAATTCACTTGTTCTCGTCGAATTAAGGATCACGAAGATGGAATTCACTTCGGATCACTCTAATTATAATTGATGCGAGTTAAATTCAAGAAATAAAATGAAAAATCCAATGTTGACCAAGTCAATATTGACGAATTTTCTCACAAATACGCCTTAAGTCCCCGGCAACGGCGCCATTTGACGAGACGAATCTGCGAGGTCATTAATTGCATACCAAATCATGTCTAAAATAAAACCAAACTTACCAATTTTATGAAATTAATTCGAATTGAGGGGGTATAATGGTAAATAATGGTCGAATCCATAGGGAAATAAGGTATTTTCGAGAGATCTTTTGAAATTTGATCAAATCGGACGATGAATTGAGGTGAAAAATTAGGGAAAATGGTTGATTTAGATAGATAAGTCAAAGACGTATCCAAGGAATCAAAAATCACTCGATTTGGATTAGTAATCACGGAGAAATCAAAGAGCGAAGTACAGAGAAATTTCTGAAAATCAGAAGATTGAAAACCGAAATTAAAAATGAAATTAATTTAAATTACTATCCTAAATTACAACTTAATGATACATCACAATAGATTAGAGGGAAAACACGTATTCTAACCCGAGATAGTACTCTAAATGATCCAATTAATCGCCGGATCGAGGCTATTTATTCCGTGATTTTAAAAGCGAGCATAAGTGTTTAAGAGACAAATTCTCCTTAATCGATCGACAAAATTTCACTTTTAATCACTCCGTGGACGCAGAAATGAGTTTAGAAGAGATTTGAAGCGAGAGATTTAAGGATGGAGGGGTGTATATAGATCAATTTGATGAAATTTTCTAAGAATGTCTTACAAAATCGAAGAACACCTCAATTTATAGGCGATTTGGGCGTAACCGTCAGACGGAGCATTTTAATCTTCATCAACGGTCCAAATTAAACGCGTGAGGTGGAGCCGTTATGAATAGATCATGGCCTTTGGATCACGGATGGACGCTCCTGATCATGGCTCGTGTGTATGCGTGATATAACGCGCGAAACGCCATCCGTCGGATCTTCATCAAGCGTTTTAGATGCGTTTTGATGAATCGATGAGTCCACCGATCGTGATTAATCTCGGCCGTTATAACTCGGTTGATGAATGGTCGAGATTAATCATACGAGCTTCTTAAGTGGACTTTAAGGCACGTGCTTGATTAGAGATCCGGTGGACCTTGCTTTACGATCACATCCAACGCACACCGTAGCTCCAGGTCACCTGAAATTGAAAAGAAAAGTGGAACATAGTCCCACACGCTAAAAATAAAAGAAAGGATTCGGTTAAAAAGATGTGGCGGACATGAGGGTTAGCTTAAATCCGAACTATCGGATGCTTATATGTACTATAACCCTATATAATATGAGTAAATATAAATAATGCACACGTCACCTCAGCGCCACGTAGGTGCTTGCGTGGGTCCGCGTGGCTCTGTCACGTGGCCTTGCGTATCACGTCGCATCCACGTGGGTCCCGCGTGAAAATAAACCCCTTTTTTACTTTTATTTTTATTTTTTTAATCGATTTAAAATCGAAAATAAATTCGGAAAATTCTGGAAAAATTACTAAAAATTAGAAAATTCATAACTTTAAAAATACAACTCCAAATTAATCCAGATTTTTTTCATTGGATCTGAAATTTAATTATCTATTATTATTAAAAGTCAAAATATTTAAATAACAAGAGCTTTAATTTCTATTTCAAAAATAAATTCATTTCTTTAAGATTTTAACTTTAGAAAATTAAATAAATATTTCTAAAAATGATTTCTCTCATTATTTAACTTTAAAAACTACTTATAATCTCAAGAAAGATAGGTTATAAAATCATTTATCTTTAATTCATCATAATTAACCCTAATTTAGTGCATTATGAGATTATAACTTAAAATTGCATGAAATGATAGAAATGCACTTAAAGTATGATAACATGCATACAAATGGAATATTTTATGCCTTAATTTGCATTAATAATCATGCTTTATCATGTTAAGATTGCATGTTATCAATTCTCCTTTCCATAAACTTCCTCCCGAGTTCTATCTTCCTATCTTTTCTCCCTCCACTGCTATCCTCTTTCATCCATCTCAAGTTAAGAAGCAAATAGAGGAAATCTTGGACTGTGTGGTGATCTCAAAGGCATCAACTTCACGTCGAATTAAGGTATCACCCTCTCCTATCTTGTCGTGAATGATAGTTCTTATATTAGATCCATAAGTCCAACATTACTCACCTTCCTATATATTCTCTTTCTTATATATTTTATTCGAAATCATTTTAAGATAAACCCCAATCATAGTTCTATCCATCCTAAATATTCTTCACATTATTCTTCCTTTTCATTACATAAATCATTTAACAAATTATCTAATCTCCTTCTCATCGTATTCACATTCATTATCGTTATCTTTGCATTCATCTATCCGAATTATCTTTCTTCATATGTATACTGATAAATATTTTAATCATTCATATTCTCAATCTTATATCCTCTCCACGTTATAGAAGTTATAATATGAATCATTCTTAATCACTAAATAATACATATCCTCTTTTCATTTTTTTCTCTTCTCCACACATTCATAATCTTCATCATTACTGTTATTCCCATATTCTCGAATTATCCCACAACATCTTCTCCAAATTATACATGTATTCCTCAGTGATATCATTCATAGGTCCATCATAAATCTGTAGGATTATTTCATAATCAATATAAGTAGATATTCATCTTATATTTCACTCATTTCTCCCTCACATCTTCATACTTACATCATCATCTTCATACATATCAGTATCTCAAAATATCCTACATCAATGACTTACCTAGAGACAACACAAAGTATGATGGTATAACAAAATTTTGTCCTTAGTTCCTAAATTAAGCTCACAAGATAAAGAGATAAGTAAATAATATTAGAAACTAAACTAATCATGAAAGCTAACAACAAATAATTTAAATATGATATGCATAAGTTATAAAAAAAATTTATATTAAAATTAAAAAAATTAAAATAACCCCTAATGAGCTGATTTGTATTGGCCTTTGACTTTGGCTTTGAGTTTGACTTTTGCCTTGACTTTGACTTTTGTTGACTTTGATACCTGCTGTCTTCTCCCTTGAATGTAAAAAAACACACACAACAACACAAGCAACCCTTCCCTTGAAATTAAATACCTTTAATCTCATCTTGATGAGGTCTCACTAAACCTGAAATGGCTTATCAATGTCGTATTGACTTGTTGAACAGATATCAAATAGATTTCAGAAATAAAAATTAATCAAAGTTTAAATAAGACAAAATGGATTGTGAATGAACACACAAAACTTTTAAATAAACTAAAGACAGTCCTTCAATAAATACAAAACAAAATATTGGCAAACACAAATAAATTTTAAATAAATACAAACAAAGATTATCTATTCATTTGACAAGCACACAACTGAATTTTCTAAATTAAAATAAAAAAACAGTTATGAATAAATTATTTATTTAGTCCACTACAGATTTCAAGAACGCAATTTAAACAGACCTATTATTTAGAATAAAAATAAAAAACACAAAAGAGAGATTCTGATGACTTAAGATTGAAATATCGAAAGTAATAAAATAAGAGGAAAACTAGAGCAAAAATTTAAAATCCGAAATGTAAAAAACAAGGTAAATCGAGATTTAGAAACTTGGGATATTAAATTGAAAAACAAATGAATGAAATCAATTTTTAAGAGAATTAGAGAGAATGACAGATCGAAAATAGACTCAATTAAATTAGAAACTAAAAAAATTTATGGACTTAGCGAAGAGAAGAGAAAAAACAAGGATAGGAAATCAGAAAATCAAATCGCAGATCAGTTAAACTAACCTCGAATAGAAATCCAACCATATATAAATGAAAAAAAATCTAGAAAAATGATTCTAAGGACCATACAAATCCAAAATAGACACACAAATGAAATTTTAGAAATGGGAGAACTCGTTGAAGAACAAGCTTTTGCTGGGAGGAGATGCCATTGCCTCCTTCGATTTCGCTGAAGATTACGATTTCTCCACGAAATGCTTATAATTGTGCGCAAGAGAAAATAATCGCCTTCCCATTTTCTATCTTTCCCTTGAGGAAAACCCTTGTTTTTTCTTTTCACCGAGCGAGAGAGAGAGAGAGAGTTCGTAACCCCCTTTCTTTTCTATTGGCTTTTATCCAGGGTTTTTGGGTATATTCACCATTCTTAAAAATACCTAAAAATGAAATAAGAATTTTGTTAAGCAGTAAAAAAAATTAAAATAAGATACAAATAGAAAATATTAGTAGTAATAAGTCAAAACAATAGCATGTGTTATCATTAAATATTAAAATTGATGTTCTTAAGTGATGATAATGTAGAATTAAGCATAGAAACTAAGATAATCGGGATAATAATAATATTTGATAGTGTTATGAGTATAAGGCTTAATTATTGTTTAATACCTATCTTTAGGAGCATACCCTTATATCTTTTGAATACTAAAACAATGATAATGATAATCCTATCTTTAGAATATCTTAATCAAATGTTTTACTAACAGATGAGGAAATAAGTAATCTAGAGCTTATTCTTAGCGGCATCCGCATTCTGAAGGCAAAGTGGGTCAATCACTCAAGCTGTTGGTACCAGCACTAACTAGGACATACCCTTCTAAATCATTTAGATGAAAATCTATCAATCCAAATCTAAAAGCTGCTTAATATAATATTTCATAAAATGCCTTATTTTAAGATAATTATGCATAATTAAATAATATATTTTAGAGTAGATTATTTCCATCTACATTTGAGATTATACTTAGGTTCTAATGTTAAATAATAAGAGAAAATACTTTTTATACACTCATTTATTTTCTAGGTTTTATTTTCTAAGAGAAATGCGTATATTCTTTAAATAAAAATTTATTCTCTTGTTATTTATCAAATTAAAATTATAGATTATTTAAATTTTTTATCCAACAAAACAAATTTGGATTAATTTAGAGTTGTATTTTCATAGTTATCAATTTCTAATTTTTAGGGATTTAAAAATAATTTTTTTGAAGTTTTATGAATTGATTTTAGATTTATTTGGAATTTCAAAATAAAAAATTGGTTTTTGTTGTGCACTGACGTGGAACCTCATGCGGTAACAGAATGACGTGTCACCACATGGCGACGTGAACACCCAACACATGTGTGTACATGTGTGTGCATGAGTGCACACGTGTGTGCATTGATAACAAGTAATTTATACATGAATTTACATGATTATTAATGCAAATTAGGGCATAACATATTCCATTATGCATGTTATCATATTTTTAGTGTATATCTATCATTTCATGTAATTTTAACTTATGATCCTAAATGTATTATTTTTAGGGATAATTATGCAAAATTCAAATAATATAGTTTTATTCATATCTATATTTGAAGTCATAATTGGATTTTCATGATTACATAAAAAGAGAAAATATTTTTATATACACTCTTGTATTTTTCTAAATTTATTTTCTTAGAGAAATGAGTTTATTTTTTAAATAAAATTAATTCTCTCATTATTTAAATTTTAGAATGATAGATAATTTAAAATCTGATCCAAAAAATAAATTTAGATTAATTTAGAGTTGTATTTTGAAAGTTATGAATTTTCTAATTTTTAGAGATTTTTATGAAATTTTTATGGTTTTCTTAGACTTACTTTTTATTTTTAGAAATAAAAATATGGTTCTATATCGTGCAATAACATGGCAGCTGATGATGCAGGGCGTCGCCACGTGGCAACGTATGTGTGCATATGTGCGTGTGTGTGCGTATGTGGTGACGTATGTGTGCGCGTGTGTGCGCAAGTGTGTGTGCGTATGTGTAATTAATGGGTTAAGCATCCTTTTCAAGATATAAGCTAAGCCCATTAATACGCATACCTTATATACCCATCACATCGAGTTAATTATTCATGTGGTACTATTTTTCTTTATTTTTATTTGCAGGTGACATGGCGCAATCTCGAACGAACGATTGCGCAATTTAATCGCGATTGTCGATTTTCACTTACTCGAGGGGGTACGTGACTACATCTAAGGAAAATTCATTTTAAAATGATTTAATCTTAGCCGCTTATTTGGAGAGTTATGACGGTCAAGATTAAAAGTGCCCGATGGACTCTCGTGGACATCTGGACTCACCTCAAAGGCTTCTTATTCATGCACTACTGATAACATGCATATTTAACTTGAAATACTTTCATATTAAACCAATATTAATGCTTATTTTATGTAATTATTATGCATGTTATCATAGTTATATGAATTTTCATCATTGACATGCCATTTTACTAAAGTCCATATTTTTGCATTATTTAGGGTTAATTATGTGTTTTATTGATGCTTGACCTTGAAAAAGGTTAAACAATTGGAAATTAACCATTTTCCTTGATTTTTTTACTTTACTGAATGATTAAAAGACGAAATTATGAGAAGAGAATGATGGGATGAATCAAACCAGAACTTCAAAGGGTTGACTTAGTACTATTTTGAATTCATCATATTTTCTTGATTTAATTTATATTTCAGGTGGCATGGGATTAAAGATATAGAAAAATGCAATCCAATGCAGAAAATTTGACTCAAAAAGGCCTTTTAAATTGAAAGTTATGAATTTTTGAAGTTAATATATTTTTCTAGATTGTATTTTGATTTTTCAGGAATTTTTCAGAATGTTTAAAACCTAAAAATCAGAAAAAAGGGTTTATAAATTAAGCGCTGGACCTGTGCGGAGCTGACGTGGCACGACGCGGATACATGGCGGCATCACGAGAGCTGATGCGGACCCACTTGGGTGCCTATGTGGCGCGATGGGTCAATCGGGCTAAGTGTGTGGGGCCACACGTATAGTGGGCCCAAGAGATGGATAAGGGGGCGTACTAAGGCCCATTGGGCCATGCAAATGCATAAGGGCATCTGCCCTTATATATGCGATTGTTTCTCTCCTTTTTTCCGCATGGGACTAAAATTCTCTTTTGATTTGCAGGCTACGTGATAGATCATGGAGAATCCGATCTCACGCGTGAAAAGGCGCGTGCCAATGTGGTAATTCAGAGCCATCGATCGCTTGAGTAAAATCCGACGGTCGCAATTTAATTGCACACTCAGAAAATGATAGAGCAACACATGGCTGCTTTACAACACTCCGATTAAGATCAAACGGCGAAAATCAAGGAGGATTGGAGCCCGCATGATGTAGGATATTTATGAAAATGTATCTAAATCCTACAGTATGGGGAGGATCTATGAAATGATATCAATATGAGAGTGGATTATAAATCATGTGAGAATATACTGTGATTTAATTCAGGAATTTAAAGATATATGATGATATTAATATAGACGATAAGATGAATAATAAGAGAAGAGAAGAATATATTTAATTGAGTGAGAAATATTTAAGAATAGGATAATTAAGGATTAGTCTTTGAAATAATTTATGAGAAGAGATATAGGATAGAAGATATAAAATAGATGTTATAAGTAAGAAGAGAGAGAATATGGAATAGAGAATATTATTGAAACAGTGATAGGAAGTATGAACGATAAGAGATTATATATATAGTAATATAGAAATAGGGAGAGAGGAAAATAGAAACGGAATGGGTGAAAAGGAGAGGACGAGGAAGCTAATGTGGGACTTTTAGATTTTGGAACTGAACTTTTATTCACCGTTAAAATAGATGAGGATCATTACCTGATCAGGACGACGAAGATGATGCTCGGGAATTTTCTCCTCACGATACAGAATGTCCTCGGCAAATCTCTGACGGAAGATGGATGAAAGACGGACAGAACGGGAGGGAGAATAGAGGGGAAGGATAGAACTCGGAGAGAAGGATGATGCGGGAAGAGATGATGGAGATACGGAGGAAGAACAACATGAAACACAAAGGTAAAAACCGAACCAAGGGTAACCCAAATTTTCATAAAACAACTTGGTTTTCTTTCTTACAAGTTTACATTTTATAGAAGTGGAGAGAGTGGTAGTTACGTCGGACGTTACGTCGCACCGGTTCTTTCCACGTGGGTTGAGCGGTTGAATTAGATTGGCACCCTTTTGCGCTCACTCGGCGAGGCATGAAAAGAGGAAGGTTGACTCTGGCGATGATTTCCGTACGTGAATGATCCCGCGAGAGTCCTTCGGATTTAATTCGGTGTGGTGATATCCCGTCGTATTATCGCCGATAATTTCGAAACGGTGTCGTCGAGACTTATTTCTGGGAATTTCTGACTTTCGTAGCAAATATCGACGACAGTTTTGGGCCGAGAAGATCGATCAGTTGGGCCGCTAGAAACGTCGACAGAGATATTCGGGTGAAGTGATGGCTGGAGCTCCGGCTTCGCTTAAATTATCTCTTCCGTTATGCTCTTTCTTTGTATGTCAATGCCACTGCAACTTCACTGTAAGTCAACGCCTATTTCGAAGTCGTCGGCTTGATCGTTGTGGATGTGGAGAACTTCTTCGACTTCCCAGTTTTCTTCTCCAGTAACATGTTCGCGGTGTTGGAAGTGGTTGACCGGTTGACCCGACTTCGCGTTC
The DNA here is from genome assembly GCA_024174645.1 of Lemna minuta. Taxonomy (NCBI): domain Eukaryota; kingdom Viridiplantae; phylum Streptophyta; class Magnoliopsida; order Alismatales; family Araceae; genus Lemna; species Lemna minuta. The sequence continues at coordinate 4,617,376 of CM044116.1, read as the reverse complement.
TTATCGTTCACTCCGTGCGATGATGAAAGAATGGTAGCGGGTGGTGATAGTGATTCTATTCATGAAGGCGCTTTAATAAGCTTTGTCGCCCATTTCCGTTGTGATCGCCAAATGAATTTGCATTCCCGGGAGTCCTTCCGGGTCTTGTTCCAGATTATTTCGATCCGACCATCACGTCCTTCAATGTTGCGAAGGCTTACTCGGATTTCTCTGAGCCTGGAGAAGGTGGACGCTGCTTTCTCTACCCTTTGACTTAGGATAGGATTAGTCAGTTCTATTCCTCGATATGGGCCGGGAAGGGATATAACTCAGCTCGGTTGTCTTCTTTAAGGGCAGATCCTTCATGTTGAGTATCATAAATAGATGCATGATATATTCATGCAAAAAGGTTTGCCTTGAGTAAGAACAATAAGATAGTGTACTTTCATAAAATAGATCTCCTACAAGCTTATCTAAAGGTGGTTTTCAAGGAGGAGGACATTTAATATCAAAAAGGATTCCTATTAATTTCTTGAGATCATTACTTTGTACTTATATAAGGTTACCTATGATGTGGTGGAGAAGGTTTTGGAAAATAGGGAACCTATATCAAAGGAAAAGGGGTGGTTGACTTGGTCCACTCAAGGAATTCTAAGTTTCTAAAGATAAGGATTAAATGTTTGACCAAGTCAATCTTTAGATCAGTATAAAATAGGGAAGGAGGGAAAATAAATCCCTTAAGATCTACTCTCTCTTTAATGATTTAGAGAGGTCTTGTTCATCCATTAAATGAATGGATAATTTTTTTAAAACTCATGAGGAGGAGGAGGATAGGTTCACTTAGAACCCTTGTGTTCATGTTTCAAAATAATTCTCCATCATTCCCCCGGGGTTGGAGGACTTCATCTCCGAGGAAGTGTCTTTCATATATAATAAAAGTCAGAAGCAAATGAGGGGCATAATGTAATGGATCATGAGAAGTAATCCAAGAAGCATCACTTATTGTATTGCCATTCCATTGTAATAATAATGAGTAATCATCCTCTTTAAGATCAGTGATAATAGTTCGATGATCAATGATCATATCTATAAGTCCAACATTAGACACAAGAGTAGAAGAAAGAAAAATAATTTGGAAGGAATTGACTTTCAAGAGGATGGGAAGATGAAAACATTTCAATAGGTAGATCATTCTCATGAAATTCTATTAAGTCCAAAGTAGTAAGTGAAATAGATATGCCCCAATAAATATGATACCAAATATGTGTATTAGTTTTAAGAGAAGTTTAAAAGGAATATAATTTTTTTGTTGAAATTTAAAAGAGAATTTAAGAAGTTTAGGAGAGTGAAATTTAGTATCTACTAAATCACTTGGTTTAAGAATTTTATATCTTCTAGGAAAAGCAATAAAGGTTTTATATCGTTTATATGAGGATGCAAATTTTTTTAAAACAATATCATGAATGATATGATCATGCTCAATGGATATTGTCTTATCTAATTCATGAATTTCATCTTCTAATTTAAATTCCTTGCTATCATTAGTAGGTAAAGGATTAGAATCATCCATAACTATGATCATTTTTAAGCAATCAGCTTTAACATGCCCTACTTTCCTGCATTTATAACACCTAATGATCCTATTTGATCTAGGGGTAGGGTTTATGCATGGGATGGTCTTTGGAAGGCTGCTAATCATATCCTCATTGAGATATTCTTTTAAATCATTTACTTCCTTAGACATAGGGGTGTCCACTCTAGTTTCATTATACTCATAATCAATCTTATCCTTTAGATAATGATCATTAGAAGGCACGAAATGAGAGAAATGAGGATCATCATTAATAGGCTCTTCTGGAATCTCTATTTGAGGAGAGCTATCTTCCCAAGAGTTGGATTCATCCTGAGATTCTAACTTCTGAAGCCTCATGTCTATCTGATCTATTTCCTCCATAAGGGCTCTAGCCCAAGTAGGTATGGGTTCCTCTAGAGATTCTAGGTTCTCATCTTCATTATCATGCTGATTTAATTTTCTATTAAGGGCTTGCATTTCTTCTACAAAAGCTCTAGCCCAAGAAGGCATGGGTTCCTCTTGGGTGGGATTCATGATGATCACTATATCTTATGGATAATACTACTTCCCATTTAAAATGATATCAATTCAAACTGAGCTCTGATACCAAATATGATGTAGGATATTTATGAAAATGTATCTAAATCCTACAGTATGGGGAGGATCTATGAAATGATATCAATATGAGAGTGGATTATAAATCATGTGAGAATATACTGTGATTTCGTGATAGATCATGGAGAATCCGATCTCACGCGTGAAAAGGCGCGTGCCAATGTGGTAATTCAGAGCCATCGATCGCTTGAGTAAAATCCGACGGTCGCAATTTAATTGCACACTCAGAAAATGATAGAGCAACACATGGCTGCTTTACAACACTCCGATTAAGATCAAACGGCGAAAATCAAGGAGGATTGGAGCCCGCATCGTGGGATTGTGGCCCACCTATTACGCGTTACGTGGCATCATCATGAACGTGATATACGTGATAGATCATGGAGAATCCGATCTCACGCGTGAAAAGGCGCGTGCCAATGTGGTAATTCAGAGCCATCGATCGCTTGAGTAAAATCCGACGGTCGCAATTTAATTGCACACTCAGAAAATGATAGAGCAACACATGGCTGCTTTACAACACTCCGATTAAGATCAAACGGCGAAAATCAAGGAGGATTGGAGCCCGCATCGTGGGATTGTGGCCCACCTATTACGCGTTACGTGGCATCATCATGAACGTCCAAAGCTTCTTCAGATGGCTCAGATTTTTCATGACGAATTCTCTATAAATCAAAGTTCTCTCTTTTGAAATAAAACTTTTGGTTGAAATGTGAATATACTGTGATATACGTGATAGATCATGGAGAATCCGATCTCACGCGTGAAAAGGCGCGTGCCAATGTGGTAATTCAGAGCCATCGATCGCTTGAGTAAAATCCGACGGTCGCAATTTAATTGCACACTCAGAAAATGATAGAGCAACACATGGCTGCTTTACAACACTCCGATTAAGATCAAACGGCGAAAATCAAGGAGGATTGGAGCCCGCATCGTGGGATTGTGGCCCACCTATTACGCGTTACGTGGCATCATCATGAACGTCCAAAGCTTCTTCAGATGGCTCAGATTTTTCATGACGAATTCTCTATAAATCAAAGTTCTCTCTTTTGAAATAAAACTTTTGGTTGAAATGTGAAGAAATTAAGCGTCTTTGGAAGAAAATCTTATGTCCTTCGTGATTCTCTTGCGTTCTAGACTCAATCACGAATGGATTGAGGCAAGGTAATCATGAAATATTGTGAGAAGACATTTGCATTGCAAGAAAACATTTGGATATCATAAGGTAAGTCAATTTGATGATTTTGATCGAGATCTTAATTTCGGGAATTTTTTGTTGACTGATTTTGGAAAAATCATTATAAATTCAATTATTTTCTAAAAATCATAAATTTTATATCAAAATTCTCCATTTCTCTCTAGTTTCTAAAAATTTAATTTTCGTAATATTTTCTTAGCCTTTTCATCTCTGGTTTAAATAGAAAGTCGAGTCTAGTCAAAGTCAATGCTTTGACCTTGAACTTTGATTTTTCTTCTCAAAATATAATTTAAAATTCTTTGAAATATCTTCTCATATATTTATATTATTTCCATTAATAACATAACACATTTAATTCTTAGATACCTGATAAAAGCATAAAAACTACTTATAAACACCCAAGAATCCCTTTATTTAGCTCAAGTAACTCATGAACATATCATCATATTCACTAGTTTATGAGTTAATAATTCTATGCTATGAGTACATTAAGAAGAACTTTGGTACATGAATCTTTTTGTCTTCTTGATTTTAGGAACCTAAAAGCAAGAGAAGAGAAACAAGATCATTTGAAGGAGGTGTTTAGAAGACTAATGGGCTGTCCAAGGTGTTTCTATTAGAGCCCGACTCAAAAGAAGAATTAGTTTCTCCCTCTTTGGAGGGGTTCAAAAAGGAGAATCGGAACCGTGGGGAAGGCTCGTTTTTTCTAGGGTTTCTTTTTCTCGTATTTCCAACCTCTCGCTCTCCTAGCGGTCTTCACCGAGGGGAGAATGTAATGGAAAAGCTACTCGTGGTTAAAGTTATTCTCGTTCTTCGGCACCATCCCTCTCTAAAATCGCTATGTTGTTTCTAGATTTCTTTCTCGATTTCTAATCTCTCCCAGCATTTTGCTCTCTCGGTAGTTTTTCGGCATTCTTCGAACTTTTTCTCCTTCCCTGATTTCCATCTCTGCGTCTTGTTCTCTCGCTCCGCGTTCTCCTCGCTTCTTTCCTTACTTCCCTACCGGATTTCCTTACTTCGCACCATTTCTCGCTCAGCACCTCCTCCTGCTCTCTCTCTAACGCTTTCTTCTAGCTTCTCTCTTCCACCTCATCTCATCCTTTGATTTCACCCGCTCTAAAACACTCTCCTTCTCTAAGCCTTCTTACTTCACCGTTATCTCCTCTCCTTCCCCGTCCTCTATTTCCCTGTCCCTCTTGCTTTGACTCTCTAACTCTTCTCCAAAAAAATTTCTCTCGTGATTTCCTTCTCTCCCGCTAAAAGCCGCCTCTCGTGTTGCATACTGTTCGTCGCGCTCTTCCCGCCTATCTTATTTCTGTGGTTCTTCTCTTTCTAAACCTCTTGTTCGTCTCCGCTCGCTCTCTCTATTCCTCTATTCTTCTTGCGTTGTCTTACCGTTTTTCTCTCATAATCACCGTCGATCTCTCCTATTTTCTACCTTATTTCCCTAGTTTCCGTAGGCTTTCTTCCTTACTCTCCTCTCCCTTCTCGCTAGTGCGATTTCCCTCTTTCTCGTTTTCTCTCCTCTCTCCCTCGAATTTACCCCATAATCTCACCGTATTGTTAGCTCCTCCTCTCTCTTAATTTTTCGTTCTTTCCTCCGCTTTTAAAAAGCTCTGCGTTACCTCCTCGTTCTCTCCTCACTGTCTTCATCGCTCCTCTCTAAACCTCTCTCATTTTCGCCCTCTTCCAGGTATATCCAGCATATTCGCCTCCGTCGCTTCTCCCTTTCATTTATATTTTTATATTATCATTTCCGATTCCTCTTTTCATATTCGCTCGGATTCCTCCCTGACTCTCCCGATTTCTCTAGGCCTCCCTCACATTCTCTTCCTCCCGCTCTCTTTCTAATTTTCTCTTTCCTTCTTCTCGCGCTGTTCTTTCTCCCTCTCTTCCGAGTTCGACACTCGGCTCGTCCTCAATCTCTGTACACGATCTCTCTCCCCTTTCACGCCTCTCTTTCTATCTATCTCTTTCGCTATCTTCTCTCGCGACCTCACGCACTCCCTCTCTCTCCCATTTCTTCCACAATCTCTCTCTCTCGCCATCAATTTCCTTTCTTCTCTCTCCCTATCTCTCTCGCGATCTCACTTTCTCTCTCCGAACATCCTCTCACGCACTCTCTCTCTTCCTCTCATTTCTGAACTGTCTGATGTACTTCTTTATTTTCGTTTCTCCCCATGCGTTTCTTTAGTCTCCCCGCCATCCTAGATGATTCTCTCTCTCTCTCCTATTCTTTCTAATCTCTCTCTTTCTACTCTCTCTCTTTCTACTCTCTCATATTTTATATTACTTCTCTAGTCTCACTCTCTCTCTCTCCCATCACAATTATCTCTCTCCCATTCCTTCTCAAAATTTACACTCTTTCTATCTTTCTCTCTCATTCTATATCTAGCCCTCTGCTATTCATCTATTTTATTACTCCTTATTTATTTCTCCTGAAAACATCCTTTCTCTAGCTCCTTATTCTCTCTAATTCTCTCTCCCTCGCACTACATTTCTCTCCCAATTGCCCAACTCCTCATACCTAAGCCTATTATTGATAGTATTGTGCCCTAGAATCCCTGTGGATCGACCTAGAAAGCTATACACCCTACATAACTCTCTCATTCTTAGCTTCCTAGCTTATAAATAGTAAGTTTGTTAGGCTTGAATATACGACGACTTTGAGCCTATCAATACCCTAATTAGACTTACGTTTGACCAAGTCAACTCTTCGATAAAAGTCAACCGTGTTCTCGGTGGTTTGACCCGATCTCATCGATATACTTAATTTCTGATTTTTAAATCATTGTGAGTTCACAATTAGAAATTTTGTTTGACCGACAATCGTGTGTTTCAATGACGCAGTAAATCGTACCGTGAGCGACATGACAAAATCTGAGCACTTTGTTGTCAATTGAATGGACACGACTGAACGATGATGATTGATGACCAGGCATTTAATTTGAGTCGTTGATCAAAGATGGAGGGGCAAATTTAAGAGTTGCGCCCAAATTTCTCTACAAATTATGTGTTCTTCGAAGGAAAATTTTATTCTAGGATGTTTTGAGCAACTCAGTCCTAGAATCTCTTTTTTCTTCTTCTTCTAGACTCGCTTTCACATCCAAGGAGTGTATGAAATTAAGATTTTTATGGAGTGAATAAGAAGAAATCACCTCTTGAATGTCGAACTTCGTTTTTGAAATTGCTGAATGAAAAGCCTTTGATCTAGAGATCAAGTGGATCATTTTGAGCGCAACTTTGGGTTAGATTACGTGTTTTCCTCTGAATCTTTCTTTTTGTAGCATTAGATTTTAATTTTGAACGGTAGATTAATCCAATTGTAGATCATTTTAGATTTTCTTTCTTTTTGCAAACAAAATTTGATCCTCAATTTCACTCCTTGACTTTACCGCGAATACTAATCCAAATTCTATGATTTTTAATTCTGTGGATTTGTCTTGGAGTATTCATTCTTAATATATTAAAATTCCTACTTTCGCACCTCAATTCATCATCCTATTTAATCAAATTTCAAAGATATCTTAAAAATCCCTTATTTCTTTTTATGGATTCAACCCTTATTTACCATTATATTATCTAGTTCATAATTAGTTCTCTAAATTGATGAGTTTGGTAATTATTTTGACATGAGTTCATGTGTATTCAATGACTGCATGAATTCGTTTCATCATGCGCATGTGTGTGCGAGTGTAACTAGTGGGTTAAGCATCCATTAAGGATTTTCGCTAACCCACTATATCACTCTAGTTATATACCCGTCTAATTGCATTTATTTATGTCATGTGGGACTATGTTTTGTTTTATCTTTTCGCAAGTGATGTGGGGTGCTCAAAATCATCTGATCGACATAAATTAATGCAATTTAATTTGATCCCTTCATTTGCACTTAAGTAGGGGCAGGGGGTGGTAAGCGGCCGCATCTAAATGGATGATGATTCGTTTTATTAAATGGATCAATCCTAGCTGTTCATCTCACAAGTTATGACAGCCAGGATTTACAGTGTCATCTAAGAATCTGAAATGATGATTCACGATCGAACGAATGAGATCTCGCAATGCTCTCTCTTCACACGATCATGTGGCGCGATCTTGACATTCCAATGAAGATACGACGATCACAATTTCACCATAACCATTCACCTCTTTGGATTCCATCACTACCGTTGATGTCATCAAGGAGAAGATCTGACGATCAACCCCAATTTCAAAACATTATAAATTCTCTCTGTTTGACAAGACACGTAGTTTTGGATGTTTCGAGCAAATCGAACTATTTAGGCAACTCAGTCCTTCAATCTCTTAATTTCTTCCTCTTCTAGACTCATTTCCGTGTCCAGGGACTGCTTGAAATCAAGATTTCACTGAAAGAATAGCGAGAAATCGCTTCTTGAATGCCGAATTTTGTCTTTAAAATCGTAGAAGGAAAAGCCCTTGATTCGGTGATCAATTAGATCATTTCGAGCGCGACTTCGGGTTAGATTATGTATTTTCTTCGAAATATTTCATCTTGTATCATTATCTTTTAATTTTGATTTGTAGATAAGGTTAATTTTAGATTTTTTTTTGTTTTCTCTCTCTTTGCATTCGGATATTCTATTTGATTTTTGCTTCCTAATTTCTCCTCGAATCTTGATCTAAATTGATTGATTTTTGATTCTGTGGATTCATCTTGCCGTTTGCTCTGTAAATCTACTAAATTCTCTAATTTCTCACCTTAATTCATTGTCCACTTTGATCAAGTTTTGAAGAACAACTTGAAAATACCTTAACTCTACATGGATTTGAACCTTATTCACCTTGCTACTATCTTATTCGTAATTATTTCTCAAAATGTGTGAGTTTGGTAATTGTTTTGACACGGTTCCGTGTGTTTTCAATGAAGATGCAAAATTGTTTCGTCACCCTTGCTCTCCCTAATTGTCCCGTGTTGGTGACTTTGATTAATCTACCTTTCGACTAGTACGAGCATATAGATGAGATTATGGATGAAATTATCATTGTTAGTTGACGAGACGAGACCGCGAGGTCGTCGATTTCACATGGTCTCGTGTAAAAAATTAAGCCCAACTTACCAATTTTGGGAATTTATAACGAATTGAAGGGTATGATGGTAAATAAGGGTCGAATCCACAGGAAATTAAGGTATTTTCGAGATATCTTTTGAAAATTGATCAAATTGGACGATGAATTGAGGTGAGAAATTAGGGAAAATGGTGGATTTAGAAAGATAACTCAAAGATCTATCCGTAGAATAAAAAATTACTCGATTTGGATTAGTAATCACGGAGAAATCAAAGATGGAAGTAGGAGGAAATTTTCGGAATCGCGAAGAACACAAATTGAAATTTAAACGAAATTAAACTTAAATTGAAATCCTAAACCTAAAATTGATGATACATGACTTTAGATAAGAGGAATAACTTGTTTTCTAACCCAAGATAACGATCAAATCGATCCAATTGATCGCTGGATCGACAACTATTCATTCCGCGAATTCAATCGTGAACATCGGTGTTCAAGAGACAAATTCTCCTCGCACGATCATCGAAATCCCTCTTATAAACACTCCGTAGACACGATTTCGAGTCTAGAAGCAATTAAAAGAGAGAGATTCAAGAGAGGAAGGGTATAGATTGATCAATTAGGTGAAATCGCTCGAGAATGCTTACAAAAGACGAAGAACATGTCTATTTATAGCCCAAATTGGGCGAAACCGTCCGATCAGTGCGTTAAGCTCCATCAACGGTGCAGATTAAACGCCTCTTTAGTGAAACGGTATGAATAAGTCATGGCCATCAGATCACAGTTGGACGCTCCAGATCAATCCTCACGTCATGTGTTATAAAATGCATCAATTTCAGCTCGTTAGATCGCGATCCGACGGTCACGATGCGTTTTGGCGCGTTAAATCGTGACCGTCATAACTCCTCATTAATGCGCACGTGTTTGATCTGCGATGTGTGGACCGCGCGTCCACTCGATCAAGGCGTGTGATGCCGCCACGTCGCCCCCAGTCTGATCGTTATAATTCCCTTTATTTGGCACGTGTTTTGATCAAATCAGGTGGTCCGCGTCCACGCGATCGACGCGTGGATCTTCTGATGCGCCGCCAATCCGACACCTCTCCTCGCTCCACGTGGCCTGCAACTCAAGACAGCTGTGTGGGACTTTTGTCCCACACGGAAAAGATTAGAAACTCCGTCGGGTTTATAAGGCCCGACGGACTAAGAGGTCGAATACCCTCCCGATATAGGGGAGGCTGAATACCTCTTATTATATATAGTATGAATAAATATATATGTATAATGCGCCACGTAGGCGCTGCGCGGGCCCTCGTGGCTGTGCCATGTGGCCTTGAGTGCAACGTCGCACCCACCCTCGGACCCGCGCGATTATTAGCCCCTTTTTACTCTCTTTTTTTATTCATTTTATAATCGATTTAAATCGAAATTAAATCGGAAAAAAATCCAAAAAAAATCACTAAAAATTGTAAAAATCTTATCTTTTAAAATACAACTCCAAATTAATCCAAATTTCTTTCATTTGATCTGAAATTTAATTATCTATCATTCTAAAAAGTCAAATTATTTAAATCTTATTTCAAAAATAGATTCATTTCTTTAAGATTTTAACTTTAGAAAATTAGATGAATGTTCATAAACATGATTTCTCTCATTATTTAACTTTAAAAACCATTTATAATCTCAAGTAAAGATGGGTTATAAAATCTTTAATCTTTAATTTATCATAATTAACCCTAAATTAACGCATTTTGAGATTATAACATAAAATTGCATAGAATGATAGAAATGCACTCAAAGTATGATAACATGCACATAAATGTAATGTTTTATGCCTTAATTTGCATTAATAATCATGTTTTATCATGTTAAGATTGCATGTTATCATTAGTGAAGTTGGGATGCTTCAAAAGTTTCTAGTGCATTGGCAGGGGCACCCATCTTCAAACAATTCATGGATCACCAAAGCATCATTGATAAAGTTGAGGCCAGATCTTTATGCACTATTTGGGTCTTCAATGGCAAACTCAACAGAGTTGAGTTCTTCTGACTCTTGGGAGATTTGTGGAGTCTGTCCTATGACCCCACAAAGCACCCATGGTGAAATTTGACTGAATGCTCCACTGATAGTGCCCCACGTGGTGCCTTTGGTGGAGATGGCATTTGTAAATTCAAAGCACATCAAGCCTAGACTAGCAGATAGACAGCCGCAAGAGAATGTACACAAGGGAGCTGACGATCGGACGCCACTAGAAACTTAATTCCCGGGTTGGTGATTTGCCATTTTTGGTTTTTTGTACTCAGTGGGCCAGCCTGTAAATAGGCTTGACCAAGGAACCTTTTTTGTTAAGGAGGGAATTTTGGGATTTTGCTAGTGTCACCTAGTGGTGTCCGCTCTCCTTCCCTCCCAGCCCCTCTACCCGAATCAGCTCCCACGAGTGAGCAGTGCCTAGTTGGACCTTCTTGAGGAATATCGTTGGAGCTTCTCCTACCGTCATGACCCACTACACTGTCGATGCTGAAGGTTTGCCCATCACCCTCTCAAAGTTATCTCTTCCACTGCTTCTCTCATGCCTCCACCGCCATCAGGGTCAAGATTGATGGCACCCGCACTTCTCTTCCCCCTCCCCTCCCCTTGCCCAAGTCCATGTCCCTTTCATCTTCTCTCATGTCGGGCCTATTTCCTATGGTGGTTAAAATTTTTGTTGTTGGCTGTACTTAGGGCTAGGCGTCGGATTCAATAGGGATGGGCAATAGCACCATCACCTTCTTGCATCACCTGAGTGGCATCTCATCTTGCTTAGAGATGTTTAATCCTACCTGACATTTTAAGCACTCCATGTAAAAAGGGTGGATATCCTTGAAAATGGTGGGCCGATAAAAAACTGCACTATAAGCTTTTGTTTGCAGTCTTCAGTGTGGTAAAGTGTCCTCCACACGCTGATGAGTGACAAATCGCTAGACTGTCTCGTTGCTCCTCACTTGGTATGCACCACCAAATGATTTGGTCGTATCCAAGATGTGACAAAAGTGGTTCTTCCCATAATTAATACTCAAGTTCATGGAAGAACTTATTCTTTTGATGCTGACTCCAATGATCTAGCATTGTTCTAGTCATAAGGAAGTTGACGATATGTGAAAACTAAGGGGTGCTGGTTGATATCGCAAGGAGATGCTCATCAAGAAATGTGTCACAAATGTCTCGTGTATCTGGAATACGGAGACATGATAGGTGATCTGCCATCGAGTTCTCGTTGTTGTTTTTGTCTTTAATCTCCAAGTTAAACTCTTGAAGAAGCATCACCCATTGTATTAGTCCCCTTATACACGGGCTACCCCTAAACCTTATACTAATATATGTAATATATATGAGATATCCGGTCCACGTGTCACATCCGCTTACCACGCAGGCAGGCGCGCGTTTCCACGTGGGCCCGTGGGCCCGCGCGCTAAAACCATCTTTTATTTATTATTATTATTTTTTTATTATTTTAAAACATTTAAAATCGAAAATAAATCAAATTAAATTTAGAAAAATTCCAGAAAATTCCTGAAAATTGTAAAATTCATAACTTTTAAAATATAACTCCAAATTAAGTCAAATTTGTTTTGTTGGATTCAGAATTAAATAATCTATCATTATAAAAAGTCAAATTATAAAAATAATAAGAGAATTAATTTATATTAATTTTATACATTTATGTATTATATAAAATAAATTCATATAAATACATAAATTGTAATAAATGTGTTTTCTCTTCTATTTTCAATTTTAAAACATGATTATGATCATAAATATAATTAGGATTAAATATTAAAATGTTTAATTATACATAATAATCCATAAATTGATGTATTTTAAGATCGTAACATTAATTTACACAAAATGATAGAAATATGCTAAAAAGATGATAACATGCATATATTTGTAATGATTAATGCATTAATAACTATGTAATTACATGCATGAATAGCATGTTATCAATTATCTTACTATTTTATTTTTATTTTTTTGTAGTTTATATCAATGTACATACATAGTTGAAGGAACCCACTTATAACAAGAAACAATTTGGATAAATTTCGGGGACATGCGTCAACACGCATAAATGAGTTTTTCTCAACCTTTTTATTTCTCAGTACAATTTATAATCTTTTTCATGATATTCTTTCCATCATTTTATATACATAATGTTTTCATTCAGGGCAATGAAAGGTTTAAGTTGGGGGGTGAGGACTTAGAAAAACTCAAATTTTCAAAAATTTTAAACTTTTTACTACTTTAAAACTCTTTTTTTTTTTACCACTTTTAATACCGTAGAAGTCTTAAGCAGTTTAAGATCCTATTCCTAGAGATGTAGAAGTGAAGGCCTCATAGCCCATGTAATTACATTTTGAGTAATAAAGCCAAGTGATCTAGAGAAACCTTGGATTCTTTTTAATGGTTGACTTCTTTGGGGTTGGGCATCTAACAGGCACCGAGGAAAGTAAGTAATCAGAGGTTGAAGTGCTATTGGATTGAAACGAAGAGATTTTGAGTGAAGTTCAAGAAAACTCCTATCCCCTACCTTACATCAGCCAAACCTTCTTGGTGTGGGAATTCCTCGTTTCTGAACTTTCTCTTAGAAGAGTGCAATGTGCCATAATTATTGATGCACCTATCTTTTCCTTTAGGCATTTAGTTCCACCTTTTCCTTACCAGTCAATTAGACACCCAATTTCAGCTTCACTGATTATAATTACACTCCCAAGTGATAAACATGTCCACCACATTTTCTTTTTCCACCACATCCACATATCATTTTCCAATTTCCCTTACTAATAAATATTCCTTCCTAGTACACTTCAGAATTTTGAAAACTCTCTTCAAACATCAAGACCTCCTCCATGTCCTTGTTTTATGTAAAGTCTTCAAAAGTTATCTTCTTCTTCTCTAAAAAGTTAAAATATGCAAAAAAGAAGAAAAAGAAGAAGAAGAAAACGAGAAGAAAATATGAAATGAAGAAAAGAAGAAGACAAATGAGGAAGAGAAAAAGGAAGAGAGAAATAAGAAAAGTGAAAAGAAGGAGAAAAATATGGGAAAACCATCTCTACCATGTCAATACCATTTCCACTACTTCCATTCCATCCCATTTCCATCATGTGTATATCAATTCTACCACTCTACACCATCTCTACCAATTCTATCAATCCTTTTCTACCATCATCATCCACATCATTTGGGAGAATAATTAAACATCAGTGGTACCTTTCTTTGTATATAATATCCAACTTGTTTACATGCTATTTTCTTTTAACCAAGTCATTCCTTTAGAAATAGTATCTTTTTACTTTTTCAGCCACCTCATAACGATGCATCCCAAAGTAGGAAATCCCTTTGCAATGCACTCTTTAAAGGAGAAAGACGAGTTGAGGAGAATTATAATACACTAAGTAGCCTCCAAAATGAGTGAAGAAGTGATGTTAGAATTAGAGAGGTGAGAACTACATCTGCTCGTGAGAGTGTGAGAATCTTTTCATTCCCATAGCATCAAACCTTAGATATGCTCACCTCGATTACAATTGAGTATTGACTCGACTATTAGCGGATGAGCATTCCCCTATTATGCTCTAAGGAAGTCAACCTAGCTATGGAATCTAGATCACCATGGTCCACATTATGAGGAAAAGTAATCACACATTGATACACTTCACTTCTTTATTTGAAGGATCAAAAGGATGAAAAGACTTTCTAAGGAGATTAGATAGTGAATTGCTAAGAGACTAACAATTATTCAAGTTGGGGGGTGTGATAACATGCCTTTTATACATGAATTTACATGATTATTAATGCAAATAAAAGCATTAATTGTTCTAATTATATGCATGTTATCATATTTTAAGTATACTTCTATCATTTTATATAATTTCATGTTATGATCTAAAAATACATTATTTTATGGATAAGTATGCATAATTAAACATTATGATTTTAATCCTAATTATATTTGAGATCATAACTATGTTTTTAATGATGAAAATATAAGAGAAATGATGCCTATTAATATTTATGTATTTTATAAAGTTATTTTAGAAAATACATGAATGTATTTATTTAATTAAAATTCATTCTCACTATTTTAATATTTTGACTTTGTATGATGATAGATTATTCAATTTCTGATCATAAAAACAAATTTGAACTAATTTGGAGTTGTATTTTCAAAGTTATGATTTTTACAATTTATAGGAATTTTTTGGAATTTTTTTGAAATTATTTAAGTATATTTTCAATTTTAAATTTAATAAAATCAATTAAAAAAGGGCAAAAGGGGGTTATTTATCGCGCGGGACCCGCGCGGATGCGACGTGGCATGCACGGCCACGTGGCAGAGCCACGCGGACCGTCGCGAGCGCCTGCATGGCATGGAGGTGCCACGTGTGCGATATACATATTTATTTATATTATATATGGTTATAGTACATATAAGAATTCCGTTTATTGGAACTCGCTAACCCATAAAACCGTCGCACCTTATAAACCTGATATTGCTCTTTAATTTTCTCCGTGTGGGACTATTCGTCCTTTGATTTCTATTTCAGGCAACGTGGCTGAATATGGTGCGCTGGATCAAAAGCGCGTGGATTATCGCAAATAGATGCAGTGGACTTTGGGTCCACGCAATCATTATCAGCGCACGTGCCTTAATTAGGAGTTAAGTGAAATAATCATGACCGTCCATCTCCTGAGTTATAACAGTTGAGATTCGAAGCGCTCGATGAACCACTGATTAATCAAGACCGTCTGATGAAGATCCAACGGACGATCGAAACGACGGGCCTCTTCAAAGCACGCGACATAGCTCACTATGGACGCTCCATCGCCGATCGGACGCTCACAACTTAATCATGTCGATTCATCAAACGACGTGCAATCCTGACCGTTGATTGCGATGAACCACCTCATCCGATGGTTATGCCTCTTTTCTCCTATAAAACCAATGTTCTTCGTGAAACGGAACTGACCCTTGGATTTTTTGAGATTAATCGAACTGTTTAGACACCACAATTCAGGCGTCCATCGATTTATTTCTCTTCTTGACATGTTTCCGCTTCCGAGGAGCATTTGACATTGAATATTGATTGAAGGAATAAGGAGAAATCACATCTTGAACGCCATCTTCGTCTTCGAAATCGTGGAATGAAAAGCCATGCATTTGAAAAACCCCTCAATTTCGTCTTCAAAATTCTGAAATGAAAAGCCCTTCAAGTGCCACTTCGGGTTAGATTATGCATTTTCACTCTAATCTTTCACCCTATATCATTATGTTTAAATTTTGAATCAATTTTAGATTTAATTTCGGTGTTTCTCTCTCTCCTTGCAATCAATTTTCTACCAGAGTTTTGTTATTTGATTTCTCGTCGAATCTTGATCCAAATCAGGTCATTTTTTATTCCATGGATTCTTATTTAAGTTCTCTTTCCAAATTTACTTAAATCCTTAATTTCTCATGTCAATTCATTATCCCATTTGATCAAATTTTTAAGAACACCTCAAAAATACCTTAATTCTCCTTGGATTCAACCCCTATTCCCCACTATACTATTTGATTTGTAATTATAACTTTAAATTGGTGTGTTTGGAAATAATTTTGACACGTCTCCGTAGGTATTGAACGACCGTGCAGATTCATCTTGTCAACCACCCACAATAGATTTACGCACATTGGAACGATATCGTAAGGAGCTCATTATTGAAGTCTATCTTAGTGGCTTGTGACTATCTATTGCTTCCCAAAGTCGTGGTCAAGTACTCTATAGTACCCAAGTTTTAGATATGACATCGATTTTTTTCTTGGCTCTTCGAGTTAGCACCTGAGTCACTTTGAATGATGGAGTCACTTCGAGCATTGGATTGTCATCTCCTACATCACCTCCATTACAAGAGTCGTCTGCCTTACTAGCATATAGTACTTGTGGACGGGATGTAGGCCATAGCTTCAAGGCTACTACTTCTTGTGGTGGACAACCCACTTCTAAGGGCAATCAAATCTTCCCGCCTTGCACTTATTGTGCCAAGATCACTCATACTTCGGAGAAGTCTTGGAAGGAGTTTGGGAAGCTTGAATGGGCTCAAGCTATGTTTTCCTCTACTACTCCAAGCTTGACTCCTTCTAGTATATCTACACCACCAGTCAGACTAACCGTACAAATGACTTTCACCCAAGCAGAATATGAAATATGGAAACATTTTCAGGCATCCACATTGATTGCCAACTTAGCTTCTACATCATGTACACATACCTTTCTTGATTCTATATAGTCTTGGGTTATTGACTTGGGGGCTTCAACTAATATGACTTGAATCCCTTCTACCCGCTCTTCCCTTACTCTTACCATCGCCTATCCATCTGTATCCATTGCAGATGGTTGTTCTTGCTCTGTTAAAGAGTATGGATCGACCAAACCTACTCCCTCCCTTACTCTACTTAATTTTTTGTATGTTCCTTGATTTCCCACTCACCTTCTTTATTTTAGTACCATTACCCGTACACTTAATTGTGTTGCCATTTTCTACCATTTCTATTGTGTCTTCCAGGACCTTCATACTAGTCAGAGGATTGGTTTGGGGCATGAGAATGGTCGTGGGATCTATGAGCTCATGTCAGAAATCCCTTCCTCTAGGCTACGTGCTTTGTTTTCTAGCTCTTTTGTTACTTCTTCTATTTTGTGGCATCGTAGACTGACAAGCGATGAAACGTGCAATCGTTGAAACACACAATTATTGGTCAAAAAATATTTATAATTCCAAACTCAAGATGATTTAAAAAATTAGAAATCAAGTACATCGATAAGATCGAGTTGAATCTATAGAGAGCACGGTTGACTTTTAACGAAAGAGTTGACTCAATCAACTTGAGTCTAATTAGAGTTTTTAAGAAAAGAATCTACTGTATAATTAATGGAAATTGTACTAATATATGAGAGAATATAATTTTAGAGTTATGAAAAATATTTGGATAAGAAAAGTCAAAAGTCAAATTCAAAGCATTAACATTGACCCTACTTTGACTTTTTATAAAATCAGAGAAGAAAAAGGGGAGATAATATTATGAAAATTATATTTTAAGAAACTATAGAGAAAGAGGAAAATTTTGATATAAAGATCCTGATTTTTATTGCACAATTGGATTTACTCTGATTTTTCTAAAAATATAATTTTTAGAAAATTATATTTTAAGAGATTTGACCATCCTTGTCTTTTTAAACTCAAGAAAATCTTACCATGGTTATCTTTAACTAAGTTTGTGTGTGACTCATGTCAAATGAGCAAACATCATTGTTTGACTTACCCAACTCATGACTCCATTCCATCCTCTCGTGCCTTCGACTTGATTCACTGCGACATTTGAGGCCTCTCTTGGGTTCCTTCTCCCTTGAGCATCTATATAACATAGTGTTTGTTGATGATTATAGTCAAGTTAGTTGGGTATATCTCATCAAAGAGAGTAGACAAGTTCGTGACATTGTTTGCCAATTTATACAAGAAATCATTACCCCACATTCTACCACACCAAAAGTCATTCAAACTGACAATGCCCTAGAACTCATTCAAATGGCCCTCCAACAATTTTGTGTTGAAAAGGAAATCATTCACCAAACCACTTGCACTTACACTTCTTCCCAAAATGGTGTTGCGGAAAGAAAACACTGCATATTCCTTCACATCACTCTCACTTTACTATATGAGATGGATGTTCTGCATCATCTTTGGTCTGATGTCGTCATGACAACCACTTATCCCTATAATTGGCTTCCTTCCTCTCTTTTGGGTGGCACAATTCCCCTTACTCGTCTTTTCCCTAATGTTTCTCTCTTTCCCTTACAACCTCGTGTGTTTGGATGGATTGCCTTTGTGCAAGTCTATACTCCATCTCTATCTAAACTAGCTCCTTGATGATGTTGATCATGTGTGTTTCTTGTCATTGTCGTGCGTTAATTTCATGCAATAAAACTTTAGTTCCTTAATTATTATAGTGTTCGCAAGGTTTGAATCCATGGGGAGCTAAAGTAATAAGGTTGGGTGTTCACAAGAAAGATGAGTTGAAATAAAGCATGTGGAGGTGAGTATTAGAGATAATTTTGATTTTATCTTATAATTATATAGAAAATTAGAAAAGATATGAGATAGTTAGATTAATAGATATGAAAATGGAAAGATGATAGAAATTAATATGATAAAATTAATATGATAGAAAGATGAGAAGAATCGATGGTAGTAGCAATAGATAAATGCACGGTGAGGGCGAGAGAGAGATGCACACGAAGATGATGTCAAAGCTACTACAATAAAAGAAAAAAAACATGTATCTATTTTATATAGAGATATTTACAAGAAAAAAATCTAAATTAGATCTTTACACAAACCCTGTTGGTGTGCATGTCCTAGGTCGGGTATGCTTGATCCGCTCTGATCACGATCCTTGCTTGCTCCCTTCTCCACTACAATATTGAGCATCAAATAATGCTCCTCCTTTGCTTTTGGAAGCCTGATGGTAAAATAGAGCCAAAAATGTAAGGAGAGAGAAAATAAAGGCTTTATAGGTGGGTTCCCAGGGTTTGAGTATAAAGAAGGGTAAAAGAGTCCAATCATTAAAATATTTTTTTTGCAGCTCAAACTTTCAATCCAAGGGTATTGATGGATAGAGGGTTAAAAGATGAATCTAGTAATAAAATTTCAGCTCAACACTCCATCTAGATCATGAGATATCATGATTTTAATTTAGAGAAATCCTAGCCATGAATTGTGATCGTGCAATAAAAAGCGTGCCACGTGGCACCCTCTTATTGCATCCACAAAATGTGTCTTAGCTTTCATAAGTGTGCAGGGGCTTTTCTAAAAATTTCTATTTAAAAAATTAGAGGGGTGTTTTTATAAATTTTCACTTCAAAATTCGGAGGCATGTTTTTGTAAATATGCTCAAAATTGGAAAATGTCCCAAAAAAATTTAATAAAATTCTGGAAAAATTCTTTAAAAATTCCTAAACTTAGAAATTAAATATCTCACAAAAGAAAATTCTTTTTTCCACAAAATTTTCTCCATTGGATCAAGAATTTAATCCTTTATATTTTTATAAAAAGAATATGGTCTCATTTAATAAAAATTAAATTTGGTCCAACCTCGTTAAAAATAAGGAGGTTGACCCAATATTCACTCTAAATCAATTTTGGATGATTCTAAAAACCATATGATGATCCCTCTGATGAACTTGATCAAGTATGCTTTTTGTCATTGTTATGCATCGATTTCATGCAATAAAATATAGTTTCTTACTTAGTGTAGTGTCAGCAAGGGTCTAATCCCTAAGGAGCTAAAGTAAAGAGGTTATGTGTTTAAAAGAAAGATGAGGGCGGAGGAAGATTTGTGAGTTGAAATGGAGCATATGGAGGTGAGTATGAGATATAATTTTGTGTTTCTCTTAAAATTAAAATAGAAATTAGAAAAGAGATGAGATAATTAGATTAATAGAGATGAAAATTGAGATGATATGATGGAAAGATGAGAAAATAGATGGTACTAGCAATGGATAAATGCACTGCAAGGGTGAGAGAGAGAGATGCATGGAGAGATGATGTCAAAGCTACTACAATAAAAGAAAGATAAAAATAAAAAGAAAAAGAAAAAAATAAAAATAAAAAATATGTCTACTGTATATGGAGATGTTCCCAAGCCGAAAATCTAATCTAGATCTTTGCACAAACCCCGTTGGTGTGCCCGTCCTAAACCGGGTGATGCTCGATCCACTCCGATCACGATCTTTGCTTGCTCCCTTCTCCAATACAAGATTGAGGATCAACCAATGCTCTTCCTTCGGCCTTGACCTCCTTTCCCTTGCCTTCGGGTAGCATGATGCTGAGAGAGAGCCAAAAAAAGTTAGGAGAGAGAAAATAAAGGCTTTTATAGGTGAGTTCCTAGGGTTTGAGTGTAAAAAAGGGTAAAAGAGTCCAACTATTAAAATTATTTTTTAAGCTCAATTCTTTGATTCAGGAGTATGGATGGATAAAGGGTTAAACGATGAATCTAGCCAAATAATTTCAGCTCAAAACTCTATCTAGATCATGAGATATCATAATTTTAATTTAGGGAATTCTTAGCCATTCATTTAGATCATGTGGAGTGGCATATCTATAAATTTTAAACTTAAAAATCAGAGAGGATTTATTTCTGTGACATTTCAACTTAAAAAATCAGGAGTAACATTTTTGTAAGTATGCTCAAATCAGAAAAGTCCCTAAAAATTGTAGAAAAAAATTCTGAAAAATTTTTAGAAAAATCATTTAACTTAGCAAATTGAATATCTCAAAAAAATACAACTCATTTTTCCACAAAATTTTCTCCATTGGATCAATAATTTAATCCTCTATCTTTTCATTAAAAAATATATAAAATTATTAGAAAAAATTAAGGTCTCATTGAATAAAAATTAAGTTTGGTCCAATCTCCTTAAAAATAAGGAGGTTGACCCAATATTCACTATAAATCAATTTTCGGATCATCCTAAAAACCTTATGATGATCTCTATACCAAATCTAAACCTCACTTTGACCATATTTTCATAAAAAATATGAGTTGGCTTGGTATTCAAATTTAGTGGAGAGTTGTTTCATCTTTCTCTTATTTGTCATTCCTATCCATGCTTTCCTACTTGCATACCTATGTCTCTCCATCGACATAACTTATAGAAAATGTGAGAATTCAACCACTTTGACTTTTGAAAGAGTCAAATAGGGGTTAGTCTTATAGTATAAGTAATTGAAAAGAATGATACATGATAGGACATATTTCTCTACCAAATTAGCACTAAATATATGCAAGTTGATTATATGAGTGGAATGAAATTATAAATGCAAAAATATCATAAAAATCATGATAATGTTTGCATTATAGTACAAAATTATGTGTTAAAAACCCATTTGTAGTGAAAATGAATACATCAATGACACGTTATCACCCTCTACCAAATCCAAACCTCATTTACTATTTCCATAAAAATATGGTTGGCTTGGTGTTCAAATTATTGGAAAGTTTTTTCCTCTTCCCTCTTATCGTGATTCATATCGATGTCTTCCTATTTGCGTACCTATGTCCCTACATCCAAATAACTCATAGAAATGTGAGAATTCAACCACTTGACTTTGAAAGAGTCAAGTGGGGTTAGTCTCATGGTATAAGTAATTGAAAAGAATGATGTATGATAGGATATATTTATTATTTTTTGACAAAATTATCAGTAAATACATGTAAGTGAAGTATATGAGTGGAATGAAATGATGAATGCAAAAATATCATTAAAAACATGATAATGTGAATTATATTAACAAGAATCATGTGTTAAAACCCATTTATAATGATGAAAATGAATGCATCAATGCCACATTATCACTCCTCGGTCACTAAAGGGAGTATTTGTTGGCTATTCACACACGTAAAAGGGATATCGTGTCTATTTCCTTGATAGGCGGCGTTATATTACTTCCGTTGATGTCACCTTCTATGAAAATGCTCCCTACTTTTCTTCATCTACTACTCTTCTTAGAGCCTCTATATCTCCATCCCTTGGGTTTCCCTCTATTCCTCCATCCTCTTTGTTGCCTTCTCCAAGGATCTATACTACACCATCTACTATGCCTCTTGCATTGTTTACCTTTGATGATTGTCCAACCCTACCACCACTTGTGATACATACTCTTGTATCTTTCTCCTGTCTACCCTTTACTGATCCATCTATGGTTACCTCCTTTATGACACTAGACTCCACTCTATCCTCACCTGCCCTCACCACCACACCTCATGATCCATCTCTTGATGACCTTCATCTTCTCATTTACCTAGCGAAAGGGTACTTGTACTTGTACCCAACATTCCATAGCTCACTTTGTTTCTTATGAGTGCCTTTCTGCTACTTGCCACACATTTTCTCTTGTCGTGTCCTCTAAGTCACTACCCCATACGTATCATGAAGCTCTCCAATTATTGGAGTGGAAAGCAGTCATGGATCTAGAGGATTCCACCCTGGTGCATTGCGGTACATGAGACTTAGTACCACGCCCTGTTAATGCTAACATTGTGGCATGAAAATGGGTTTTCACCCAAAAGTACCATCTAGATGGTACTGTGTCTCGTCACAAGACCCGATTAGTTGCTAGAGGATTCACTCAAGCTCATGATATTAATTACATTGAGACCTTCTCTCCGATTGTTCGCATTAACTCTATACAAGTTCTTTTTTTATTGTCGTCAATTTAGATTGGTCTCTTCATCAATTGGATGTCTCCAAAGCCTTTGAATATGGTGATCTAACATAGCAAGTCTTTATGGAGCAACCTCAAGGGTATGTTGCTCAGGGAGAGACTTCCCAGGTTTGCCTTCTTTGTCATACTATCTATGGGTTGAAACAAAGACGTCATGCCTGGTTTGTTTAGTTTAGTAGTCTGCTTGCGGCTTATGGATTTAACCCTCACAACTCTGATCCAGTAGTGATCGCAACATAACATCAGTAGGCTATGTGGTACTTGCAATATATGTGGATGACATTCCATTGATTGGTAGCGATGAGGTTGGTATCTCTGTTACCAAAGCTTATCTCCAAACACACTTTGTGATACACAATTTGAAGATGCCACGATATCTAAAAGAAATTATGCATTGGATCTTCTCCAAGAGATGCTACTTGGGTGTAAACTAGCTGAATCACCCTTGGAAGCACAACCTAAGTTTCGGGACACTAACTCACCTATGATGGCAGATGCTAACCACTATCAGTGTCTATTGGGGAAACTAATGTATCTAACAGTCATCCTGATATTACTTATATTTTTAGTGTTCTTAGCTAGTTCATGCATGAAACTCGCATGGTGCATTGGGAAGGTGCATTACGAGCTCTTGCGTACATCAAGCGTGCCCTTGGCAAAGGGCTTATATATCAACGTCATGATCATCTTCGTATTGAGGCCTATTTTAATGTTGAATATGCTGGGGAGAAAGGAGATTGAAAATCTATAACAAGGTATTGCACTTATATTCGAGGTAATCTTGTCACTTGGCATTCTCAGAAACAAAAGGTCGTCTTTTGTTCAAGTGTAGAAGTTGAGTATCGAGCTATAGCTCCTACCGCTCGTGTAATGGTATGGCTATAGTCTTTTGTAGAGGAATTAGGCAACATGACCCCAATGCCTATGCCCATATATTGTGATAACCAAGAAACTATCTTTATTCCTAGAAACCTTGCCTTTCACGAGAGGACCAAGAAAATAGAGATCGATTGTCACTTTATTCGTGATAAGGTTTTGATAGAAGTTATTTCTATACCACATGTGTCATCATCAAACCAGCTCATTAACATCTTCACGAAGAGCATTATCGGTGTGTCATTTGATTACTTAGGATCCAAGGTGGGCATGTTTGATTTATGCAGTTCAGCTTTAGGGGAGTTTTAGATATAGCTCATTAAAATGTGTTAGATATAACTTATTAGAAAGTGTATCCCAAGAGAAATATTAGGATGGGTGACTAATAACATGCATATTTAACTCTTATTTTCATCAAAATTAACTGGTATTAATGCTTAATTTCAGTCTTTATGATGCATGTTATCATCTTAAAATGAATTTTTCTTCAATTTAAGGCTAAATCACTTAATTCTATATTTATTCATCAATTGAGTATTCTTAGGTGTTTTAAGTGAATTTGACCCTTCCAAGGATCAAACCACTTGTATTTGATCTCAAAATTTTTGGTTTTAAATATTTCAGGATTTAAGTGATTGCATGAAGGTTGAAAAAGAGGAAGAAAAGAAGAGAAAAGAGGTTAAGAGTGAAAGAGGGAATTAAGCTAGTTGACTCTAGAAAGTCAACTAAGAATTAATTCACTCATAATTTTATTTTCTATTTAATGTTTTATTTCACTATATTTAAAGAGGAATCAAATTTCTTTGACCCAATGAAGAAAAATTTCTTGCAAAAAGGAGTTCTAGAAATGAAGTTATGAATTTTTGGAAGATTAACCATGGACTTTTCAGGAATTTGTAGATCACAAAAAGGGGGTGTATTAAGCTTGAGACGTGCGCAGTGTTGACGTGGCCATGTGGACACGTGGCAGCACTCAAATGTGCCAACATGGACCCACGTGGGTGCCTATGTGGCATGCAGGCTAAGGACAAGTGGTATAGGATTAAGCCCATGGGCATAGTGGGCCCAACTATCTGATAGAGAGGAGTTAGGGCATCATAAGGCCCATAGGGCAACACAAAGCGATAAAGCCGCTCCCCTTTTATACATGATAAAATATTTTCTTTTTCTTCTATGTGGGACTAAATGAGTCTTTATGTTTTCAAGCGACGTGACAATGCATGGAGCGTTAGATTAAAGCGCGCAATAAGGGGTGCATTGATCTAGTGGATTTTGAGCCACTCAGATCGCGATCAAATGCATGTGATCAAAATCATAGCCGTGATCTCATTAGTGAGATCTAACAGTTGTGACTTAATCTACACTTCATTAATGACGGTGTGACACGTGGCAACTTGTGGACGCTTCGATGAAGATTGAACATCAGAAATCAATTAGAAAGTGGAGCCTACATCATGGGGATCGTGACCCACTTCCCGCGCACGACATGGGCTTCATCTGAGCCGTTTAACCTCTTTAAGCAAAATGGATGGCCCAAATTTGGTGGATTTTGATCCATTAGATCACGATCAAATGCACGTGATCAGCCTCGTAGCCTTGATCTCATTAGTGAGATCTAACAATTGCAACTTAATCTCACACTTAACTAATGACGACGTGACATGCAGCGACTTGTGGACGCCTCCGATGAAGATCGAATGGCAGAAATCAAGTAGCAGTGGAGCTACATCATGGGGATCGTGGGCTCACTTCCGCGCACGACATGGCTGATGGATATTATGTGGCCTATAAGCCAATCACAATTCTAAGTGTATCTTGCTTTATGTTCATTGAAATGAAATTCTATTCATTGTCATTCTTGTGTGATGTTTGCAATGAAGTCCATGAGCATGTGGAATGACTAAGTGAATTATGATGAGATCATAATATAGTGATCACCAGTCTTTAAACATATGTTCTAAAATTCCTATTCGTGGGATATTCGAGAAGGACATCGAATTATCCGGAAAGAATAGCACTATCTAATCCATCTCATATGATGAGTATGGCCGATCCTATAGCCATCAGTGTGGGAGACACTAAGGATAGATAGTGGGTGCTCTTTTGAGAAAGAGTTCACTGAATTGATCTCGTATGAATCCCTGAATGGTATTATACCTAACTATCAATCAGGTTGATTCATGTCATGATTGTGTATGTGGTCCTTTTGACTTGAGACACCAAAGACATCTTGTGGATGGATGATCGTGTTTTGATTATGACTTACGAATCCCTAGTCACGGGGATATGTAAACGTCATATATTGGATACGACATGAAGATCACGAAGATGATTGTGTGGTCAAGATGGGATCATCCACCCTGTATTTGAGGAGATTGACTCAAAGGAATGAGATGCGATGAAATCCTTGGCCAAGGTAGTAGAAATATCAAAGAAGGAGTTCCTCGATGATTTCTACACGCATCGCACAAACTTGAGTGACTCGATTAGGGTTTGACAGCTGACCATACCCTAAGTCATTCATGAGTCTATTGTGGATGAAGGATTATACATACATGGTAATCAATGACGGGAATGTTCCATAAGTGAGTTCTTACATACTCCATATCTCCTAGAGCACGGTGGTGTAGCTTGGCACCCAATGGGCTAGCAACTCAACCCATCGATTGGGTTAAATTGATCCTGATTAATTAATCTATATGTGGATGTGGATAATTAATTAAGGTTGACCAATAAGGTGTTATTTGGTCTATAGAGTTATTAACTAGTGAGATATATAGACCTAGAGGGTCACACACATAAGGTTTATGGATGTTGGTAGATATAGACATAATATGAGGGTTTTTAGTGAAAAACCTCATACTAAATGTCTATAAATAGGGGGAGGATGACCACAACTAAAGTTGCCCATGCAAGCCTTGTGGGAATTCTCTCATTTCTTCTCTTTCTCTCTTGGTGAAGAGGTTTGAAGAGGAGATCCAACCATCCGGAGACCGTGTGCATACCGCTAGAGGCTAGACACTTGAATAGCTTCAAGAACTCCTTCAAGGAAACCTGTAAGTATGTTTTCTCATTCATACTAGATGATAAGATCATCTGTTTCTGGTGGCTTGGTATTTTGAATGTCTGATTAAATGTTTTCCGCTGCATTCGATGTTTTGATCAAAATTTTGGAAAGTTTATCGACCTCAGATCCCATCAATGGCTTCATCTGAGCCGTCCAAGCTCTTTAAGAAAAATGGATGGCATGAATTTAAATCGGGAATTTCTTCTATAAATTGATGTTCTCTCTTACGGAAATATAACTCTTGATTAAGCATGAAATTAAGCACTTTTGGAGGAAGATCTTGAGATCTTTATGATTCTCTTGCATTTTAGACTCAATCGTGCATGGATTGAGGCAAGCAAATCACGAACATTGTGAGAAAATGTTTGCAATCGCCCTTGAATGCTGAAATCATGTCGCAGAAGGAATCGAAGAAATTAACAGCAATCGCAGCAATCTGAGGCTCAATCTTCGTTGGCCAATCAAGCTAGTAGTGTGTATACCTTGTAATCCTCACTTTCAGATAGTTTATATTAGATTTTGATAGATAGTTAGAGTTTAAGAATCGACTTTCTTCATTTTCGCCAAATTTCATCGCGGATTTTTGCTGATTTCTTAACAGGGATTTCTCCCTGATCTTAAGTCCAATTAAAACGAATTTGGTTTTATTGGATTCATTATTCAATCAATGTGGATATTTGATTCACAAATTTTCATCAAGGTTTGACTCTCGATTTGTCTTATGACCAACCACTATTAAAAATCAATTTGAATTTGGGCGTAACTTTCGAGGACTATTACTACAAATATAGAAGGTGAAATTCGACAATTTTGGTTTCTACGGAATCCTTTGATCGTAAGCTTTCTATGCATATCATTTGATCAGTCAATTGAAGGATTTTTACCCGAACATTAATTTTGGTGAATTTATGTCTATTGATTTTAGAAAAATCACAGTAAATCCAATTCTTCTCTAAAAATTACGATCTTTATATCAAAATTCTCCTTTTTCAACATAGTTTCTAAAAACATAATTTTCATGATATTATGTCACCTTTTCTTCTCTAATTTTGCATAAAGTCAAAGTCAGGTCAAAGTCAATTCTTTGACTTTGACTTTTCTTCTCCAAGTATTTTTTTCAAAATTTTTAAAACATATTCTCTCATATATTAGTACTATTTCCTTCGATTACATAACATATTTATTTCTTATAAACCCTAATTAGACTTAAGTTGACAAAGTCAAAGCTTTCAATAAAAGTCAACCGTACTCTATGTGGATTTGACCTGATCTCATTGTTATACTTGATTTGTGATTTTTAAATCATCGTAAGTTCAGAATTATAAATATTGTTTGACCGACAACCATGTGTTTCAATGACCGCACGTTTCATCGTCCATCAATTATCTCTTGGGTAGTGCTCATATTTTATCTTGATCAAAGATACTAGTCCCACATGGGCTATATTTCTATCTTTCTCTCTTTCTCCTCTATAAATATAGGCTTATAATAATTTTTTTACTCACTCAATGCAATTGGGCTTTACCATTCACCTCAAGAAAAAACATACTTGAGTGAACATGGTAGAGGATTTAGTTCCAATATAGGCTCGCTCAACAGTAGCTCCTCAAGATCGACCTCCTCATTCATTGCCATAACTTCTTCTGTGAAAAGCTTCAGTATCCTCATCATCACAAAGGTCTATGGCACACACAAGTCCTTGGGAGCTTGTGAAGGGTACTATTTCCTTGTTTATGTCAACCTTCACTATGAGCTCTCCCACCTTTTGTATCACTTCTCCTTTCCCCTAGTCTGTGATGGCTTTTGTGGCTGCTAAGAAGGGTCATCCTAAAATGATTAGGGCTTGACTAAGCTCCTTAGTGATTTTCATGTCTAATACTACGAAGTCCATCAGGAAATAAAAATCTTCTATCCTCACAATCATGTCCTCTACTACGACATGGGGTTTCCTCACCAATCCATCTACTAAGCATAATTCTACAAGGAAAGGCTACAACTCCCCACATGATGACAGTTAAATACAGCCTTGGAAAAGTATATTTATATTAGCTTTGGTGTCTCATAAGGATCTAGTATAGTCATTCCTCCTATCTCGGTGATGATCATGTGTGCTTCGAGAACTCTCTTTTTGATCGGCAAGGAATTCATCATAATTGAACTCATGGTTTTCACTCAATTGGATCCTCTTCAGGCTTCTATGGGGTGTACATATGTTCTTAAGAAGTTTTTCATATGAGAGGAATATTCTTTATGACATCTATTAGTGGAAAGTAATGGCAACCTTTTGTCTTGGCTCTAGTAGATGATTTTATGGGTTCATTTGTTGTGGCTCTAGTGTGGTTTAATGCTAGAGGGTAAGAGTATAGGAGGCTTGTATGAATTTGGATTTGGCTTGGCTT
>CM044116.1:4518054-4587849 GCA_024174645.1 Lemna minuta | reverse complement strand
TTCTCCTATTGGTCACCCTATATAAAGGGTTAGGTGTTTGACTAAATGTAGCATGAACAAACTCCTTCAATTTTTCTACGCATTGAAATTTCTTCCTTTTTTTCTTCTCATTTTTTTTCTTGACTTGGAACTTCTTAGAGTGATTCCCGGCTTTGACGAGCCAACATTTTGTATCAGAGCCAATTATTTTTTTCAAAGAATCAAGAATGGTGAAGAAGACGACTGATGGCAGAGAAATGGCAGCACTAGTGTCGTCTCTCAAATTATCGTGTATGGTCCATGTCCATGGAGGTATACCTAGTTCTCACGATTTATGGCAAGCGATTATCTGTGAGAAACGTCTCGAAGAAGAAGGACCGCTTAGCACTCTCCGCAATCATCACCGCCATTCCGGAAGATCTGTTGGCGGTCCTTGATGCTAAGAAGAGGGCGAAGGAAAATTGAGAGATTCTATGGCAGCGGAATCTTGGCGTGGATAGAGTGATTCAATCTCGCCTTGATGGCTTGAAGCAAGACTTTGAAATGCTCACTATGGCCAAGACTGACTCCATCGTGGATTTTGCGATGAAATTCACACACAACTTCTCCGATTTGAGAAATTTGGGAGAGGTGATGGAAGAGAAAGAAGTGGTGTGATGATTCTTGAGGGCGATGCCCTCTAAATTCGATGCTCTCACGCTTTCTTTTGAGCAGTAGAGTGATTTGGACAAGGTGAGTCTCGATGAGGTTATTGGCTCTCTCACCGTTCACGAGCTGCGGCTCAAAGAACGAGAATCTCGTGAAGAGTAGCAGGCCTTATTGGTCAAGGCGCTAAGCAAAGCAAAAATATCGACTGAGGAGGAGTCCTCGTCGCACGGAAGATGACATCATTACAGCCGTGGTAGAGGCAGACGACTGATAACATGCATATTTAACTTAAATTCTTATCTTATTTAACTAATATTCATGCTTATTTTATGTAATTATGATGCATGTTATCATATTTTTATGAATTTTCTCCATTGGTCTGCCATTTTACTAAAGTCCATATTTCTACATTCTTTAGGGTTAATTATGTGTTTTATTAATGTTTGACCTTTTTCTAGGTTAAATGATTAGAAATTAACCACTTTCCTTGAGTTATTTTGACTTTAGTAGATGATTAAAAGAATTAATTTCAATAAAAGAATGATGGGATGATATAAAATAGAATTCTTAAGGGATTATTTAAGATTATTTTGAATTCAGCCTATTTTCTTGTTTGAATTTATATTTTAGGTGGCATGATATTAAAGATGAAGAAATTTGTGATCCAATGGAGAAAATTTGAGTCAAAAAGGAGTTATATAAGTGAAGATATGAATTTCTGAATTTAAGAGATTTTTCTAGATTTTATTTTGATTTTTAAGTATTTTTCAGATTTATTTGTTTATTAAAAAAATCACAAAAAGTGTTTATTTAATTTGCGTTGGGACCCACAAAGCTGACGTGGCACGACGTGCATATGTGGCGGAGTCACACAAGGACACGTGGACGCGTGGACGCGCCTACATGGACAGTTGGGCTGGCAGATGATGGGCCCACGGGTTAGTGGGCCCAAGTTGTAGGATTGAGGCGTACTTGGCCCATGCGGGCAACGCGAGAGAATAAAGGGGTTTCCCATTATATACCCATCGGTTTTGCTTTTTTTTTCTCTATGTGGGACTATGTTCCCTTTCTTTTTTTGCAGGCGACGTGGAAGCTCGATATGCATTGGATCAACGCGCGCCAATCGACACGCATCGATCTCGTGGAATCGGGTCTGCCAGATCATCATCAACGCACGTCCGCAACTAGGAGCCGCCGATCACGTAAGTGACATCGGACGTTGGCTATTTAATCACGCGTTCAGAGAACCACGAATCGACACGTGGGCGCATCTGGATACTACGATGAAGATCGGACGGGTGAAAAATCAGGAGACGTGGGATCGTGGCCCACCGTTTTCGCGCGATCGCAGCCGTAAAAAGCCTCTTCAGCAAATCGGACGGACCGCATTTATCGCTATAATTTCTGTATAAATTGATGTTCTTTCCCTTTATAACTTAAACTTTTGATTGAATGGTGAAGAAATTAAGTGATTTTGGAGCAAAATCTTAAGTTCTTCATGATTCCCCGGTCATGTTGCTTAGTGCACTAGAGGAGAAAGAGAAAGAGAGGAAAGATAAATCGAGGGCAGTACTTATTTTTGCTGCTGCCTGTGCAAACCAATTCAGATTTTTGACATTCCTTATTGCATTGTGTGATGAAATCTCATTTTTTGCACTCTCACCCAATTACTTCCACCACAACCCTTGTTGATTTATGTATAAACTAGTGGCTGGAATTGAACGTTGATGAAAGATCCTAAGATGAGGTCTTGTGTTCTTTTCAAATGTTTTAAGACATCGGCCAATCACAACATGCATTATGCCCTTGAACCTTAATAAAATTATAGTCGTGTTTCAGTCTATCTCGATCAACGCTTCATGATGCGACATGTGACACTTGCATTACAAACATGGGTTAAGGCCCACATGGAAACATTAAAGAGGCGACCAAGAATATAATAACTTGGATGTGAGCTCCAATGAAAATTCCTTCACACATTTATTAGTCTAATCACCATCCTTTTTCATGGCAGCCACATGGTGCCCCCTTGTATGGCACATTGCTTACATGACTTCTAGTGCAACACTCAAATGCCATGCATGCTCAAATGACCCTTGCTCTACAAATTGGCTGGCTGCTTTGGCGTGACATGGTAATGTGAATTTTTACAAAAATACCCTTATACTATCAAAATCAAAATGAAAAAATAATTATAAGACATATCATTGAAAACCCCAATCTTTTCCAAAATTGTAAACATTCATATCTTTCAATATAGTTGTCCATTTTTTATGAAATTTTCATGAAATGCTCCAATTTCTTTTTTTATCTTTAGTGAGTGAATTTTTTTAATCACTCAAAATATGTCATTTGTTTAGAATGGTTGGCTTGACACCTATCCTTTTGCCTCTCTTCACAACTATCCTTTTCACTTTAGAAATTATGATTTGTTCCTCATACTTCAACCTAATATTAGGTCAAACATGCAAATTATACTGTTGTAGAACTATTTCACACAAAAATTGTTGAATGCGAGAAAAACAATGTGAATGCAAACATCACATAAAACACCATAATGTGTCATAAATTCATGCCAATTATGCATATGAATTAGTTAATAATGATGAAAATTCAAGAGATAATTGCATGATATCATGCTCTCAACATAAATCAGTGCTCGTCCCGTAGCAGAGGAAGTGCATGTAAGATATAATTGGACCAAAAAATGACCCATAAATCCACAGATTGAGCATTAACAGATTTGAAATGCTAATTTGACCTCTTGCTAGACATTGATGGGCTGATGCACATGGTGCAGTAGGATTGTACTATGTGAGTAGGGAGATCTAATTTATCCTAGCTGAAAAACCCAAAGCTCCTTACATTACAAACTAATATTTACTAAGTAGGTAGGCATGTGAATGTGGTAAATTCACCTTTATCGATTTTGTATTTTCCCTTGTCTCATATATGTATAAGTATGCATGTGCATTTACTTAAATTAGTATACTTCCTACTTTTTACCTCTACTCTACCATTGACTTCAAATGGCAGATTGTAGCCATGGTACTTTGAATTTTGGCCCAAAAATATTCAAGGAATCTACCTTTAGCCAATCAGAATAGGCATCAATTAAAATATTGATAGTCATGGCATAATTCAATAAAATGCATATTGACCTGATATTCAATAAGATTTTACCATAAACATGAGACATGGTTTGGAGAAATAATCAACAAAGAGAATCAATGGTATGGGTCTGAATAGCCACTGAGGATCTAACCCACTGAGGGTTCTTATGCCACTACCATATTCAATTAATTTAAAAATGAAAACTGCATCACTGAAAATGATTGTTCCAGTGACTGACTGACCAGGTGAGGATCAGATGTCACAAAAAATTATTTCCCGTCATCTGGTTTTCCCTTCATCAAATCTAAAAGTGAATCATTAGTCTGTCAACAAAAGAACGTTACTTGTTCATGAGAATGAAGCATGGAGAAATGAGAGGGGTAACATATGAGAGAGAGAAAGAGATTAAAAAGGGCGACTTAGAGGGTATTTTACTGACATCTCCCAATGGCAATTTGGGCACTATTGACATCTGCACTCATGCTTGATATCTTCTTATTTGGCATGAGGAACCCAATAGGCTTGGAAACCCATTAGCCGAATCCTCAGGCTTACCAATCCTGAGATCCATGTATGCCCTTCACTGTCTTCGGATTCATGTCTCTCTCTTGGGGCATATACTTACCTATCTTCTTCCAACCGTTCATATTGTAAATCTGCTCACCAGATATTCATATTTAATCACTTACAAACATAATTGACATTATACCAGATTTTTCAGTCTCAAGGAAATAAATGAAGTCAGAATTTTTCATTGTGACACTAAAATTTGGCTTTAAGCGTCAAATAAAAATTTTCTATTATTAAAATTTCAAAGCAAATTCATTTTACATCCGATAAAATTTCACTCGCTAGAGAGCCAAAAAAATATTCAGTTCACATGCAAGAGGGCCAAATGTAGAGTCGCTGGTTGATCATAAAAGGCCAAAGATGATATTGAAAGCACCATGCATCCTTGGAGCATCACTTGCTTTCAGCATCATATAGATCAGTCCTGAAGGCAGCCATGTAAAGGAGAAGACTGGATAATTTGCGTGGAATCTGAAGTAATCTTTTTTACCACATTATACATCAGAAAAGCATGTGTGCGTAGAGCACCAGTACTAGCCTAAGAAGGATAATCAAATTAGAGGAAAAATTCATTGTCCATCATTACGGACACCTTTAAGAAAACAGAAGATGAACACAACTATAGAGAGAGAGAGAGAGAGGATGACAATTGAGAGGAAAAATCCATGCCCATCATCATGGGTAAACACTAGATGAACAAAGTTAATGAATATTCATCAAATATTTTCTTAAAAAAAACTATTTGGCAGAAATCCAGAAAACCGGGAAGAAAAATCAACACTCGGCAGATGAACGGATCGTCGGGAAAGGTTGGGAACGAGTAATGAAAAGGATACACCAAATATGTTCCATGGGCGAAAGCACCGGCCAAAACGCCGTAGAAGAGCCGATCCCTCAGCACCGGATTCCTCCTCAAGGTGATGCGGACTTTTAGAACGCGAACATGAAGACGCATAGTAAAGATTAAGAATAACGAGGAGGGTATTGCAGCAACGACTTCGAGAAGACTTACTCAAGGGTAGAATCGGCGCATAGATAAGGGGAACAAGGAATCTGAACTGCGGCCCTTTTCTCTGAGTCCTGATCGCTGCCTCCTTTCTAAGAACGCATTCAAAACGCAAGGAACTCATCAAACAGAAGATGGGTAAAGGTAACTAGAAAGTTGCCTTGCCTGTCGGAGAGATCGGGGAAAGTTGGAGATGACGGTGACGCCATGGGCTTCGGATACAGAAAAACAGATCGATCAGCCAGATGCAGAGGAGAAAATAGATTTATCCTCTCTCCCTAGGGTGTCATCCCTGATTTCAGCATTGGGAGGTGGGGCCCAAAAATACCATCTTCTAGCAAACTTTAGGGCAACATATATATCCAAGCATATATATTAAAAAATAAGGTTTCAAAATGTAATAAACCTTTTTAACGTTACCAATTTCCACTAAGCCCCATGCTTACTGAAACTTTATACTAGTTCACAAATGAACATGATCCAAGAACCCTAGCTGACACCACAAAGAGCATGTTTGCAAGGAGAAAGGGGAGTTAGGGTGCATGATATCTCTATGACAAGCATTTCACGAAGTTTGGGATCAATGGTTTTGCCTAAAAATTTGGATCCTAGATAAAACCTTAACCCTATGCCTAAAATTTGTTTCATAATAGATTCATGAGAGCATCAAATATAGTCCTAACCCATGAGATCATTCATGCTCATTGACTAGTCGGTCTAATCGAAATCTATGTGATGCTGGCCCACCTATGAGGCAAGATCTTTGTAACATGCTTGGACTTTGTTGCCAAAGATGCTTGCTGGTGATTGATGATTTCTTGAAGATTTATTTTTATTCCTGCTAGGATCAGCTAGAAGGACTAACAAGACACAGGCACATGAAAGGTGAAGGATGAATGGACGTCAAACACTAAGAAGGGAGAAGAAAAGAAAGCAATGTAGAAAGACATTGTCAAACAGAGTAGAGTGCCGATGAGAAAGGAAATGTGAAGCAAATACTAGAAGGAGAGGTGAATTGATGATACATGCTAAGGAAGTAAAGAGATAATTCGTTGAAGTAGGGATGAGCAGAAAAAGGGAAATCGATGACAAGAAAAAGGGGGTAAAGTGCAAGGAAAGTTTGAAGAATAAAAGGTAGAGAACCTCCCAAAGAGAAGGTAGTAGAAGTTGACCCAGCATCAAATTTCCAAGAATTTCATCATTTACCAACTAATGACATATTCAAACATGATCTTATTTCATAGATGGAGATGTGCCTCTTCAAGGGGTGCTTCCTATGGTGCTTCTAAGGGATATGGTTCCAAAGGATGATATGATCACCGAGAAGCATCAACAAAGGATCAAAATTGAGAAGAATTTATTCCCCATTACTATGTCAATAGTGAAGCAAAATAATACTGAATAGTTTTGTTTTTTTCAGGATATCATGATCACAAATTTTCAAGTAATTTTGCATTTAAATGTTTGAACATACAAATTTATATAGTCCAAAGTAAACATACTATTTTAGTTGTGTAAGAAATTGCTCAACATCAAAATCCACTTCATCCACATGATTTGGTGGATTTCGGTCCACCAGATCCCGATCAACAGCATGTGACAAATTCACGATTGTCGATCTCATTAGTAAAATCTAACCGTTGCGATTTAATTTCGCACTCGGCAAATCGTGGAGTGACACACAGCTACCTATGGATGCACCGATGAAGATCGAATGACGAAAATGAAGGGGAAAGTGGGCTTGAGTCATGGGATCGTGATCTACTTATCGCCTGAGCCCTCCAAGCACTTTAAGCAAAAACGGGTGGCTCGGATTTAAATCAGGAAATTTCATCTATAAATAGATGTCCTCTCTTAAAGAAATGTAACTCTTGATTAAGCGTGAAATTAACCATTTTTGAAGGAAGATCTTGAGTTCTTCGTGATTCTCTTGCATTCTAGACTCAATCGCGCATGGATTGAGGCAAGTTAATTAGAAACATTGTGAGAAAATTTTTAAAAATCGCCCCTTGAACACCGAAAGTACGTTGAAGAAGGAATTAGAGAAATTAATAGCAGTCAAAGGAATTTGAGGCTCAATCTTTGTGTCAATCGGGTCAGTAGTGCGATTCTTTCATAATTCTCGTATTCTAGATAATTTAGATTAGATTTAGAGAGGTAATTAGAGTTTAGGATTCAGACTTTTGTCATTTCACCCAAATTTTATTGTAAATTTTTGCTTTCCGTGGACATCTGATTCATCAATTTTCATCAAGTTTTGACCCATTGATTTGTCGTTTGACCAACTACTGTTCAAAATCAATTTGAATTTGGGCGTTGACTTTTGAAGGCAATTACTACAAATATAGAGGCTGAAATTTGATAATTTTGGTGTCATTGGAATCCTCTGATCATAAGCTTTCTATGCATAGCTAATTTCTTAGATTTGGATATCATTTGATTAGTCAACTTAAGGATTTTGACTGAAACCTTCATTTTAGTGATTTTCTATTCATTGATTTTAGAAAAATCAAAGTAAATCCAATTCTTCACTAAAACTCAAGATTCCTATATCAAAATTCTCTTCTTTCTCTCTAGTTTTTTATAATACTATTTTTGTCATATTATCTCACCTTTTTCTTCTCTCATTTTCTAGAAAGTCAAAGTTGGGTCAAAGTCAATGCTTTGACTTTGACTTTTGACTATTCTTCTACCAAATATTTCTCAAAATTATTAAAATATCTTCTCTTATATATTAGTACTATTTTCATTAATAATATAGCATATTCACTTCTTAAAAAACCTTAATTAGACTTAAGTTGACCAAGTCAACTCTTTCAAAAAAAGTCAACCGTGCTTTCTATGGATTCGACCAGATCTCATCGTTGTACTTGATTTCTGATTTTTAAATCATCTTGTGTTTTGATTTATAAATATTTTTTGATCGACGGTCGTGAGTTTCAAGGACCGCACTCATACTTCGTTAGTGCACAGTTCATGAAAATTCAATGGAGGAATTATAAGGTTACAAATCTGATTGTAAAGTGGTTTGATAATGTTTTATTTCATTATGTTAGATTCATTTCATTTCCTTTCCACCAATAGTAACCAATAGTTTTCAATTCAATTTTTGTTGCAAAAATTTCATTCTATAAAATATCCATAAATCAATATTAAAATCCATTACTGGATGCATATTACACTTGACCTAGAGACTATAATTTATTTATTTATCTACCATGGAGAAAGGTTTCATTAAAGAGGATACAATATTGATTTAAAGTATACAGTATACAATATCTAGAGTTAGATATGTTGTCTCCTTCGTCATCAACATATAATCTAAATAGGCTTTGGCTGTAAGATGTTTGAGTCTTTGACTAGTTGATTTCCATTTTGAGGCCTCTTTAGAGCATGTCAAAAGCTTGAAAACTCCCAACCAACAAAATTTTCATGGTCCATGCCTAAATTGATAAGGTAAGACTACTCTATAGCTCAACTTAAGAAGATATATACACTATGCTGAGCTGAGTCAGATCATGGGAACCCCAAACAACAACTTCACTAACTTTAGAACATCAATTATCTATTCCAATTACTAATTTAGATGATTGATTTTCTATCTCCCTCAATGAGATTTGTTCCCTCACTTTCGTGACTAGAGAAACTAGAGGAAAACCACATCAACCACTACCTCCTATCTATGTCCCAAGTTAAACTTCTTGCCCATCCCTTGTACTTGATGATCCACCTCCTCCCATTTCCTTGCCTCAAACTGATCATTATTATGATTGTTGTAGATATCAACCAGATCCATACGATCCCTTGAATATCCCATTTCTAAGTGATAGGCATTGTCATAATCCCTATGATCCACTTGATCTTGCTAAAGACCATAACACGTACCCTTCACATCTTGATGAGCACTGGAGTCAAATGTAGAATAATGTTTTAGTTGATGCTCCAAATTAAAATTTTTCTAGAATTCCTATAGAATACCTTGATTGGGAGTAAAAATTAAATAACTATTTTAAGTTGTAGGATATGCTTGAATTTTGGAATGTAAGCTTTGCTGAAATAAAATTAGGAGGTCGAGAAAAAAAATTTTAGGAGATATAGAGTTCTCTATTCAAATAGGGTTGAAGATCCCACTGATACTTGGGCCCAAATGAAACATAAGCTTTGTGAAAAGTATGCTGTTGAAACTCACCAAGATAAGCTTCTTGATCATTGGCATACCACAAAATAAGGCAGTCATATTTTTATCAAGTATATCATGCAATTGGAGGAATATTACATGCAATGTAAATTCAAGGACAACCAAAGCATTACATGCTCTCAATCCCTTCGTAAAAATTGATTTTTTCATGAGAAATGCCACCACTCTTGAACATGCTATTAGATTGTAGAATAACATGAACTATGTCTAAGGTCTTCCAACACCTCGCCTATATCTGTTAGTCACTTTATCAAAATTTGATGCTCCTATCCTTCCTACCCTAGTCCCTTAACAAACTCCCACCCACTTGTAAGTTGAGTCTATACCTCATCCCTCACACAAGTGCCCTCTTTGACCCCCTCTACTCCATCCTTGTCACTTGATTCTACTGCTAGAGAGCCTACGTGCACTCCACTACCTTAGACTGACCTTTATAGGGTGACATATTTCAAGTTTAACAAACAAGGGCATTGAGCCAATTAGTGATAATCCCTCACTACACATTGGCATTAACCATATTGAGAGCGAGCCTCTCATGGGAAATATTAGATGAAATCATGAATGTCACCTAGGGTGTCACAAGTGGAAAATTTCTTATTCATTATCAGGGATGACCATCATATGATGATTGTGGAACATAAATAACAACCTGAGGAATTTTTGCTTGGATCTACTAGTGTCACTAGATTTCTCTCACTACCACTTGACAAAGTTGAGTTCTATCAACCCCAAGGTAATTGGTGGAGTTCACACTTCTTCAACTAAAATCATGACCCCACTAAAGTCCAAGGTCCTGACCATGACCATGACCATGATCCCATCAATAGAGGATGAAGGGATAACTTGGGCCCCACTTCCATGCTTGGACCACACTTGGGCACATGACCCAAAATTCTCCTATTATTTGTAGTCACTCAATGTGACCCTTCATTTCTTGTCTTTTATTTTTTTATATATTTTAATTTCCTGCCTTTTCATCTCCCTTTGATTAATTCTCTCCCCCCCCCCCTGAGTCCATATATATATATGTATATATATATGCAAAGGCCTACTTGTAAACAGTTGACTAATCTTTCCTTGAAAATGCTATTCTTAAAAAGAGTGTTCCCAAGGAATCCATCACCCTACCACCATACTGGATCTTGTTCTTCCTTCTTCCACTTCACACCCTTCCCTGAGACCTTGTGTTGCCGCTGCCACTGTTAATAGCTGCCATCACACCTGATCTCGCCATTTCCACCATACGCCTTTTCTCGAGTGTCATCTGAGATCAATTAATAGTCACAAGATAGGCTTTTTTGATTGATAGGAAATTCTTTATTGAGGTAAAAAATTATTAATCATGAATGAAGAATTGCATTGATGTTATTTATCATTAGAATTTCATGTACCCAGATGACACAGCTGTAGAACCACAGAATTAGCAATGGTGTGTGAATATTGTTTCAAACATTCAAATATTTCCAAATAGCAATTGATTCAAGGAGAAGTCAAAGTATTCCCAATCGTTTTCTCCCACCCCATGTCATTTTGGTGATCCTTCATGCTACATAGACAATCATCATACAGTGAAATAATACCCTTGAAATTCATCCACGACTCACTCCACCAAGCCATCTGCTCTCTCTTCCTAGCAGCCCACCTGCTCAAACTCACTGAAATGCTAAAAATGGCGGCTTTCAAACCTCCTGAACCTCCGGACACTGACTATCCTCACGGCGTCAACAGTCGGCCCACACAGCGAGCTCAAATCGTCGCTCCTCACGTGATAGAAAGTACTGTAAAACATGACACGTGTCCGATTTTCGGTCGCCTTGAACCTGAGCTCAGCGCGCTTGAATCCTCCTTTTCCCTTTGACTCGTAGGGCACTTTAACAGTTTCCCTCCCGGCGAACGCCTCCACCACCATTGACCCGGCGCACGTGTTGCTGGCGTCACCGACGGCGAAAGTCAGGACGTAAACCTTCCCGACCAGTGTGCGCACGAGCTGAGTAACAACGCTTTCCCTTCCAGCTACAAGCTCGACTGCGCGCAGCCCTTCTGGTACCGAGAAATGGGCAGAATCGATGAACTTAACAGCTTTTAAAGACTCCACAGTCCACCCAGGAAGAGGACAGTGATCGTCTTCTATATTAGGAGGAATCAGAACTCCCCACTGCGTGTTGGGGAAGATGTACGGGCCCTCCTCGAAACCTCCATTT
The DNA here is from genome assembly GCA_024174645.1 of Lemna minuta. Taxonomy (NCBI): domain Eukaryota; kingdom Viridiplantae; phylum Streptophyta; class Magnoliopsida; order Alismatales; family Araceae; genus Lemna; species Lemna minuta. Next base: position 4,576,133 of record CM044116.1, on the reverse strand, counting down.
TTCAGCAGATTACCTGCACGTGAAAAGAAAACTCCGTACGATAGAAAGGAAAAGCGACTAGTAAAGTTCTTTACGGTTGGTGAGAGGAGGTGGATCAAGCTCTTTAATGGCGACGGAGTCGATGAGAGGGCCGCAGGCGGGATCTTCTTCCTGCCCGGGGTTGTGGATAATGAGCTCGACTTGGGCAGATGGGGATTTAAAAGCCCAAGAGTAAGAGTCCCAGCCATTACTACTGTAAAGAGTCTGTATAGGGAGAAGACCAGAGTGTGGGGAAATAGTGAGATTCACTTTCTCGTCCTGAGCGCAAGTCCGAGCGGCGCTGAAGGTGATAGAATAGTATTTCCCCGAGGTGAGAGAGATGCTCTGCTTGATGAAGGCTTCGTTGCCTAATCGAACGGCGTAGGATCCTTCAGGGACGACGAGAAGCATGTCGCCTTGCTTATGCCCGGATTCGATGTATTCTACGAAACCGGAGATCTCCCAATCGGGAATGGCGTTGTGAAAGATCACCTGCGAGCCATTCATCTCGGATCTCCGCGGCCCTTTCTCGAAGTTGCCGTTCTTCGTTAACCCTGCGGAAGCTGAGAAATGAAAAAAACGGAGAAAATTTCTATGTATAATTAATCAATCTGTGATCGTTATACCGTCTACGAAGTCGGAGAGAGAGACGCGCACGGCGGCGCATTGCAGCAGAAGAACGGCGACCCACGTTATCGTGCACTGTTCCTTCTTCATGGCCCTCGGATAGGGTATAGAGATAGAGAGAGAAAGACTGAGAACAGTGGAGTGACTGGCCAGCGGCCACCTTATATCGAGCACAGTCAGAAACTCTTGGATTTGGTGATGATAGAGGAAAGAGAAACAGTGCCATGAAACCTCTGACTCGTAGTCAGCAGACCCATGTGAGTAGGCGTAGGGGCCTAACGCCTGTCTGCATATATTTCGACTCTTTCTTTCTATCTCTAAGTGCTTGCGAGCGTAGGAATCTCTCTCCTGGGAAATGACCATGAACATGTGTACTCTGTGAGGAGAATCTCTGGATGGAATGAAACTCCGGCAGCTCACCGGTCGTGAACGCACCGTGGTCTTCTGTTCTTTTAGAGAGAGAGTACTTTGACAAAGGTCTGCCTTTGGTGCCCGGAAACTAATTAAATCTCTAATCTCAAGAAACCCATCCCGCTTATTCTACGACAAATGACCCAACAGCTCACGCGTAAGAGAGAGAGAGAGAGAGAGCGAGGGCTGCGAAACAACTGTCAAAGACCTGGTGATAAATTCAAAGCGGGCAGATTTAGATGAGGCGTGAGGGGAAGAATTGATTGCGGCTTCAAGAATTTGATTGAACTCTCCTCGCTAAGAAGAGAAATCCAGAGATGGGTAAAAGGGGGAGACGTAGAAAGAGAACTAAAGAGGAATGAAGACTGTTTTCAGCGGAACAGGCCACTTCGTCATTTCCAATTATCAATCTCATGCGATTTCACGTTGACCTTGTCCTCTCCCTCTCTCTCTGAAGAGGAGGCTTCAATGCATCCATGGCACCGTAATTGAAGGCCAGCCGCCCCACCGCTATAAAGCTGACAACCTTGATTCCTGGGAGACTGGGAGGTCTAGCGCTTCCATGACATGATAGTCGGATGCGGTGGGCCACGTAACAGCTCACCTCACACATGGGCTCGGCCCCTCCAGTGTTCACGTGCAGTGAGTCGGCTCCTTACCACCACCGACTTTCTCGCGAAGTAAAGCTAAAATTATTAATCAAAACCTGTGGAAGCTTTTCATTTTTTTACCCGGTGTGCTTTATGTGAACAGAGAAAAAAATTACGTCCTGCCACCTCATCATTGATAAATATGATTGATGGAGAAGATGATTACCAGCATAAAAATATCTGCATTAAAAAAAACATAACATCATGATATATTTATATAGAGATAAATGGATAGACAGATCGGTTGATTGATAGAAATATAGATGGAAAGATAGATCAATAGATAGAAAAATGAATAGTTAGGTATATAGGTAAAAATATATAGGTAGATAAATAGATAGATGGATAAATGGATATATGGATAGATAGTGAGATAGATAAATATATAGATGGATAGATAGATATATAGATGGATGGATAGATACATAAATACATATATAGATGGATAGATAGATAAAAAAGGAGATATTGAGAGAGAGAAAGAGATATAGATAGAGAGAGATATTAAGAGAAAGAATGATTAATTGATCGACAAATAGATCAAGAGATAGATTAATGTACATAAATACACATGCATATATATATATATATGTATGTATATGTGTGCGACAAAATGGATTGAGATCTTTGATTTGGGGTTTAGAAAGTAAAATGAGGAGATTAGAGAAGAGAATGAAGAAAGAAATGAAGGTTAGAGAGATGATAATGAGAAAGAATGAAGAGATGAACAATTAGATATATGAGTATTACACTGACAATGGAGTGGATTTTAAGAGAATTTCTTATTCAAATCTCACACGAATCTCATTTGCAGTGCTAGTTAGAGGATAAGTGATGCATGATTCATCATGATCATGAACCATCTCTTGATATTCTCTTTATAACAACCCTAACACCAAGAAATTCACAAGATCAATTCTTGATGTCTCTATTTTTCCTTCAAGTAACCTAATGCTAAGAGAGAGCCAAAAAACAGCCAAAAAAAGTGATGGATATTATGTGGCCTATAAGGCAATTACACTTACATGTATCTTGTTTATGTTCATTGAAAAAAATTTATTCATTCTCATTCTTGTGTAATGTTTCCAAAAAAATATATATAATGACTAAGTGAATTATATGAAATGATCATATAATGATCATTAGTCTTTAAACTTGTGAATTAAATATTCTTATTCGTGGGATATGCACGAAGGACATCAAATTATTTATAAAGAATAACACAATCTAATGTGACTTATATGATGAGTATGACTAATCCTATGGCCATCATTATGGGAGGCACCAATGATAGATAGTGGGTGCTCTTTAGCAAAAGCATTCACTGAATTGATCCTTATCAATCATTAAATGCTATTATACCTAACTTTCAATAAGGTTGGTTCATATTAAAATTGTGTATGTGGTCTTTTCACTATGACTTACGAATCCTTGTTCATAGGATCCTCTAAACGTCATATATTGGATATAAGATGAAGTCCTAAAATGTGATTTTGTGGTCAAAATGAGCTCGTCTACCCTCAATATTTGAGGAGATTGACTCGAGGAATGAGATGCAATGAAATCCTTAGCCAACCTAGTAGAAATATTGGAGAAGAAGTTTTTGATAATTTCCTCCACGCATTGTACTAACTTGAGTGATTGATTAGGGTTTAACAATTGACCATACCTTATGTCCTTCATGAGTTTCATGCAAACAAAGGATTATACATATATGGTAAATGATGATGGCAAGGTTCCATTCAAGAGTTCTTATACACTCCATATTTCTTAAAGTATGTGGTGTCGCTTAGCACCCAATAGGCTAGAAACTTGATAACATGCAACCTATACTTATAATTATATGATTATTAATACAAATTAAGGCGTAAAACATTCTATTCACACACATGCTATCATAGTTTGAGTCCATATTTATTATTTTATATAATTTAAAGTTATAATATCAAAATCTATTACTTTAAGGGATAATCATGCATAATTTAAGTGAAATTTTTTTGAGTATATTACTCCCATTTTATATTTAAGATTATAATTAAGTTTTAATTGCAAATAATAAAATAAGATATTTTTATATACACTCATTTATTTTTTTAGTTTTATTTTATGAAGAAAAAAATTATATTTCTTAGTTTAAAAACTTAGTTCTCTTCTTATTTATTAAATTTGAATTTTAAAATATAGATTTTTTAATTTCTAATAAAAAAGACAAGTTATATTTTGAAAGTTATGAATTTTGTATATATATAGATTTTTTAAAGAACTTTTATGAATTTTTATAGATTTATTTTGAATTTATTTTAATTGAAAAATATTGCAAAATTGGTTTAAATGCATGCACTAATATGGCGTATGACGTGGCATGTGTGCTTGCGTGTTGTCATGTGGCGGTGTATGCACGCTACACCTGGCGTATGGGCACGTCATTAGTGGTTAAAGCTTAATTTAAGGGCATAAGCTCACCACTAATATTGCATATGTATTTATACACAAAAATTCCTTCAATTTTTCTAATCTGGGACTATGTTTCTTTATATTTTATCGCAGGAAACCTAGTGCAACAAGGGGCGTTCAATCTTTATGATTTAGTATGCACCATCGATCTTTACTGAAATCTTGAGTACGTGGTGCCTAATGATTCTTTGTCAAGTCATTATTTTCAAACCACAACTTCTCAGCTATTCATCTAAGAAGTTATAAAGACTGAGATTAAAGTGCGTTTGATGGACTCCTACGAACGTGTGGCTGCATCTTGAGTGCTTGATGAAGGTCAAGCAATAGCCATTACATTGTGCTTCTTCTTCACGTGCGACGTTATGAAATCTGAGCACTTCTCTTTCATAGAAAGGACAAGACTTAACAGTGATGATTTGCATCCTCATGTTACATCTAAGCCGTTGTTGGAAGATCAATCGTCAAATCTAACAGCCACGCCCAAATTTTGTCTATTTATACTCTCTCTCTCTTCAATAGTGTAAAACATTCTTTGATGTTTCGATCGATCAAACCGTTTGGACATCTCAATCTTTGAATCGCTTGCTTTCTTCCTCTTCAAGACTCATTTCTACGTCTGAGGAGTGCTTGAAATCAAGATTTCTTCGAGAGAAAAGAAAGAATTCATCGCTTGAACTCCAAATTTTTGTTTTTTTGAGACACGAACTAACCAGCCTTGATTAGGCAATTCAGTGGATCATTTTGAGCACAATTTTTGGTTAAATTATATATTTTCCTCCTAATCTTTGTCCTATAACATTATAATTTAATTTTGATAAATAGGTTAGATAAATTTTAGGTATTTTTAGCATTTTCTCTCTCTTTGTGATCGAATTTTCTCTACTTATTTTGTTCCTTGATTTCTCTGCGAATACTAATCCAAATTGAGTATTTTTTTTGATTTTGTGGATTCCTCATAGCGTCTTCTTTCCAAAAATACTAATTTCTTTAATTTTTTTACCTCAATTCATTGTTTGATTTGATTGAAATTTGAATATATCTCTAGTAATTCCCTAATTTTGCAAGGATTGGACCCTTATTCACCATCTTATTAATCAATTCATAATTAAATATTCAAAGAAGTGAGTTTATAAAAAAAAATTACATGAAGAGGTGTGTTTTCAACAACCGCACAAAATTGATTCATCAAGTGGTGCTATTGCTAGGGATTTAGGCATATTTTGAAGAACATTAGAGAATGGACTCAGTCACATTTGGATTTTTTATTTTCTATCTTGATTTTAGTTTGCATGGATCCTAGATTGAGAACTCTGAAGTAGAAAACCATCTTTAGGATCCTTAAATCGATGAGATTTAGTGATTTTCCCTTTTCTATGGATTACGAACGATTACTTTTTTCAAAATCGCATTAAGAAAGCAAAACTCTCACAGATACCAAAGCCAATGTATAACTGTTTGCCAATATTTGAGAATTATATTATAAATATACTCTATACATATACGTATATACAGTCTACCCTTCCATGAGATGACAACCCATCTGGAGAACGAGGAACAACCCTTTACATGTAGATTTTTTTTAACACTCCTTGCATTCACCTCCTCTTCTGAGCCTTCTTCGACCCTAGAACCCATACAAATGGCCCAAAACGATGAGAGAAATGGTGGTGAGCGCCTTAGTGATTACACTAGGCCCGTCCTCCAAAGACCTCTCACTCGTATTCATGCGCCCCTTAATAGAGGTACAATCTTTAGAATATATTCCCACGTGAGGAGTATGCTACATATCTTCCATGGTGAGCCTACTGAGGATCCCTATCAACATGTAGAAAAGTATTTGAGATTAATCAAATTCATAATGTCTCCACAGATGTAATGAAAATGAAACTCTTTATCGCTACTCTTAGAGATAGAGCAAAAGATTGGTTTGTAAAATTAGGAAAAAGAGTTCACTTCTTGGATCGAGATGGAGGAAGAGTTTCTGAGAAAATATTATTCAATAGGCAAAACCATCTCTGTTAGGAAAGCTATTCACGAGTTTGCACAAGGTTCGAGTGAATCCTTTCATAAAGCCTGGGAGAGGCTTAGAGACCTCACTAGGGAGTGCCCTCACATGCAGTGTCTAACCATAAACTTACGCAAATATTTTATGATCAGTTGGGCCCGCGAGATCGATATCTTGTAGATGCAGCTAGCGGTGACACCTTCATGAGTAATTGTGAAAATAATACAATGGAATTAATTTCGATGGTGGCAAAAAATAGCCTACACAATGTAGCAAAGCCGTTTGAACGAGGTGCCACATTGAAAGGACTATTGATCAATGCCAAGTCAGTCAAGATGGGCATGCTCCTAGAAAGGATAAAAAATTTGGTAGAAGCCGAATACCTTCTACTAGATCAACTTAACATCCAAAACGGTTCTGAATGACTCATGCCCCTTTCGCTACAAGACATGTCACCATGCGCCCATTGCCCAAGGCTCAATCTCATCGAGCTAGACTGCCTAGTGATGGCAGTACAAGGGCAAGACATGTTTAGACAAGGCCCACAAGCATGGCCAAGTCAACAGGGAAGACCAAATTATCTAAGTGCATAACTGAATTGTTATAATGACCATGTTGTCTATAACAATCCTTTGCAGCCTATAAGATTTAGGTGGAATATTGATCAGACGTATCCTCTGACCTATAACACTGATCAACAACACAATCCACAGCCCTACGATAATACAAGACAATCAATTCATGTCTATGCAAAATACAATAGCATCAGAACCGATTCTTGGGGCAATCTTGCAATTGGTGGAGAAGATGAATCAGATGAACTGACGCATGGGCGAGATACAAAACTTCATCAAGATGAATGTTCATGTCACAACTAATAATAAGAAGAGTAAGAAAATTTATTTTACTGACCAATTACCATTGTAGGCCACTGCCAACCTATGAAATCTAGAACCATCATCAATTCAAATGCACAATGTGAACCATGTTCATGTTGACAAGGAGGCAGTGGAGACTGCACTAGCTATACCGAGCCTTCAAAGTGGCGAAGATTTACTAGACTCCTAAGAGGATCATCCATTCTACAAAGGCTCAATAGATATAGAAACACTAACCGTCAATGCAAAGCAAGATAGCAGTTGTGAGAGAACCAGTTTTGACATAAATAATAATCTTGAATTGCCATTGATTGATATTTTATTCTGGATGATATTTATTATAAACTTGTTTGGATGGCTAATTATGAATTTATTGAGGGTAATGTGTTCTGTTTTTATTCCAGGCAAAGCTGAATATATCGTTTGGGCAATATCATTTATGTTTATTTTACTAGTATTAAGCTAACTAATATTAAGGGCATCCTCGTCTTTTATTTTATCTCGTCTTCGGGAAATGTCATTCACATCGCATTTAAGTTACTAATGTCTTTATTTTTTTTACTAATATTAAACTACCTGCTATTAAGGGCAGTATCGTCTCTTACTCCTATCTCTCCTCTAACCCGATATAATGAGAAAATTAGGGTTTGAAAGCGCGGCAGTTTTTTTAGAGCAAAAAGGAAGAAAAAAAGCGGCAGAAAATGATTTGACAAAAGAAGGGGAAAAAGCATTCTCTTCTTCTCTGCGATTTGTGTGAAGGCGGAAAATCAATGCGAAGAGCGATCTTCATCGAGCATCTGATTCGCATTCTCTTCAGTGCGACTACCACTGACATCCTTTCGAAACGTACAGGTTTCTTCATTTTCGTTTAAAAGTCTGATATCTGCTCGGTCGTCGCTTGAGTTTCGTTTCTTGCTCGCATCTGATTCCTCATCTTAGGTGTATTGCAAAGTACGTATTAGATACCAACAATACACGTCTAATCTAAGTTTCAGCATCATTTGGGATTATCTATCCGGTCGTGGTTTCATAAGTTTCCACTAGTTCATTCTCTGCACTCTTACGGGGTTTTATCGATCTAATTAGTATTTAATCCTGTTAAATTTATTACTGTTGTCCTAACCCTATATTTTGCAGTGGAGATACGTTTGAACTGGTGAGCCTATTTAAAAATATATTTATACTGTTAGAGTAACTTGTCGTTGTTACTTTAATTCTACTTTAGATCATAGTAATTGTGATTAATTAATCTTCTGGAGTAATTCGATTTAATTAGTATTTAATCTTGTTAAATTTTATTACTGTTGTCCTAACCTTATATTTTGTAGTGGAGATACGTTTGAACTGGTGAGCCTATTTGAAAATTTATTTGTATTGTTAGCGTAATTTGTCGTTGTTACATTTGTTCTAATTTCGATCTAATTACTAGTTAATCGTGTTAAACTCATTACTGTTGTCCTAACCCTAAATCTTGCAGTGGATATACGTTCGAATTGGTGAGCCTATTTGAAAGAGTATTTTATACCATCAGATTAATCTGTTACTTTAAATTGATTTGAATTTAAATTGTATTCCACGAAATTCCTAAACAAAGCTTTATTTACTGTGTTTCATAGTATTTTAAGTTTATGTAGCTTGATTCTATTCTCTCACCCCTGATTATTCTAACCCTGTTGTTCTGGTTGCAGGATAAATCTACTATTCTGTTTGAATCAATTCTAGATTAGTTAGAAAGTAATCTGCATTCCATATACCACATTAGCACAGTCTCCCTTCACTGATCCCAACGTGTGTTAGTTAGTGCATAAGATCAGTGTATTGGGTGGATATTCGATAGAGTCAAACAGAAGTCAACTCTGAGAGCTAGAGTCAACAGAGGTCAACTCTGAGAGCTAGAGTCAACAGAGGTCAACTCTGAGAGCTAGAGTCAATAGAAGTCAACTCTGAGAGCTATATTCAACAGAAAGTCAACTCTAGGTCTAAAGTCAACCCAGAGTCAACCAAAGTCAGAAAAAGTTAACTTTAGCATAAAGTCAACTCTAGGTCTAAAGTCAACCCGGAGTCAACCAAAGTAAAAAAAAGTCAACTTTAGCATAAAGTGAACTCTAGGTCTAAAGTCAACCCAGAGTCAACCAAAGTCAGAAAAAAGTCAACTTTAGCATAAAGTCAACTCTAGGTCTAAAGTCAACCCAGAGTCAACCCAGAGTCAACCAAAGTCAAAAAAAGTCAACTTTAGCATAAAGTCAACTCTAGGTCTAAAGTCAACCCAAAGTCAACCAAAGTCAGAAAAATCACATAGTTAGTTTGTAGTAGTTACATTGACACACATCCAGAGGATTGTAGTATCTCATTGGTTGAGACGAGGAGAGGTCTAGACCTCTAGAGTGGGAAGATCAAGTAAAGCCGGAAGACAAGGTCTCAAGTTACCAGTGGTCGGCGGCATTAGCAGAAGAGGCACGACATGGCGTGAAGGGATGAGCGATCGCGTGGAGATCAGCCTGAGGGAGTCAGGGCGTCCAGGAGCCGAGGAGGTCGAGGCCTAGTGGGTAGTGCCGTAGGTAAAGGTAAAGGTGAGTGTTAGGTTTGCCGTAGGGGGCAAATCTAAAACCTTGTATTTGAACATTGTCCTTCACCCTTTGAGTGGTGAGAGGATTAGGTTTTATTTGGTGAGGAGAAGGCTCCGAGTCTATAGTACTCGGGACTGGATTAAGGGACATTAGGTCCCCCAACCAGTATAATAATCTTTTGTGCATTGAGAGAAAAGGAAGGGAGTGATTAACTAATGAATCATATTAAACAGATATTTAGAAACTGATAAAATTAAAATAACACCTTAAACCGAATTCACCCCCCCCCTCTTAGGTTAACCACCGCCCTATTGGGAGTTTTCAGCAGTTATGAGGATGAGGACTAGTAGACCAAAGCTAAGCCAAATCCAAATACATACACGCCTCCTATACCTTACCTCAAGCATTAAACCACACTAGAGTCAAGGCATATGAACCCAAAAAATCATCTACTAGAGCCAAGGCAAAAGGTCACCATTACTATCCCACTAATATATGTCATAAAGCATATTCCTTCATATGCAAAAAATCTTAAAAACATATGTCCGCCCCATAGAAGCCTGAAGAGGATCCAATTGAGTGAAACCATGAGTTCAATTATGATGAATTCCTTGCGATAAAAAAGAGAGTTCCTGAAGCACCCATGATCATCAACAAGATAGGAGGAATGACTTTTACTAAATCCTTATGAGACATCAGAGCTAATATAAATATCCTTCCCAAGGCTATATTTGATTGTCATCATGCAGGGGAATTGCAGCCTTACCTTGTAGAATTATGCTTAGCAGATGGATTGGTGAGGAAACCCCATGTCGTAGTAGAGGACATGATCGTGAGGATAGAAGATTTTTATTTCCTGATGGACTTCCTAGTATTAGACATGAAAATCACTAAGGAGCTTAGTCAAGTCCTAATCATTTTAGGACGACCCTTCCTCACAGCCACAAAATCGACAGACTGGGGGAAAGGAGAAGTGATACGAAAGGTGGGAGAACACATAATGAAGGTTAACATAAACAAGTGAATAAAGTACCCTTCACAAGCTCCCGAGGACTTGGGTGCCATAGACCTTTGTGATGATGAGGATATTGAAGTTTGCCTAGAAGAAGTTATGGCAATCAATGAGGAGGTCGATCTCGAGGAGCTACTGTTGAGCGAGCCTAACTGGAACTAAATCCTCCACTGTGTTTACTCAAGTATGCTTTTCTTGATGTGAATGGGATAGCCGAATTGCATTGATTGAGTAAAAAACATATGATAAGCCTATATTTATAGAGAAGAAAGAGAGAAAGATAGAAATATAGCCCATGTGGGACTAGTATCTTTGATTAGGATAAAATATGAGCACTACCCAAGAGGTCACTTACAAACGATGAAACATGCGGTTCTTGAAACACACGGCTCTCGGTCAAATAATATTTCTAATTCCGAACTCACGATGATTTAAAAAATCAGAAATCAAGTACAACGATGAGATCGGGTTGAATCACAAAGAGCACCGTTGACTTTTATCAAAAGTGTTGACTTGATCAACTTAAGTCTAATTAGGGTTTTTAAGAAATGAATTGCTATATAATCGATGAAAATAGTACTAATATATGATAGAATATGTTTTAAGAATTTTGAAAAAAAAAATTGGAGAAGAAAAGTCAAAAAGTCAAAGTCAAAGCATTGACTTTGACCTGACTTTGACTTTCATGAAAATCATAGAAGAAAAAGGTGAGATAATTTTATGAAAATTATATTTTTAGAAACTATAGAGAAAATGGAGAATTTTTATATAAAGATCATGATTTTTAGAGAAAAATTATATTTACTATGATTTTTCTAAAATCAATAGACAGAAATTCACTGAAATTAAAGTTCCGGTAAAAATCGTTAAATTGATTGATCAAATGATATGCATATTTACAATAAGATGATTCCATAGAAACCAAAATTGTCAAATTTCACGTTCTATATTTGTAGTAATAGTCCTTGAAATTCAATGCCCAAATTCAAATTGATTTTTAACAATGGTTGGTCAAAAGACAAATCAAGGGGTCAAACCTTGATGAAAATTTCTGAATCAGATATCCGCAAAAAAGCTGATTGAATAATAAATCCATTGAAACCAAATTCGTTCAAATTGGGCTTAAAATCAAGGAGAAATCCTTGTTCAGAAATCAGCAAAATCACGACAAAATTTGAGCAAAAATGAAGAAATTTCAATTCTTAAACTCTAATTACCTGTCTAAATCTAATCTAAACTATCTAGAAAGTGAGGATTACAAAGGTGTCACACTACTAGCCCGATTGACATGAAGATTCAGCCTCAAATTGCTTTGATTACTGTTAATTTCTTCGATTCCTTCGATTCCTTCTCTGATGTGATTTTGGCATTCAAGGGGCGATTACCAAACATTTTCTCACAATGTTCATGATTTACTTACCTCAATCTATGCGCGATTGAGTCTAGAACGCAAGAGAATTATGAAGTACTCGAGATCTTCCTTGAAAATGCTTAATTTCACCCTTATTGAAGAGTTACATTTCCGCAAAAGAGAACATCAATTTATAGAAGAAATTCCCGATTTAAATCGGGGCCATTTGTTTCGCTTAAAAAGCTTGGACAGCTCAGATGAAGCCACGTCGCGCGCAGGAAGTGGGCCAGAATCCCCACGACGCAGCCTCCACTTTCTCCTTGATTTTTGCCGTTCGATCTTCATGGGAGTGGCCACAATCGCCACGTGTCACACCGTTTTTAGCTAAGTGCGAGAATAAGTCACAGCCGTGAGATCTCACTAATGAGATCAACGACTACGAATTTGATCACATGCATTTGATCGCGATATGGTGGATCAAAATCCACCAGATCAATGCGCTGTTTTTTGAGCGCTTTAATCCAATGCTCCACGCCTTGCCACTTGCAAACATAAAGATTCATTTAGTCCCACACAGAAGAAATAAAATGTTTTATCACGTATTTAATGGGGAGCGGCTTTATCGCTTTGCGTCGCCCTATGGGCCTTATGACACCCCACTCCTCTCTATCCGATAGTTGGGCCCACTATGTCGTGGGCCTAATCCTCATAGCCCACTTGTCTTTAGCCTGCACGCCACATAGGCGCCCACGTGGGTTAGTGTCGGCCTAGTTGGTGCTTCCATGTGTCCGAGTGGCCACGTCAGCACTGCGTAGCTCCCTTGCTAAATAAACCCCCTTTTGTGATTTTTTTATTTCTAAAAATTCCTAAAAAATTTAGAAAAATAGTTTATCTTCAAAAATTCATAACTTCATTTCTAGATCTCCTTTTTGCATGAAATTTTCTTCATTGGATCAAGAATTTGATCTTCTTTAAATATATTCCTTGAAATAAAATAGAAAATAGAAAATAAAATTATGAGTGAATTAATTCCTAGTTGACTTTCTAGAAACAACTTGGTTAATTCCCTCTTTCACTCTTAATCTCTTTTTTTTCTTCCTCTTTTTAAACCTTCAAGCAAGCACTTAAATGCTGAAAGATTTAAAACCAAATATTTTGAGATCAAATACAAGTGGTTTGACCCTTGAAAGGGTCTAACACACTTAAAACACATAAGAATGCTCAATTGATTTAAAAATATGGAATTAAGTGATTTGGTCTTAAATTGAAGAAAATTTCATTTTCTTATGATAACATGCATCATATAGACTGAAACTAACCATGAATACAAGTTAATTATGATGAAAATAAGAGTTAAATATGCATGTTATCAGTCGCCCATCCTATGATTTCTCTCACAATACACTTTCTAATGATTTATATCTGACACATTTTAATGAGCTATATCTAACACTTCCCCTAAAGCTGAACTGCATAAATAAAACGTGCCCAGCTTGGATCCTAAGTAAACAAATGACACACCGATAATGACACATGTGGTGTAGAAATAACTCCTATCAAAACCTTGTCACGAATAAAGTAACAATTGATCTCAATATGTTTGGTCCTCTCGTGAAAGCCAAGGTTTCTAGCAATAAAGATAGTTATCTGGTTATCACAATTTATAGGCATCAACATTGGGGTCATGATGCCTAAGTCTTGTACAAAAGAATGTAGCCATACCCTTACATGAGGGGTAGGAGCTATAGCTCGATACTCAGTGATAAGCGTAAAAACGAGGTTGTTGAATGCGCACTTTTACGTATCAAATAAAATTTATAACTCAACTCTTCAAATCTGATTTTTAAATGAGAACAGTGGCAAGTCGAGGTCGAATCCACAGAGAGGAAGGTTAAGAGATTGAAATCAGAAGATTATTTTTGGTATTTTTAGATTTAGAAAGCGGAAATGGATGGTGAAAGGAAGAAAATGAGCACGGAGATGAAATGAATCGAACAAGTGCTTCCAAACTCCTTGCGAAGATTGAAAAACTTTGATCGATGGTGGAAATGTCGTTTTTAGGGTTTGTAAATGTGAAAATGTGGATGAACAGATGAGGAAAATGGAAGAAATGGATAGAAACCGATCCTAATCTAAAGATTCGTGATGAAAATTTGATCTAGTGATGCTCCCTAATCAAACATACCTTCGAGAGCCGTATATTTCGCCTGGACTTGGCGTCTTGCATCCAAAACGAAGAATGAATAGAAAAGGGAAGAAACTCACTGAGAATGAAGTTCAATACATGAACAATGATCCATTGTCGCTTTCTTTCCTTCTGGCTAGCCAATGCTAGAAGCAAACAACAAAAAAGATTGATAACCCTAACCTTTTTCGTCTCAGAACTCAAATCGGCCCTAGCAGATTCGTGGAGCATGAAATGACAATCATGCCCATGAAATTTCAGCTCCTAACTCCATCAGGATCGTCAGATATCGAGATTTTAACTTAAAGCATTTTGGGCCGTTGATCTGCCCTTCTCTCTCCTCAGATCGCGCCAGTCAACCCGTTCAAATTCTCTCTCCTTAGATCGCGCCCGGTCAAACTACGCTAAAAGACACAAAAATTACGTTAAATGCCCTTAGCTCTCTCATCTCTCTTCTCTCTCCTCTCTCGTCTCTCTTCTCTCTTCTCTAAAAAAGGAAATAGGGAGATGAAGAGAGAAAGTTTTGCGCGCAGGACCGCAGGAAGAGAAAAGCGCGGAAGAGGTTGAGGACGTGAGATTTCCTCCTCCCCCTCGTGCGTGCCCACGCGTAAGGGAGAGAGGAAGGAGAGGGAGAGGCAAGGAAGGAACGAGAGGCTCCTCTCGCGACGGAAATAATTTCTGTCGCGAGAGAGATCGCGTGTACATGCGCGCGCGCGCGAGCGTGAGAGAGAGAAAGGGAGAAGAAGCGGAGAGAAAGAACGCGGGAGAGGAAGGAGGAGAGAAAGGAAAAGAGGGAAGAGAAAGCTAGAGAAACTTCTCCTCGCGACGAGAGACGAGAGAGAGGAGAGTGAGTTCTCCTCGCGACGGAAGTAATTTCCGTCGCGAGGAGACGCGGGGAGAGAAAGACAGAGGAGAGGGGAGCGGAAGAAGGGAGAAGAAAAAAAAAACTCCTCTCGCGACGGAAATTATTTCCGTCGCGAGAAGAGAAGAGAGCGGAAGAAGGGAAGAATTTCCGGAAAGAGAGAAAGAGAGGGAGAACGCGAGAGAGAGGAGAGGAAGAAAAGAAAAGGAGAGGGAGGAGAAAAGAGGAGAGCGAGAGAAGTGGAAAGGAATCCGGAAGGAGAGAGGAGAATCCGGAGGGAGAGAGAAGAAAGGGAGTGAGGAAGAGAAGAAAGAAATCTCTCCTCGCGACGGAAATTTCCGTCGCGAGAGAGAGAGAGAAATCGCCAGAGAGAGGAGAAGAGAGAGAGAGGAAGGGAGAGGAGAGAAGAAGAGAGAGAGAGAGAGAATAAAGGAGGATTTTCATTTCAATTGTAATTTCTTAAAAATTCTATAAAATCCTGAAAACAAAATGCTCATAATATCAGAAAATCAATATTCTTGTTAAATCAATATCATAAAATGCTCATAAAATATTATAATTTATGAGAAATCAAGAATATTCTCTAAAATATAAGAATTAACAATTTAATCATTTTAAATCATGATGAAATGCATTTATGATTATATTTCAAATAATAAGTGCATAAAATGCATGATATTAATGCATGAAATTGTATGTTGTCACTTAGCTTCTGCACTTGAACAAGAGACGACCATTTGTTTCCGAGAATGCCAAGTGACAAGATTACCTCCTACATAAGTGGAATACACTGTAGTACATTTTCAATCTTCTTTGTCTCCAATATATTCAACATCAAAATAGGCCTCAATGCGAAGATGATCATGACATTGATATATAAGCCCTTTGCTAGGGGCACACTTGATATACGCAAGAGCTCGTAATGCACCCTCCCAATGCACCATGCGAGGTTCGTGCATGAACTGACTAAGAACACTAACAACATAAGTAATATCATGATGAACAAATGTTAGATTAGCTTCCCCAATAGATGCTGATAGAGGTTGGCATCTGCCATCATAGGTGAGTTAGTGTCCCAAAAATTGGGTCGTTCTGCCAAGGGTGATTGAACTAGTTTACACCCAAGTAGCCCCGTCTCTTGGAGAAGATCCAATGCATACTTTCTTTGAGATATCGTGGTGTCTTCAAATTGCATATCACAAAGTGTGTTTGGAGATAAGCTTTGGTAACAGAGATGCCAACCTCATCGCTACCAATCAGTAGAATGTCATCCACATATATTGCAAGTACCACATAGCCTACTAATGGTATCTTGTGATCACTGTCAAATCAGACTCATAAGGGTTAAATCCATAAGCCATGAGTAGACTACTAAACTAAACAAACCAGGCACGAGGAGTTTGTTTCAACCCATAGATAGTATGACAAAGAAGGCAAACCTGTGAAGTCTCCCCTTGAGCAACATACCCTGGAGGTTGCTCCATAAAGACTTGCTTTGTTAGATTACCATATAAGAAGGCTTTGGAGACATCCAACTGATGAAGAGACCAATCTAAATTGACGACAATAGATAAAAGAACTTGTATAGAGTTGATGCGAATAACCGAAGAATAGGTCTCAATGTAATTAGTTCCATGAGCTTGAGTGAATCGTCTAGCAACTTACCGGGTCTTGTGACGAGCCACAGTGCCATCTAGATGGTACTTTAGGGTAAAAACCCATTTGCATGTCACAATGTTAGCAACAGTAAGGCGTGGTACTAAGTCTCATGCACCGCAATGCACTAGGGTGCGATACTCTAGATCCATGGCTACTTTCCACTCTAGTACTTGGAGAGCTTTATAATACATATGGGGTAGTGACTCAGAGGATACGACAAGAGAAAATGTGAGGTAAGTTGCAGAAAGGCACTCATAAGAAATAAAGTGAACTATGGAATGTTGGGTACAAGTACGAGTACCCTTTCGCAAGACAATGAGAAGATAAAGGTCATGAAGAGATGGACCATGGGGTGTGGTGGAGGGGGGAGGTGTGGATAGAGTGGAGGAGGTAAATGATAACATGCATATATAACTTAAATTCTTGTCTTATTTAACTAATATTCATGCTTATTTTATGTAATTATGATGCATGTTATCATAGTTTTATAAATTTTCTCCATTGGTATGCCATTTTACTAAAGTCCATATTTTGGTATTATTTAGGGTTAATTATGTGTTTTATTGATGTTTAATCCTTTCAAAGGTTAAATAATTAGAAATTAACCACTTTCCTTGAGTTATTTTGACTTTATTTGATAGTTAAAAGATTGAATGTCAAGAAGAGAGTGATGGGATGATATAAAGTATAATTTTTAAGCGATTATTTAAGATTATTTTGAATTCACCCTATTTTCTTGTTGGAATTTACAATTTTAGATTGAATAAAATTAAAGATGAAGAAATTTATGATCCAATGAAGAAAATTTGAGTCAAAAAGGAGTTATAGAAAGAAAGATATGAATTTCTGAATTTTATAGAATTTTCTCGATTTTTTATTTATTTTTCAGGCATTTTCTGGATTTAATTCCTTTAAAAAGGACGAAAATTGTGGGGAGATCGGGGGATCGTGGCCCACTTAAATCACGCAATCTCAGCCGTTAAATCATCCTTCAGCAAATCGAACGGTCTGTGATTTTCGCGATGAAATTTCCTATAAAAACGATATTCTTCCTCTGTAAACTCAACTTTCGGTCGAATTGTGAAGAAATTACATGATTTTGAAGGAAGACCTTAAGTTCTTCGTGATTTTCTTGCTTCTTAGACTCAATTCCGCATTCATTGAAGTAAGTTAATCATGAATTATTCTAAGAAAAAGTATGCTATCTCCCCTTGAACGTCAAACGCACGTCGAAGAAGAAACTGGAGAAATACTCTTCAATCCACACAATTTGAAGCCCAATCTTCGTGTCAATCAGGTTACTAGTGTGATTTGTTCGTAATCCTTGCAATTTATGCAGTTTAGATTAGATTTAGACAGGTAATTTCATTTTAGAAATCGAATTGTTCATTGCTTCGCCCAAATTTGGGTGTGAATTTTTGTTAATTTTGAAAGAAGGATTTCTCCCAAATCTTAAGTCGAAATCATTTGATTTTGGTTTCATTGGATTCCTTTTTCATCAGCTTTCCGTAGCTAATTCGTAAAATTTCATCACCATTTGACCCTTCAATTTGACGTTTTATCATCGACTGTTCATTTTTAATACGAATTTGGGCGTTGACTTGCGGTGGTAATTACTGTTAAACTACAAGGTGAAATTTGACAATTTCGCTCTTTTTGGAATCTTCTAGTTGTTTGCTTTCAATGTGAATTTCTTGATTTGGATATCACTTTCTTAGTCAATTTGATGATTTAAACCGAAGTGTTTATTTCAGCATTTTTCTGATATTTGATTTTGAATAAATCAGAATAAATCCTATTCTTCTTGAAAATCACGAATTATATATCAAAATTTTCCATTTTTCTCTATTTCTGGAGTAAATAATTTTAATAAGATTATACCCTAATTTGGTTAGACAATTTGATGATTTAAACCGAAGTATTCATTTCGGGATTTTTCTGATGTTTGATTTTCAATAAATCAAAATAAATCTAATTATTATAAAAAAATCACTAATTATAAATCAAAATTTTCCATTTTCTCTCTAGTTTCTGAATATATAATTTTCTTAACATTTTACACTCATTTGGTTAGTCAATTTGATGATTTAAACTGAAGTGTTTATTTCAGGATTTTTGTGATATTTGATTTTCAATAAATTAGAATAAATCCAATTCTTCTCGAAAAATTACAAAATATATATCAAATATTTCCATTTTCTCTCTAGTTTTTCATATCCTAATTTTCATAATATTTTACCATTTATTTCTTCTCTGATTTTATAGAAAGTCAATATATTGTAAAAGTCAATGCTTTGACCTTGACTTTTGACTTTTGTTTGTCAAATCATTTTCTAAATTCTTAAAATATCTTCTCTCATATATTTCTATCATTTTGATCAATTGTATATCACCTTCATTTTTTTATATACCCAATTAAGCCTAAGTTTGAGCAAGTCATCCCTTCGATCAAAGTCAACCGTGTTCTCTGTGGATCAACCCAATCTTTACGCTATACTTGATTTCATATTTTTGTTATTGTGAGTTGAGACTAATATATTTTTTTAACGACGTTTGTTTGTTTTCAAGGACAGCATAAAACGCCTCGTCAGTAACCAAAGGAGTAGATGGATCAGCAAAGGGTAGATAAAAAGGAAGATGTAAGAGTGTGTATCATAGGTGGTGGTGGAGTTGGACAATCAGCAGAGGTAAACAATTCAAGAGGCATAGTAGATGGTGTTGTAGAGATCCCCGAAGAAGGCGACAAGGAGGATAGAGGAATAGAGGGAAACCTAGGGGATGGAGATATAGAGGCTTTGAGAAGAGTAGTAGATGAAGAAAAGTAGGGAAAATCTTCATAGAAGGTGACATCAATGGAAGTAACATAACACTGCCTATCAGGGAAGTAGACACGATATCCCTTTTACATGTGTGAATAGCCAACAAATACTCCCTTTAGTGCATGAGAAGTGATAACGTCTCTTTGATGCATTCATTTTCATCATTATAATGTGTTTAAACACATGGTTCTTGTTAATATAATGCACGTTATCATGTTTTTTATGATATTTTGCATTCATCATTTCATTCCACTCATATACTTAACTTGCATCAATTTACTAATAATTTGGTCAAAAATAATAAATATGTCCTATCATACATCATTCTTTTTAATTACTTATACCATGAGACTAACCCCACTTGACTCTCTCAAAGTCAAGTGGTTGAATTCTCATATTTTCCATGAGTTATTTGGATGTAGGAACATAGGTACGCAACAAGGAAGGCATGGATATGAATCACGATAAGAGGGAAGAGGAAACAACTTTCCACTAAATTTGAACACCAAGCCAACCATATTTTATGCAATAAGTAGTAAATGAGGTTTGGATTTGGTATAGGGTGATAACGCGTCATTGATGTATTCATTTTCATCATTACAAATGGGTTTTAACACATAATTCTTGTTACTATAATGAACGTTATCATGATTTTATGATATTTTTGCATTTATAATTTCATTCCACTCATATAATCAACTTGCATATATTTAGTGCTAATTTGGTAAAAAAAGAAATATGTCCTATCATGTATCATTCTTTTCAATTACTTATACTATAAGACTAACCCTATTTGACTCTTTCAAAGTCAAGTGGTTGAATTCTCACATTTTCTATAAGTTATGTCGATGGAGGGACATAGGTATGCAAGTAGGAAAGCATGGATAGGAATGACAATAAGAGAAAAGATGAAACAACTCTCCGCTAAATTTGAATACCAAGCCAACCATATTTTTATGAAATATGGTCAATGAGGTTTGGATTTGGTATAGGGATCATCATAAGGTTTTAAGGATGATCCGAAATTGATTTATAGTGAATATTGGGTCAACCTCCTTATTTTTAAGGAGATTGGACCAAACTTAATTTTTATTCAATGAGACCTTAATTTTTTCTAATAATTTTTATATATTTTTAATGAAAAGATAGAGGATTAAATTATTGATCCAATGGAGAAAATTTTGTGGAAAAATGAGTTGTATTTTTTTGAGATATTCAATTTCTAAGTTAAATGATTTTTCTAAAATTTTTCTAGAATTTTTTCACAATTTTTAGGGACTTTTCTGATTTGAGCATACTTACAAAAATGTTACTCCTATTTTTTAAGTTGAAATGTACAGAAATACCCCTCTGATTTTTTAAGTTTAAAATTTATAGATATGCCACTCCACATGATCTAAATGAATGGCTAAGAATTCCCTAAATTAAAATTATGATATCTCATGATCTAGATAGAGTTTTGAGCTGAAATTATTTGGCTAGATTCATCGTTTAACCCTTTATCCATCCATACTCCTGAATCAAAGAATTGAGCTTAAAAAATAATTTTAATAGTTGGACTCTTTTACCCTTTTTTACACTCAAACCCTAGGAACTCACCTATAAAAGCCTTTATTTTCTCTCTCCTTGCATTTTTTTGTTCTCACTTAGCGTCAAGCTACCAAAAGGCAAGGGAGAGGAGGTCAAGGCCCAAGTAAGAGCATTGGTTGATGCTCAATCTTGTAGTGGAGAAGGGAGCAAGCAAATATTCTAATCAGAGTGGATCAAGCATCACCAGGCCTAGGACGGGCACACCAACGAGGTTTGTGCAAAGTTCTAGATTATATTTTTGCTTGGGAACATCTCCATATATAGTAGACATATATTTTATTTTTATTTTTTCTTTTTATTTTTATTTTTATCTTTCTTTTATTGTAGTAGCTTTGACATCATCTTCACGTGCATCTCTCACTCTCACCCTCGTCGTGCATTTATCCACTGCTACTGCCATCTATTTTCTCATCTTTCCATCGTGTTATCTCCATTTTCATCTCTATTAATCTAATTATCTCATCTCTTTTCTAATGTCTATTTTAATTCTAAGATAAACACAAAATTTTATTTCATACTCACCTCCACATGCTCCATTTCAACTCACACAAGTTCCTACGCCCTCATCTTTCTTGTGATTACAAAACCTCATTACTTTAGCTCCTTCTGGATTAGACCCTTCCTGACACTATACTAAGTAAGAAACTATATTTTATTGCATGAAATCGATGCACAACAATGACAAAAAACATAGGCGATCGAGTTCATCAGAGGGCTCATCATACTTTTTTTAGGATGATCCAAAATATATTTAGAGTGAATATTTGGTTAACCTCTTTATTTTTAAGGAGGTTGGACCAAATTTAATTTTTATTAAATGAGACCTGTGATTTTAGATATTTTTACATGAAAAGATAAAGGATTAAATTCTTGATCTAATGGAGAAAATTTCATGGAAAAAGGAGTTGCTTTTGTGAGATATTTAATTTCTAAGTTTATAAATTTTTTAATAATTTTTCTAGAATTTTATTAAATTTTTAGGGACAGTTTCTGATTTTGAGCATATTTACAAAAATATGTCTCCAATTTTTTAAGTGAAAGTTTATAAAAACACTCCTCTAATTTTTGAAGTAGAAATCTACAGAAAAGCCCCTCCACACTTATAAAGGCTAAGACACATTTTCTGGGTGCAATAAGAGGGTGCCACATGGCACGTTTTTTTTATTACATGATCTCAATTTACGGTTAGGATTTCTCTAAATTAAAATCATGATATCTCATGATCTAGATAGAGTTTTGAGCTAAAATTTTATGACTTGATTCATCTTTTAACCCTCTATCCATCCATACCCTTGGATTGAAAAATCAATTGGAAAAAATAATTTTAATGATTGGACTCTTTTACCCCTCTTTAAACTAAAACCCTGGGAACCCATCTATAAAGCCTTTCTTTTCTCTCTCCTTACATTTTTTGGCTCTCTTTTACCAAGAGGCTACCAGAAGGAAAGGGAGAGGAGGTCAAGGCCTAAGGAGGAGAATTATTTGATGCTGAATCTTATAGTGGAGAAGGGAGCAAGCAAGGATCGTAATCGGAGCGGATAAAGCATCACCCAGTCTAGGACATGCACACCAATAGGGTTTGTGTAAAGATCTAATTTAGATTTTTGTTTATAAATATATCCATATACAATAGACATGTGCCTTCTTTTTATTTTTATTTATCTTTTAGTGTTGTAGCTTTGACATCATCTTCGTGTGTATCTCTCTCTCTCCCTAACCGTCACTTTGTATCTATCCATTGCTACTGCCATCTATTCTTCTCATCTTTCTATCATATTTATTCCATTTTCATCTCTATTAATCTAACCATCTCATCTCTTTTCTAATTTTTATCATAATACTAATATAAACTCAAAATTATCTCTAATACTCACCTCCACGTGCTCCATTTCAACTCACACGTCTTCCTCTGCCCTCATCTTTCTTGTGAACACCTAACCTCATTACTTTAGCTTCCTATGGATTCAAACCTTGCGGACACTATAATAAGTAAGGAACTATAGTTTTATTGCATGAAATTAACGCACGACAATGAAAAAAATACACGTGATTGACATCATCAAGGACCTAGTTTAGATAGAGATGGATTATAGACTTGCACAAAGGCAATGCATCCAAACACAAGAGGTTGTGAGGGAAAGAGAGAAGCATTGGGGAAAAGATGAGTAAGGAGAATTGTGTCTCCCAAAGGAGACGAAGGAAACCAATTATAGGGATAAGTAGTTTTTATGACAGTATCAGACCACAAATGATGCAGAACATCCATCTCATATAGTAAAGTGCAAGTGATGTCAAGTAATATGAGGTGTTTTCTTTCGGTAACACCATTTTGGGAAGAAGTGTAAGGGCAAGTGGTTTGGTGAATGATTCCCTTGTCAACACAAAATTTCTGAAGGGCCTTTAGAATGACTTTTGGTGTGGTGGAATGTGGGGTAATGATTTCTTGTATAAATTGGCAGACAATGTCAAGAACTTGTCTATGGTCTTTGATGAGATATACCCAGCTAACTTGAGTAGAATCATCAACAAAAATTATTTCACATAGATGGCTCAAGGGAGAAGGAACCCAAGAGGGGCCCCAAACGTCGAAGGCACCAGAGAATGGAATGGAGTCAAGAGTTGGGTAAGTCAAGCGATTATGTTTGCTCATTTGACATGAGTCTCACACAAACTTAGTTAAAGATAACCATGGTAAGATTTTCTTGAGTTTAGAAAGACAAGGATGGTCAAGTCTATAAAAATATAATTTTTTAAAAATTAGATTTTTAGAAAAATCATAGTAAATCTAATTGTGCTCTAAAAATCATGATCTTTATATCAAAATTTTTCTCATTCTCTCCAGTTTCTAAAACTATAATTTTCGTAATATTATCTCCCCTTCTTCTTCTCTCATTTTCTAGAAAGTCAAAGTAGGGTCAAATTCAATGCTTTGACTTTGACTTTTAACTTTTCTCCTCCAAATACTTTTCAAAACTCTAAGAACATCTTCTCTCATATATTAGTACAATTTCCATTGATTATACGGTAGATTCTTTTCTTAAAAACCCTAGTTAGAATTAAGTTGACCAAGTTAACTCTTTCAATAAAAGTCATTCGTGATCTCTATGGATTCAACCCGATCTCATCGTTGTACTTGATTTCTGATTTTTGAAATCATTGTGAGTTTAGAATTATAAAAATTTTTTTGAGCGACAATCGTGTTTCAACAACTGCATGTATCATCGCTCGTCAGTCTATGATGCCACAAAATAGAAGAAGTAGCAAAAGAGCTAGAAAACAAAGCAAGTAGCCCAAAGGAGGGGGTGTATGATATGAGCTCATAGATCTCAGGACCATTCCCAGGCCTCAAACTAATCCTAGTACGAAGGTCTTGGAAGACACAATAGAAAGGGTAGAAAATGGAAACACAATTAAGTGTACGGATAATGGTACTTAGAGAAAGAAGGTGAGTGGGAAAGTAAAGAACATATAAATCATTAAGTAGAGTAAGGGAGGGAGTAGGTTTGGTCAATCCATACTCTTTAACAAGACAAGAACAACCATCTACAATGGATACAGGTGGATAGGCAACGATAAGAGTAAGGGAAGAGAGGGTAGAAGGGGTTCTAGTCATATTTGCTGAAGCCCCTGAGTCAATAATCCATGAAAATCTAGAAGCAAGAAAGGTATGTGCACCTGAAGTAGAAGCCAAGTTAGCAGTCGATGTCGATGCCTAAGAATGTTTCCATGCTTCATATTATGCTGGGGTGAAAGTCACTTGTATGGTTAGTTTGACCGGTGGTGTAGATATACTAGAAGGAGTCAAGCTTGGAGTGGTAGACGAAAACATAGCTTGAGCTTTTCAAACTCCTTCCAACACTTCTCCGAAGCATGAGTGGTCTTGGCACAATAAGTGCAAGGCAGGAAGATTTGCTTACCGTTAGTAGTGGGCTGTCCACCACAAGAAGTAGTAGCCTTGAAGATATGCCCCCCATTCCATCCACAAGTACTATATGCTAGTAGAGCAGATGACTCTAGTAATGGAGGTGATGTAGGAGATGAAAGTCCAGTGCTCTAAGTGACTCCAACGCTCAAAGTGACTCCGGTGCTAACTCAAGGAGCAAAGAAAAAAATCGATGTCATATCTGAAACTTGGGTACTATAGTGTACCTAACCACAAATCTGGGAAGCAATAGATAGTCGCAAGACACTGAGATGGACTCCAATAATGATCTCCTATCGATATCATTCCAATGTTCATAAATCAATTGTGGGTGGTTGGCGAGATGAATATGTGCGGTCGCTGAATACCTGTGGACATTTGATCAAAATTATTTCCAAACACACCAATTTAAAGTTATAATTACAAATCAGATAGTGTAGTGGGCAATAAGGGTCAAATCCATAGAGCATTAAGGTATTTTGAGTTGTTCTTCAAATTTTGATCAAATAGGATGATGAATTGACGTGAACAATTAGGGATTTTAGTAGATTTGGAAAGAGAACTCAAAGATGAATACATGGAATAAAAAATCACCCGATTTGAATCAAGATTTGATGAGAAATCAAAGAACAAAACTTTGGTAGAAAATCAATCGCGAGGAGAGAGAGAAACCAAAATTAAATATAAAATTAATCTAATCTATGATTCAAAATTTAAAGATAATGATACAGAGTGAAAGATTAGAGTGAAAATGCATAATCTAACTCAAAGTGGCGCTCGAATTGATCCAATTGACCGCGGGATCAAGAGCTTTTCATTTCACAATTTTGAAGACAAAATTCAGCATTCAAGAAGCGATTTCTCCCTATACTTTTGACAAAATCTTGATGTCAAAAACTCCCTAGACACGGAAATGAGTCTAGAAGAGGAAAAAATCAAGAGATTTAAGGATTGAGATGTCTAAATAGTTCGATAGCTGACGGATCAAGACTAAGTGGTCATCAATTGCACACGGTCAAGAGTCAAAAATAATTCCAAACTTACCAATTTGATGAAAATATCTCGAATTGAGGGGTATAATGGTAAATAAGGATTGAATCCACAGGGAATTAGGGAAATTTCTGATGTTCTCTTCAAATTTGATCAAATCAGACAATGAATCAATGATAGAAATGGGGGAAAATGGTAGATCACGAAAGAGAACTTCAAGGCGATTCCGCGGATTAAAAAGTCATCGAATTTGACTTTGATTTCACGGAGAAATTGAAGATTGAAGTGAGATGATTTTTCTGAAATTGAAAATCATAAAAATACCAAAATTTAGCTTAAAATTAAATCAAATTACTAATCTAAACTGAAATTAAACATGAATAGACAAAAGATTAGTAAAAACTTCTTTCACTAACTGAAGATTGCGATTGGATTAACCCAATTGGTCGCCGGATTAAGGCTTTTCATAAAAAATCTAAAAAATCGCGATCGTGGAGTTCAAGCGTCGATTTCTTCCTCGCCTTTCGGCCAAATCTTGATCTTAAGCACTCCGTGGACGTGGAAGTGAGTCTAGAAGAGGATAGGATCAAGAGATTCAAGATATTTTGTGTCTAAACAGATCAATTTGATTGATTTGCTTTGGAATGCATTACAAATCGGAAGAACATCTCAATTTATAGTGTATTTGGGCGTAACCGTCCGATTGGATTAATCGACGGTTCTGATGTAATGGTTCATTGTGAATCGTTATGATTAAGTCGCATCCGTCGGATTCCCGATGGACGCGCGAGATGACGTCATGTGTCGTGCATTATAAAAAACGCCTTGAATCCTTCGCCATTAGATCTTGATCTTACGCCGCCGATGCGTTTCGATGCATTTTAATCTCGACCGCTATAACTCGTGAGATCAACGACGTGGATTAAACGCGATCTGGTGAACACGATAAAGCCTTGTGACCATCAATCTTAAGTGAAGATCGACGGCTGATATCGTGCACGATCAGCCGTTCCACAAGCTGCCACGTCGCACCGCGCGATTGAACGTCCCTTACACTACCACGTCATCGCCCGCATCAACCGCTCAATCGCGACGCGATCGGAAGGCTCTGATCACGCCACGTTGACGGCTCGTTTTTGTGCGTCATTAAAACACAAATACGATGGTCAAACAAAATTTATAAAACCGAACTCACAAAGACAAGATAGAATAATCAAGTACTGGGTAAGTATCGGGTCGATCCACAGAGAGCAGGGTTGACTTTAATCGCAGAGTTGACTTGGTCAAACTTAGGTTTAAAAGGAGTTTTAAATAAGAGAAAGTAAGATTTAAGATATGGAAATGATATAAATAAGGTAAATAAGTAGTTTTAAGAATTGAAATCTCGGATTTGACAGAGAAAAGTCAAAAGTCAAAGTCAAAGCGTTGACTTTGACCAGCAGTAGGTGTTCTACAAAATCAGAGAATCAAACAGAGTCCGAAGATTACGAAAATTATATATTTGGAAACTAGAGAGAAAATGGAATTTATTGATATAAGTTTTGTAATTTTTGGATAAGAAATGGATTTATTATGAATTATTGAAAATCAATGATCAGAAAATCCCCGAAATGAACACCTCAGAGGAAATCTTCAAATTGAATGCCCAAATGAAATCCAAATCTTGCAATTTATATGCCAATAGAAAGCTAAGAACCAGAGGAATCCAACAAGATCGAAATTATCAAATTCTGATTTGCCAATAAAAAGTAATTGACCCCAAAAGTCAACGTTTGACTTGTGATGAAAGATGAACAGTCCATGGTCAAACGTTAAATTGAAGGGTCAAATGAACTCAGAATTTGATGAAATTGCTATCTACGGAAAGCTGATGAAAATAGGAATCCAATGAAACCAAAATCAAGTGATTTAGAATTATAATCAAAGATATATCCTATTTTCAAAATCAGCAACTTTTCGGATCAAAATTTGGGGAAAATGAAGAACACTATGAACTAATTTGCAAAATTAAACTTCTAAATCTAATAAAAACTCAAATTACCTCTTGACAATCGATCGAATCTCACTACTAACCCGATTTCCACGAGAATTAAGCTCCAATTTGCGCGAATTGGAGTGAATTTGCCCGGATCCTTTTCTCACGGACTTTCGGAATTCAAGGGGAAAATTCGATGAAATCAAGTAGGAAATCGCGAAGTTCTTCCACAATGCGTCATAGCCGTCCGATGCTCTTCAGGTGAGGGAACGGTCACGATTGCATGATCCCGTGAGCTTTGATCGTGAGGCGCGCTCAACGTCAGCCGTCCGATGACGATCGGGTGATCGCGATCGTTCGCCCGATCGCAAAAATTTGAGGCCATCCGATCGCGATCCAAGCTCCCCCGCTCTGCCACGTGTCACGCATCGAGCGGATCACTTAAGGTAAGCAATACGCACGTGCTGCATTTGATGATCGCGTGGACTCGGGTCCACGCGATCGTAGCCGTCCGTGAGAAGATCGGACGCTCGCCGCGTGTCCACGTCACCTGCAAAACAGAAACGTGTGGGAACATAGTCCCACACGGATTAAAAGATGGGAAAAGTTGCGCATAAATAGGGGAAAGGATTCCCCTATTAACTATCCTAATATGCCTCTCTGCTCCGCGACACGTGGCGCCCCACACGGGCGCCCACGTGGCGCGTGGCCTCTCTGCCATTTGGCGCGCCCCGTGCGCCTCCTGCGTGGGCCATACGCGTCCTGCCACGTGGCCTCAGCGCCACGTCGTAACGGCGCGGTGGACCCGCGCGCCACGTCAGCCCCGCCTGGGCCAGCACGCCACGTCAGCTCCGCCTGGGCCCGCTCGCCACGTCAGCTTCGCGGTAAGCCTACCCCCTTTTTCGATTTTTTTAATAGAAAAAATACTCAAAAATTCAATTAAAAATCAAATAAAAATCGGAAAAAGGCTTAAAACTTCTGAAATTCATAATTTAAAATATACAACTCCTTTTTAATTGAAATTTTCTCCATTGGATCATAAATTCTTTCCTTTTTAATATTATGCCATTTAAAATATGTTTTCAAAAAGGAAATAAGGGTGAATTAAAATTTCATTAAATAAGTTCTAATTAAACATTCTAAATCATAAATTCATCCTAAAATCATCCTTCCAAACATTTACTAAAGTCAAAACTCATGTAATAATAGAGATTAACTCCTGTTAATCTAAACAAAAGATTAATCATATCTTAAGCATGAAATTATCTCTAATTTATGCATAAATATCAACTTTAGTGAAATGACATGCCAATGGAGAAAATTCCTAAAAAGTATGATAACATGCATCATATTCACATAAAATAAGCATGAATATGAGTTAATTAGGGTAAGAATTCAGGTTATAAATGCATGTTATCACACGTCACCTATGCATTATTAAAATATTCGAAGAATCGATTTTAAATTAAAAAATTGATTTTTAATTCAGGAAAATCCTTAGAAATTCATTAAAAATTCAGAAAAATTCAAAACAATTCCGAAAAAATCCCAAAAAATTAGAAAATTCATAACTTTCAAAATATAACTCCAAATTAATCCAAATTTCTTTCATTTGATCGAAAATTAAAGTATATATTATTCCAAAAGTCAAAATTAATAAATAATTAGAAGTTTAATTTCTATTTCAAAAATACATTTATTTCTTAAAGATTTTAACTTTAGAAAATTAAATAAATATATATAAAAATGATTTCTCTCATTATTTTTAACTTTAAAAACACTTATAATCTCAAGTAAAGATAGGTTATGAAATTATTTATCTTTAATTCATCATATTTAACCCTGATTTAAATTATTTTGAGATTATAATGATTTTTTCATAGAATGATAGATAAGTATTCATAAATAAGATAACATGCATAGGAATGAAATTATTTATGCCTTAATATTCATCAATAAACATGTATTATCATGTCTAATTAGCATGTTATCAATAGCTCGAAACATCCAAGAAAACATTTATAATGTTTTAAAATTGGACGTGACCGTCAGATCTTCTCCTTGAGGAGATCAATGGTCGAAATGGAATACAAAGAGGCGAATTGTTATGGTTAAGTCGTGACTGTGGATCTTCATTGAAGCGTCAAGATCGCGCCACGTGATTGGGTGAAGAGAGAGCATCGTGAGATCTTGTCCGTACAATCCCCAATGAACATTTTAGATTCTCAGATGGCGCTTTAAATCCTAGCCATCATAACTCGTCAGATGAACAACAATGATTGATCTGTTTAATAAAACTAATCGTTGTCCATTCAAATGCTGCCAAGTACCCCCCCTCTCTTAAGTGAAAATGAGGGGCTGAGATTAAATCGCAATAATTCGTGTTGATCAGATGATTCTGAGTGCACCACGTCACGTGCGAAGATATAAAAAGAAAGATACTCCCACATGACAAAAATAACAAGAATTGGATGAGATTATAAGTAAAATGCCTATAATAGGTTAACAAAAATCCTTAATGGTTGCTTAACCCCCTAATTAAACTTAGCGCACACGCGCGCGCACACGCTCACACGTGTATACACACGTGTGCCACGTGGTGCATATACACGTCCCAACGTGGCAACACGTCCTTCCGCTGCCGTGTCAATTGCCACATCAGCGCACGATAATTTTTTTAATTTTTTTTAATTTTTAAAAATCTAAATAAATCCAAAATACATTCAAAAAACTTCAGAAAAATTCAATAAAAATCCCTAAAAATTAGAAAATTCATAACTTTCAAAATCCAACTTCAAATTAATCCAAATTTATTTTTTAGTTCAGAAATTAAATAATCTATCATTTTAAAAATTCAAATTTAATAAATAACAAGAGAATAAATTTTCATTTAAAAAATACACTCATTTCTCTTAGAAATTAAAACTTTGAAAAATAAATGAGCATAGAAAAAGTATTTTCTCTTATTATTTAAAATTAAAACTCAATTATATTCTCAAATATATATGGGAATAGTCTATTTCTAAAATATATTCTTTAATTACGCACAGTTATCCTTAAAATAAGGCAATTTGAGTTTATAACTTAAAATTGTGTGAAATGATAGATATGCACTCAAATTATGATAACATGCATCAGAATGGAATGTTTTATTCCTAAATTTAGATTAATAATCACATAATTGCTTGAATAAATTGCATGTTACTAGTGGCAGATAGAGAGACAACTCTTCCACAAGTGATTAGAGGTGACGAAAAGGATTTGTAAGGGATTGATCACCTTGTGTGCAAGTAAACATAAACTCAAACAATTTCCACTATGCGGCTAATGTTGGTCTTGTTTGTGTACATAGTCTTCAATTTATGCCATAATGTGCTTGCAGGTTTGAGATGTGAGAGAGGTTGAGCAATAGTTGGAAGAATGCTCTAACACATTCAGGAGAAAATAGCGGAATCTAGTAGATTCTATGTATCAAAATCCGGAATAGTTTCGGCAGGAGAGACTTTGTCAAATCGTGTAGTAGGGAATGGGCAATGAGAAAATCTTCAAAGAAAATAGCCCATGATGGATAATTGTGACCATCAAAGGTGTATGTTGATCGTGTCAATTGGCTTGTGATGGAATGTTGTGTGGTGGAAAATGCTTCTACAGGGGTCGGTATTTGTGGTAAAGCAGTCAAGATTGTCGGTGGAGCAAGTGGAGCAAGGGGACTCATCAGTGAAATAGATGGTGGCAATGACTCATCTGACCCAATAGATGTCACCAAACCCAAAAAACAAACCCAATTGTATTGAGCGAGTAAAGAAGAAATTAGAAGCCTCTATTTAAATGGAGAAAGAGAGAATGATAGAAATATAGCCCAGGTGGGACTAATATCCTTGATTAGGATAAAATATGAGCACTACCCAAGAGGTCACCCATCCTAATATTGTTTTCACTCAAGCATGCTTAAATTTGAAGTTATTATAAGAGCTAATGCAATACACCTTCAAATGAGTTATTTCTAATGCCTTCTAATGAGCTATATCTAACACTTGATATGTAGCAGGCAAAGGCGGTGATCATTTCATCCCAGATTGATGAGGAGTAAGAGAAAAGATTATTTGATGTATTGTAATACAATGAGCAGGCAATCGATTGGACCTTAGCAAACAATAAGATATTGGATCTCTCGTTGTGCACACATCACATGTTCTTGGAGGACAATTCCAGACCTATAATGGAGGCCCAAAGATGACTAAACTCTAAGATGTGAGAAGCAATGAAAGAAGAAATCCTTAAGTGGGTAAACACATAAACCATATACCCCATATCTATTACCTAGTGGGTTAGTCTGGTGCACATTATTGGCAAGAAGGCAGGAGGTATGATAACCATGAATGAGAAGAATGAGGAGATCAAAACACGCCTTCTGAAAAAGTGACAAGTTTGCATTGACTATCGAAAGCATAACTCCGCAATGAAGAAGGATCGCTGCCCCTTACCATTCATCAACTAGATCCTAGACCACTTGGCAGGTCATAGTTACTTCTACTTCTCAGAAGAATATTTAGTCGATAACCAGATAGTCATTCATCTGGACGATCGAGAAAAGACGATGTTTACATGTCCCTTTGGCTCATTTGCTTTTTGACAAATGTCATTCAGATCATGTAACGCCCTTGAGACATTCCAGAGTTGTATGATGGCGATCTTGTCTCTTGGGGACAATTTAGAAGTTTTCATAAACAACTTTTCAGTCTTTAGAGAAGACGTCGATGGATGTCTAGCTCACCTGACAAAGATCCTCGAGGTATGCATCAAGAAACGATTGGTGTTAAGTTAGGAGAAATCCGCCTGCATGGTACAAAAGGGAGTAGGGCTCGAGCATCTTATCTCAAGCAAAGGACTGGAGGTAGACAAGGTCAAGATAGAGAGGTCATCGAAAACCTCCCTCTACGTACCAGATTATGAGATTTATGGAGCTTCCTCGGGCATGTTGGCTTCTATTAGAGGTTTATATAGGACTTTGCCAAAGTCTCAAAGTCATTGACCACCCTTCATTGTAAATACAAAACTTTATAATCGATGAAGAATGGGAGCGAGCATTCTGGATGTCAAAGCAAGCCTTGATCAAGGAGTCGATTCACCAAAGTCCTAACTAGGGCTTACCTTTCGAGATCATGTGCAATGCTTCAAACTAGACAATGGGAGTGCTTTCGGGGTAGTGAGGGAACAAGAAGCCAATTGCCATATGCTATGCAAGCAAGACACTTGTCGAAGCTCACATGCACTACACAATGACGGAGAAGGAGCTACTAGCAGTAGTCTACAACTTAGAGAAGTTTTAGCCTTCATATTGGGCAGTAAGATCATCGTCTATACAGATAATGAAACATTAAAGTATTTAATCTCCAAGAAGGAAACAAAGCCCTGACCGATACAATGGTTGTTACTTCTTCAAGAGTTTGACTTGGAGATTAATGACAAAAAAGGCAATGAGAACTTGGTGGCAGATCAGCTATCACGGCTCCGTATTCTAGGTACACGAGACATTTGTGACACATTTCTTGATGAGCATCTCCTCGCTATATCGACTAGCACCCCTTAGTTTGTACATATCGTCAACTTTCTCATGACTAGAACGATGCTTGAGCATTGGAATCAGCATTAAAAGAATATTCTTCCATGAACTTAAGTATTACTTTTGGGAAGAACCACTTTTGTCACATCTTGGATACGACCAAATCATTCGACGATGCATACCAGGTGAGGAGCAAGGAGACATTCTAGCAAATGTGTCACTCATCAATGTGTGGAGGACACTTTACCACATAGAAGACTGCAGACAAAAGCTTACAGTGTAGTTTTTTATTGGCCCACCATTTTCAAGGATGCCCACCCTTTTTACATGGAGTGCTTAAAGTGTCAAGTAGCATTAAACATCTCTAAGCAAGATGAGATGCCACTCAAGTGATGCAGGAAGATGATGATGCTATTGCCCATCCCAATTGAATCAGACGCCTAGCCCTAAGTATAGCCAACAACAAAAAATTTTACCAGCACAGGAAATAGGCCCAACATGAGAGAAGAGGAAGTGGATAGGGACTTGGGGGGGGGGGGAAGAGAAGTGCAAGTGCCATCAATCTTGATCCTGACAGCCGTGGAGGCACGAGAGAACCAGTGGAAGAGATAACTTTGAGAGGGACTTTGGTGAACCTTCAACATCGATAGTGCAGTGGGTCACGACAGTAGGAGAAGCTCCAACGATATTCTTCAAGAAGGTCCAACTAGGCACTGCTCACTCACGGGAGCTGATTTGGGTAGAGGGGCCAGGAGGGAAGGAGAGCGGACACCACTGGGTGACACTAATGAAATCCCAAAATTCCCTCCTTAACAAAAAAAGGTTCCCTGGTCAGGCCTATTTATAGGCTGGCCTACTGAGTACACAAAACCAAAAATGGCAAATCACCAACCCAGGAGTTAAGTGTCTAGTGGGGTCTGATTGTCCGTTCCCTTGTGTACATTCTCTTGCGATTGTCTATTTGCTAGTCTAGGCATGATGTGCTTTGAAGTTACAAATGTCCTCTTCACCAAAGACACCACCTGGGGCACTATCAGTGGAGCATTTAGTCATCTGTCATCATGGGTCTTTTGTGGGGTCATAGGAAAGACTCCACAAATCTCCCAAGAGTCAGGAGAACTCAACTCTGTTGAGTTTGCCACTAAAGGCCCAAATGGTGCAAAGAGATCTGGCCTCAACTTTATCAAATCTACATTGGTGATCCATGAATTGTTTGAAGATAGGTGCCCTTGTCAATGCACTAGAAACTTTTGAAGCATCCCAACTTCACTAACAATGATTATTTCATCTATATGCTCGTGCTAGTCGAAAGGCAATGAAGGGGGTGGACTAATCAAAGTCGCTCTTAAGGGACCACTAGGGAGAGCAGGGGTGACGAAAAAATTGGGTCGTCGTTGAAAACACACAAACTCGTGTCAAAATAATTACCAAACTCACCAATTTTAAGAAATAATTATGAATTAGATACTATAAAGGTGAATAAGGGTCAAATCCATGGAGAATTGAGGTATATTCAGGGTGTACTTCAAAACTCGATCAAATAGGAAAAATGAATTGAGGTAAGAAGTTAAGGAATTTAGTAGATTTACAAAGAGAACTTCAAGATGAATCTACGGAATAAAAAATTACTCAATTTGGATCAAGATTCGGGGAGAAATCAAGAAGCAAACATCAAATAGAATATCCAAATGCAAAGAGAGAGAAAACCAAAATGAAATATAATTCCAAATTAAAAGATAATGATACAAGATGAAATATTAGGAGGAAAACAAAGTCTAACCCGAAGTCAAACTCAAACTGATCTAATTGATCACTAGATCAAGGGCTTTTCATTCTGTGATTTCGAAGACGAAGTTTAGCATTCAAGAGGCGATTGCTCGCTATTCTTTCAATGAAATCTTGATTTCAAGTAGTCCTTGGACACGGAAATGAGTCTAGAAGATGAAGAAATTAAGGTATTGAAGGACTGAGTTGCCTAAATAGTTCAATTTGCTCGAAACCTCCAAAAATATGTTTCCCATCAAAGAGAGAGAATTTATAATGTTTTGAAATTAGGGTTGACCGTTGGATCTTCTCCTTGATGAGATCAATGATCGCAATGGAATCCAAAGATGTGAATCGTTATGGTTAAGTTACGATCGTCAGATCTTCATTGGAGCATCAAGATCGTGCCACGTGATCGCGTGAAGAGATAGCGTTATGAGATCTCATTCGTCTATTGTGAATCAATGTTTCAGATTCTTACATGACACTTTAAATCATGATCATCATAACTCATGAGATGAACAACCAGGATTGATCCATTTAATAAAACAAATCATCATCCATTGAGATGCTGCCACGTACCCCCCTCACTTAAGTGAAAATGAGGGGATAAGATTAAATTGTATTAATTTATGTCGATCGAATGATTCTAAGTGCCCCACGTCACTTGCAAAATATAAAATAAAACATAGTCCCACATGACAAAAATAAACGCAATTGGACTAGTATATAATTAGAGTGTATATAGTGGGTTAGCAAAAATCCTTAATGGATGCTTAACCCACTAATTACACTCGCACACTGATAAAATGCATACTTAACTTGAATTCTTATCATATTTAACTAATATTCATGTTTATCTTATTTAATTATGATGCATGTTATCATAGTCTTATGAATTTTCTCCATTGGTATGTCATTTTACTAAAGTCCATATTTTTGCATTATTTAGGATTAATTATATGTTTTATTGATGTTTGATATTTTGCAAGGTTATATAATTGGAAATAAACCACTTTCCTTGTTTTATTTTGACTTTAGTGGAGGATTAAAATAATAAATTTGAAGAAGAGAATGATGGGATGAAGCAAAATAAAATTCTTAAGGATTGATTTAATATTATTGTGCATTCATCCTATTTTCTTTCTTGAATTTATATTTTAAGTGGGGTGATATTAAAGATGAAGAAATTTTTGACCCAATGGAGAAAATTTGGGTCAACAAGGAGTTCTAGAAATGAAGTTATGAATTTTTGAATTTTATAGATTTTTTATGGATTTTATTTTGAATTTTTCAGGTATTTTCATAATTTAATTCCTTCAACAATCACGAAAAGGGTTTTATATTAGCGTGCGACCCGCGAAGCTGATGTGGCACAATGCGGACACATACCGGAGCCACGCAAGGCCACGCGAACCCACATGGATGCATACGTGGCACGAGGACTCAATTGGGCTAAGTGTGCGTGTGGGCCCACAGGTACAGTGGGCCTGCGGAAGGCATGGGGGGGTGTACTAGGCCCATGCGGGCAGCACAATGGCTAAAGGAGACTCACCTTATGATGGATATTATGTGGCCTACAAGCCAATCACACTTTCATGTATCTTGTTTATGTTTATTGAAATGAAATTTATTCATTGTCATTCTTGTGCAATGTGTGTAATGATCTAACTATCAATCAGGTTGATTCATTTCATGGTTGTGTAAGTGGTTCTTTGACTTGAGACTCCAAAGACATCTTGTGGATGGATGATCATGTTTTGATTATGACTTACAAATCCCTAGACACGAGATATCTAAAACATCGTATATTGGATACGACATGAAGTCTACAAAGATGATCTTGTGATCAAGATGGGATCATCCACCCTCGGTATTTGAGGAGATTGACTTAAGGAATGAGATAAGATGAAATCCTTGGCCAAGATAGTGGAAATATCAGAGGAGTTCCCGATGATTTCTACATGCATCAGTACTAACTTGAGTGACCGATTAGGGTTTGACAGTTGACTATACCCTAAGTCATTCATGAGTCTAATGTGGATGAAGGATTATACATACATGGTAATCGATGACGAGAAGGTTCCATAAGTAAGTTCTTTCATACTTCATATCCCCTAGTGTACGAGGTGTAGCTTGGCACCCAACGGGCTCGCAACTAAACCTATCAATTGAGTTAAATCGATCATTGATTAATTAATCTATATGGGAATGTGGATAATTAATTAAGGTTGACCAATAAGAAGTTATTTGGTCTATAGAGTTATTAACTAGTGAGATATATGAACCTAGAGGGTCACACACATAAGGTCTATGGATGTTGGTGGATATAGACATAATTATGAGGGTTTTTATGAAAAAACCCTATTACCAAATGTCTATAAATAGGGGTAGAACGACGACAACTCAAGGTGCCCGTGCAAGATTTTGTGGGAATTCTCTCCTTTATTCTCTTTCTCTCTTGGTGAAGAGCTTTGAAGAGAAGATACAACCATCCAGAGATGGCGTGTATACCTCTAGAGGTTAGACACTTCAATAGCTTCAAGAACTCATTCAAGGAAACCCTATAAGTTTGTTTTCTCATTCATACTAGATGATAGGATCATTTGTTCTTGGTCGCTTGGTGTTTTGAATATCCGATTCATTGATTTCCGCAACATTCGATGTTTTGATCAAAATTTCAAAATTTTATCGGCTTTAGAGCCCAACACCTTTAAATACTCGCCAATTTATCTTATTTTCTCCGTGTGGGACTATATTTCCATTTGCAGGCGATATGACATTGCATGGTGCATCAGATGAGATCGCACTGATCAATGCACGTTAATCTGGTGGATTTCAGTCCACCAGATTGCTATCAAAGTACATGCTAAAGCACATAACCGTTGATCACTTCAATGAGATCCTACGGTCACGATACGTGGCTACGTAAACACACTCCGAAGAAGATCGAACGGCCAAAATCAACGAGGAGTGGACTTCGCGTTATGGGATCATGGCCCACCAATTTTGCATCATCGCAGCCATCCAAAGCTCTTTTAGGGAATCAGACGACACAGAATTTTTGCAATGAAATTCCTATAAATCAATGTTCTTCTCCTTCTTAAACTAAAATTTGGATTGAAACATGAAGAAGTTAAGCATTTTTGGAGAAAAATCTTAAGTTCATTGTGATCCCCTTGTGACCTAGACTCAACTGCAATTAGATTGAGGCAAGATTGATCACAAATTATTGGGAGAAATGGTCACATTCGCCCCTTGAACGCCGAAAGCACCTTGGAGAAGAAACCAGAGAAATATTCATCAATCGAAGTGATTTGAAGCCCAATCTTTGCGTCGATCAGGTTATTAGTGTGATTCCTTTGTAATCCTTACAATTTATGTAGTTTAGATTAGATTTAGATAGGTAATTAGAGTTTAGGAATCAGAAATTTCATCATTTCGTCCAAATTTGATCGCAGATTTTTACTGATTTTAAAACAAGGATTTCTCCCTATTCTTAAGTCTAAATCACTCGATTTTGGTTTCATTAGATTCCTTGTTCAGTCATCCTTCTGTGATATTTGATTCATTAAATTTCATCCAGTTATGGCCCACCAATTTATCATTTGGCCTACTGCTGTTTATTTTCAATCTGAATTTGAGCGTTGACTTTTGAGGGCAATTACTCTTAAAATAAAAGTGAAATTTGATTCTTTTGGTCTCTCTAGAATCCACTAATTGTAAGCTTTCTATTCATATGTAAATTATTCAATTTAGATATCATTTGGTTAGTCAATTTCATGATTTTGACCGAGATCTTCATTTCGGGATTTTGCTGTTTATTGATCTTCAATAAATCATAATAAATCCAATTCTCTTCTAAAAATCACGAATTATAAATCAAAATTTTCCATTTTCTCTATAGTTTCTGAAAATATAATTTTCATAACATTTTCTTACCTTTTTCCTTTTTGATTTTATAGAAAGTCAAAGTCCAGTCAAAGTCAATGCTTTGACCTTGACTTTTGACTTTTCTTCTTCAAATATTATCTAAAATTCTTAAAATATCTCCTCTTATATATTCATATCATTTCCATTAATAAAATATCATATTGATGTCGTAAAAAACCTAATTAAACCTAAGTTTGACAAAGTCAACTCTTCGATAAAAGTTAACTATGCTCTCTGTTGTTCGACCCGATCTCATCGTTATACTTGATTACTGATTTTTAATCATCGTGAGTTCGAAATTATAAATTTTGTTTGACAGACGATTGTGTGTTTTGACGAGACTAAATCATATGGTCGTTGAATGCACACTAATTAGTGTCAAAACAAAGTCCTAATCTTACCAATTTATGATTAATCAAAATAATTAATTAGTATAATGGTAATTAAGGGTCGAATCCACGGAGAATTAGGGAAATTTGAGAGATATCTTTGAAATTCTGTCAAATCGGACAACGAATTGAGATTATAAATTGGGCGTTTTAGTATATTAAGAAAGATAACTCAATTTCGAATCCACGGAATCAAAAATCAGGTGATTTGGATAAGAATTCCAAGAGAAATCGAAGTTTGAAGTTTAGAGAAAAATTCATTTCGAAAAATGATTAAAAACCAAAAATTAAACTTAAATTAAACTAATCTACGATGCTAAAAGTAGAATTAACACTAAATGATGAAAGAATAAGATAAAATCATGCAACCTAACCCAAAGTAGCCTTCGACATGATCCTATTAATCGCCGGATGCAAGCCTTTTCATTCCAAATTGATGAAGAAGAAAATTAGAGTTCAAGATGTGATTTCTTCCTTCACTTTCGATCAAAGTTTGATTTCAAGCATTCAATTGAAGCGGAAATGAGTCAAGAACACTCTCGAACAAACAGCACGCGAAATGATTCTCTAAACAAGGAGAATTTGATGGATAATCGCGAACATGTTCTTCGTCGTGAAAATTCGTTTTTATAAAAACGAATTTGATTCTCAACCGTCGAATTAAGGTTCATCGCGATGGACGATCGCGATCGCGCGTCTTTTCGTGAATCGTCGCGATCATTTTGTTAGGCGTTCGATCGACGATGAAGGGTCAGGATTTGATCTTGCATTGATCAAGAGGAGAGGCTTCGATTTGATTTGTTCGTTGGATCTTAATCCAACGATCGCAATTAAATCCGAAGTCCATCGATCGTGAACGATCTGGACCGTTATAATTCGCGATCGGACGGTGATGATACGTTCACTTAAAGTCCAATTCATCATGTGCTTGATTAAATTATCGGGTGGACCTCTGGTCTACGCGATCTACGCACGTGATTCATCACGAATATCATCCAACGCTCCACGATGCGCCACGCGTCCTGCATTCAAATAAAACGATGGGACTTTAGTCCCACACGGGATAAATCGCGTAAAATATTCACTATATATACTACGACGAATAAGAGCATGTAATAATCTCGTCTTCCGATAATCGAATGACCTATAAGTTATGTAATTAAATATTTAGTGTAAATATAATATATGCGTCACGTCACATCACTGCCACACGTCACCTCTGCACCACATAGGCGCTCGCGCCTATCCACGTGGCGATGCCACGTGAACACGCGCGATAAAACCCACATTTTGCGATTTTTTTAATTGATTTCACTAGTTAAAAATCGAATTAAAAATCAAATAAATTCAGAAAAATTTCAGAAAAATTCCTAAAAATTGTAAAATTCATAACTTTCAAAATATAACTACAAATTAATTCAAATTTGTTTTGTTGGATTCAGAATTGAGTAATCTATCATTATAAAAAGTCAAATGATTAAAATAATAAGAGAATAAATTTATATTAATTTTATACATTTATGTATTATATAAAATAAATTTATATAAACACATAAATGTAAATAAAAGTCTTTTCTCTTATATTTTCATTCTCAAAACATGATTATGATCATAAATATAATTAGGATTAAATATTGAAATGTTTAATTATGCATAATAACCCATAAATTGATGTATTTTAAGATCATAACATGAATTTACACAAAATGATAGAAATGTGCTTAAAAGATGATAACATGCATATATTTGTAATGATTAATGCATTAATTTGCATCAATAACTATGTAATTGCATGCATAAATAACATGTTATCACACCCCCTAACTTGAATAATTTCTAGTCTCTTAGCAATTCACTAGGTAATCTCCTTAGAAAGTCTTATCATCCTTTGATCCTGCAACTAAAGAAGTGAAGTGTATCAATGTGTGATCAAATTTTCATCATAGTGTAGACCATGGCAATCTAGATTTCATAACTAGGTTGACTTCCTTCAGAGCATATTAGGGTAGTGCTCATCGGCTAATAGTCAAGTCAATTTCTCAATTGTAATCGAGGTGAGCATATCTAAGGTTTGATGCTATTGAAATGAAAAGATTCTCACACTCTCATGAGCAGATGTAATCCTCACCTCTCTAATTCTCACATCACTCTTTCACTCATTTTGGAGGCTACTTGGTGCATTAGAATTATCCTCAACTCTTCTTTCTCCCTTAAAAAGTGCATTGCAAAAGGATTTCCTATGTTGGGATACATCATTATAAGGTAGCTGAAAGAGTAAAAAGACACTATATCTAAAGGAATAACTTGGTTAAAAGCAAAAATCAGCATATAAAAAAATTAGATATTATATACAAAGAAAGGTACCACTGATGTCTAATTATTCTCCCAAATGATGTGGATGATGATGGTAGAAAAGGATAGATAGAATTGGGTAGAGATGGTGTGGAGTGGTATACTTGATATAAACAATGTGGAAAATGGAATGAATGGAAGAAATGGGTAGAGATAGGTATTTAAATGGTAAAGATATTTTTCCCATATTGTTCTCCTTCTTTTCACTTTCTTATTCCTCTCTTCTTTTTCTCCTCATTTTCTTTCCTTCTTTCATTTTGTCTTCTTCTTTTCTTCATTTCATATTGTCTTTTCATTTTCTTCTTCTCTTCTTTCTTCTTTTTGGATATTATAACTTTCTTAGAGAAGAAGAAGATAACATTTGAAGACTTTACATAAAACAAGGATATGGAGGATGTCTTGATGTTTGAAGAGAGAATTCAAAATTTCTGAAGTGTAATATGAAGAAATATTTGCTTCTAAGGGAAATTATGAAGAAGATGGATGGTGGAAAATGTGGTGGATATGTTTATCACTTGGGAGTGTAATTATAATCAGTGAAGCTGAAATTTGGGTGTCTAATTGACTGGTTTGGAAAAGGTAAAACTAAATGCCTAAAGGATAGAATAGGTGCATCAAAAATTATGGCACATTGCACTCTTCTAAGAGAAAGTTTGGAAGCGAGGAATTCCCACACCAAATAGGTTCGGCTGATGTAAGGTAGGGGATAGGAATTTTCTTGGACTTCACTCAAAAATCTCTCCTTTTCAATCCAATAGCACTTCAACCTCTGATTACTCATTTTCCTTGGTGCCCGTTAGATACCTAACCCCGAAGAAGTCAACCACTAAAAAGAATCCATGGTTTCTCTAGATCACTTGGCTTTATTACTCAAAATATAATCACATGGGCTATGAGGCCCTCACTTCTACATCTCTAGGAATAGGATCTCTAAATTTTAAGACTTCTAAGGTGTTTAAAAGTACTAAAAATTTGAAAAATAGGAGTTTAAAAATAGTAAAAAGTTTAAATTTTTTTGAAAATTTTGAAAATTTTGAGTTTTTCTAAGTCCTCACCCCCCAACTTAAATCTTTCATTGCCCTCAGTGAAATAAACATGTACATAAAACATGGAAAGCATATCATTCATTACATGAAAAAGATTATAAATTGAAAATGAGAATTAAAAAGGTTTAAAAAGGTTTAGAAAAACTCAGTAATGCGTGTTTGAATGCATGTTGCTGGAATTTGTCCAAATTCGCTTCTTGGTTAGATTTCCTAATGTACATTGATGTAAAGTACAAAAAAAAACTAAATAAAACAGTAAGATAATCTTGGGGTGCCTCCCAAGAGCGCTCAGTTTAACGTCTTCAGCTAGACAAAACTTTAATGAAACTACGACGACGAACCTTGATTCCTCGGGTTGATAGTGGCCTGCGATGGTAATTGGTTAGAAAACGAAACTTGCTTACCCTTCTTATTATCAGTCGAGGTCGGGATGTTCGTCTTGATGAAATCCTATATCTCGTCTACGCGCGAGTTCATCCTATTCATTTGCTCCATCAACTGAGAGAGCGCACCCAGAATCGGATCTGTATTCGCGTAGGGTTGTTGTTGTGAGTTTTGTTGCTGACCGGTACTATATGGAGGATACATCTGATCCGTGTTCCTCCTAAATCCTTGCTGCTGCTGCATAGGATTATTATAAACAGGGTTATTTAAATAATTTAGATATGTACCTTGATAATTCGGTATGTTCTGTCGTCCCTGTTGAAATTGCCCTCTTGATGGGCCTTGTCGATACATGCCCTGCTCTTGAATTGCAATGATAGGACAATCCATCTCGACATGGTCAAGGCGTGAGCAATGGGTGTGTGGCGACACTTCTTGTAGAGCTACGGGTGCAA
Organism: Lemna minuta; assembly: GCA_024174645.1. NCBI lineage: Eukaryota > Viridiplantae > Streptophyta > Magnoliopsida > Alismatales > Araceae > Lemna > Lemna minuta. The sequence goes on along the minus strand of CM044116.1, from coordinate 4,532,272 downwards.
GTCCTTCAGATCCGTTGCGGATGTGGAACCGATCTAATAAAAGATTTTGAACCTCCGCCATTGACGAGACTAAATCGTATGGTCGTTGATTGCACACAATTTAGTGTCAAAATAAAGTCCTAATATTACCAATTTAAGATTAATCAAAGTAATTAATTAGTATAATGGTAATTAAGGGTCGAATCCACGGAGAATTAGGGAAATTTGAGAGATATCTTCAAAATTTGGTCAAATCGGACGATGAATCGAGGTTAGAAATTGGGCATTTTGATATTTTAAGAAAGATAACTCAAAATCGAATCCACGGAATCAAAAATCAGGTGATTTGGATAAGAATTCGAAGAGAAATCGAAGTTTGAAGATAGGAGATAATTTCGTTTCGAAAAACGATTTAAAACTGAAATTAAATCTAAATTAAACTAAATCTATGATTCTAAAACTAAAATTAATGCTAAATGATGAAAGATAATGAAGAATTTACGCAACCTAACCCAAAGTAGCCTTCGAAATGATCCAATTAATCGCCGGATGCAAGGCTATTCATTCCGAAATTTTCGAAGACGAAGATGGAGTTCAAGATGTAAATTCTCCCTTCTCTCTCGATCAAACTTTGATCTTAAGCATTCAATGGAAGCGCAAATGAGTTAAGAATGCTCTCGAACAAACGGGACGCGATTTGGAGTTGTATACAAAGAGTAATTGAAGATTGAACGCGAACACGTCTTTTCGCACGAAGAACCGTTCTTAAAGAAAGCGAGGTTTGATTTGGGCCGTCCGATGAAGAGACTATCGCGATGGACGATCGCGATCGCGCCTTGATCAAGATGAATCGACGTCTGATTTCGATCGTCGGATTTCAATCGGATGGTGTTGATTATATCTGATGTCCATCGGTAGAAATTAATCTGGACCGTTATAATGGATGCGATCAACGGTCTGGATTTGTTCACTTAAGTGAACATTTATGCACGTGCGTGATTTGATGATGCGGTGGACTTCGTGTCCATCGCATCGACGCCATCGCGTCGATTGCGATTGCATCGGATGCACCACAGCTTGCCACGTCACCCTGAAATCAAATAAAACGAAGGGACTTAAGTCCCACACTGAGAAAAAAGTAGGAACGTTTCAATATATAACATACAGCGAATAGGCGATAATAACATTTCGTTCCCTTATACACGGGGGACCCATATACTATATATAATATATATAAAATATATGAATATATGGTCCACGTGCCACGTAGTCCATCGCGCGCGTCCACGTGGCAGAGCCACGTGGCCCGCGCGATTTAAACTCGCTTTTTGCATTTTTTTATTATTTTAAACATTTAAAAAAAATCAAAAATAAATCAATATAAATTCAGAAAAATTCCATAAAAATTCTATAAATTTGTAAAAATCATAACTTTCAAAATATAACTCCAAATTAAGTCAAATTTGTTTTGTTGGATTCAGAATTGAATACCTGTCATTATAAAAAGTCAAATTATTAAAATAGTAAGAGAATTAATTTATATTAATTTTATACATTTATGTATTATATAAAATAAATTCATATAAATACATAAATGTAAATAAAAGTCTTTTTCTCTTATATTTTCATCTTTAAAACATGATTATGATCATAAATATAATTAGGATTAAAGATTATAATGTCTAATTATGCATAATAACCACTAAATTTATGTATTTTAAGATCATAACATGAATTTACACAAAATGATAGAAATATGCTAAAAAGATGATAACATGCATAGATTTATGATGATTAATGCATTAATTTGCATTAATATCTATGTAATTACATGCATAAATAGCATGTTATCAGCCATCTTGTCGATCTTCTCTAGAAGCATGCCCGTCTCTACCGACTTTGCGTCGATTAATCCTCCCTTCGGCGTTGCACCTCTTCCGAATGGTTTTGCCGAGTTGTGGTGGCTATTCTCCGCCACAGTCTCAATCAATTTCATTGCTTCATCTTCAAACTTGCTCATGAAGGTGCCGCCGCTAGCTGCATCCAAAAGATATCTATCTTGCGGGCCTAACCCATCATAAAATATCTATGTAAGCTAATGGTTAGACACTCCATGGTGAAGGCACTCTCTAGTGAGGTCTCTAAGTCTCTCCCAAGCTTCGTGGAATGTCTCACTCGGTCCTTGGGTAAACTCACGCATCGCCTTCCTAACAGAGGTGGTCTTTCCTATGGAATAGTATTTCCTAAGAAATTCCTCCTCCATCTCGGTCCAAGAAGTGAACTCCTTTCCTAGCTTAAGAAATCAATCCTTAGCTCTATCTCTAAGGGTGGCGGGAAAGAGTTTCATCTTCATTACATCTGTCGACACATTATGAATATGATTGATCTCACATACTTGACTAAGTTCGTCGACATGTCTATAAGGATCCTCAGAAGGTTTACCGTGGAAGATAGGTAACATACTCATCACATGCGAATCTATCCTAAAATTTGTATTTCTACCTAAAGGTGCATGAATACGAGTAACGGGTCTTTGAAGAACAGGCCTAGCATAATCACTAAGATGTCTCCTAACATTTCCCTCATCATTCAAAGCCATATCTAAGGTCGATGATGATGCGGAAGATAAAAGTGATTGCGAGGAACGTTCAAAAAGATCTAAGTGTAAAGGATTATCCCTCGTTCTCCAATTAGACTCTCGTCTCATAAATATGTACAAATATATATAATATAATAATACTAAGAAGAGATACTATAAAAATATTCAACAATGACAAATGAATGGTACCTGATTGTCGCTATTCGTCAGAGTTACGCTCTCCCAATTCGAGTATGACGCGATGATTGTCCGTCGTCCGTAAAGAGGGACTAATCACTTAATCTCGTAAAAATTGAGTATCTAAACGATGTATTTCTGCTACAAATAGCTCAGTGTAGGATCAATTTGGATTAATATCAAAAAAAGAAACAGAAAAATCAGAGTTGACCGAGTCAAAATCGATGATTTTTCTCAAAAATACGCCTTAATTCCCCGGCAACGGTGCCATTTGACGAGACTAAATCGTATGGTCGTTGAATGCACACAACAAAGTGTCAAAACAAAGTCCTAATCTTATGAATTTATGATTAATCAAAGTAATTAATTAGTATAATGGTAATTAAGGGTCGAATCCACAAAGAATTAGGGAAATTTGAGAGATATCTTTGAAATTCGGTCAAATCGGATGACAAATTGAGATTATAAATTGGGCATTTTAGTATATTAAGAAAGATAACTCAATTTCGAATCCACGGAATCAAAAATCAGGTGACTTGGATAAGAATTCAAAGAGAAATCGAAGTTTGAAGTTTAGAGAAAAATTCGTTTCGAAAAATGATTAAAAACTGAAAATTAAACTTAAATTAAACTAATCTACGATGCTAAAAGTAGAATTAACACTAACTGATGGAAGATTAAGATAAAATCATGCAACCTAACCCAAAGTAGCGTTCGAAATGATCCTATTAATCGCCGGATGCAAGGCTTTTCATTCCGAATTGATGAAGACAAAAATTGGAGTTCAAGATATGATTTCTTCCTTCTCTTTCGATCAAAGTTTGATTTCAAGCATTCAATTGAAGCGGAAATGAGTCAAGAACACTCTCGAACAAATGGCACGCGAAATGATTCTCTAAACAAGGAGAATTTGATGGATAATGGCGAACATGTTCTTCGTCGCGAAAATTTATTTTTATAAAAACGAATTTGATTCTCAGCAGTCGGATTAAGGTTCATCGCGATGGACGATCACGATCGCGCGTCTTTTCGTGAATTGTCGCGATCATTTCTTGGGCGTTCGATTGACGATGAAGGGTCAGGATTTGATCTCGCGTTGATCAAGAGGAGAGGCTTCGATTTGATTTGTTCGTTGGATCTTAATCCAACGATCGCAATTAAATCTGAAGTCCATCGATCGCGAACGATCTGGACTGTTCTAATTCGCGATCGGACGGTGACGATGCGTTCAATTAAAGTCCAATTCATCACGTGCTTGATTAAATGATCGGGTGGACCTCCGGTCTACGCGATCTACGCACGTGATTCATCGCGAATATCATCCAACACTCCACGATGTGCGACGCGTCTTGCATTCAAATAAAACGATGGGACTTTAGTCCCACACGGGATAAATTGCATAAAATATTCACTATATATACTACAACGAATAAGAGCATTTAATAATTTTGTCTTCCGATAATCGGATGACATATAAGTTATGTCATTAAATATATAGTGTAAATATAATATATGCGCCACATCACATCACTGCCACGCGTCACCTCCGCACCACATAGGCGCTCGCGCCTATCCACGTGGCGATGCCACGTGAACACGCGCGATAAAACCCACATTTTGCGATTTTTTAATTGATTTCACTAGTTAAAAATCGAATTAAAAATCAAATAAATTCAGAAAAGTTCCAGAAAAATTCCTAAAAATTGTAAAATTCATAACTTTCAAAATATAACTACAAATTAATTCAAATTTGTTTTGTTGGATTCAGAATTGAATAATCTATCATTATAAAAAGTCAAATGATTAAAATAATAAGAGAATAAATTTATATTAATTTTATACATTTATGTATTATATAAAATAAATTTATATAAACACATAAATGTAAATAAAAGTCTTTTCTCTTATATTTTCATTCTCAAAACATGATTATTATCATAAATATAATTAGGATTAAAGATTGAAATGTTTAATTATGCATAATAACCCATAAATTGATGTATTTTAAGATCATAACATGAATTTACACAAAATGATAGAAATATGCTTAAAAGATGACAACATGCATATATTTGTAATGATTAATGCATTAATTTGCATTAATAACTATGTAATTACATGCATAAATAGGATGTTATCATGTTTCAACGACCACACTAAATCGTACCGTCACACACACATGCGCATGACGAATCAAATTCTTGTAGTCATTGAATACACATGAAATGATGTCAAAATAATTACCTCACTCATCAATTTAAAGAAAAAATTACAAATTAGATAGTATAATGGTGAATAAGGGTTAAATCCACAGAGAAATAAGTGAATTTTAAGGTTTTTTTGAAATTTGTTCAGATAGGAGGATGAGTTGAGTTGGAAAGTAGGGATTTTAGTATATTAAGAAAGATGACTCCAAGACAAATCCATAGAATCAAAAATCACATAATTTGGATCAGTATTCACGGCAAAATCAAGGAGTGAAATTGAGGATGAAATTTTGTTTGTAAAGAGAGAGAAAATCTAAAATTATCTATAGTTCGATTAATCTACCATTTAAAATTAAAATCTAATGCTACAAAAAGAAAGAAAGATTCGAAGGAAAACACGTAATCTAACCCAAGGTTGCACTCAAAATGATCTAATTGATCACCAAATCAAAGGATTTTCATTCCGCGATTTCGAAAATGAAGTTTAACGTTCAAGAGGTGATTTCATCCGATTCACTCCATAAAAATATTGATTTCATACACTCCTTGGATGCAAAAATGAGTCTAGAAGGAGAAGAAACAAGAGATTCCAGGACTGAGTTGCCTAAACAGTTTGATTTACTTGAAACATCCAATACTAAAAATTTTAGTTGAAGAACAAGTAATTTATAGAGAAATTTGGGCGCGACTATTGAATGTGCCCCTCCATCTTCGATCAACCGCTAAAATTAAATGCAAGTTCACTAATCATCATTGTTAAGTCACGTCCGTTCGATTGACAATAAAGCGCTCAGATTTTGCCACGTCGCACGTGAAGAAGAAGCGTCGCTTAACGTCCACTGTTTGATCTTTATCAAGCGTTTGAGATGAGTCGACGTCTCCACAGGAGTCCATTGGGCGATTTTAATCTTGACCGTGATAACCCTCCAAATGAGCGGCTAAGATTAAATCATTTTAAAATGAATCGTTGCCTAATCAAATGGAGCCACGTACCCCCTCGAGTAAGTGAAAATTGACAATCACGATTAAATTGCACAATCGTCTGCTCGAGATTGTGCCATGTCACTTGCAAATAAAAACAAAGAAAAATAGTCCCACATCACAAATTAACACAATTTGACGGGTATATAAGGTATGCGTATTAATGGGCTTAGCTTTTATCTTGAAAAGGATGCTTAACCCATTATTTTTAAAAATCAAAAATAAGTCTAAAAATATCTAGAAAAATTCTAGATGTTGGGTGTACATGTTGCCACATGGCGAGACGTCATTCTGCTGCCGCATCAAAATCCATGTTAGTGCGCAGTAAAAACTAATTTTTTATTTTAAAAATCCAAATAAATCCAAAATCAGTTCAGAAATATTCAAAAAAAATTCTTTTAAAATCCCTTAAAATTAGAAAATTGATAACTTTCAAAATATAACTCCAAATTAATCCAAATTTGTTTTGTTGGATAAAAAATTAAATAATCTATCATTTTAAAAAGTCAAAGTTAATAATTAACAATAGAAGAAATTTTCATATAAAAAGTATTCTCATTTCTCTTAGAAACTAAAACCTCATTTCTCTTAGAAAAGAAATGAGTGTATAAAAAGTATTTTCTCTTATTATTTAACATTAAAACCTAATTATAATCTCAAATATAGATGGAAATAATCTACTCTAAAATATATTATTTAATTATGCATAATTATCTTTAAAATAAGGTATTTTAAGAAATATTATATCAAGCATCTTTTAGATTTGGATTGATAGCTTTTCGTCAAAATAATTTGAGAAGGGTATGTCCTTGTTAGTGCCGGTACCAATGGCTTGAGTGATTGACCCACTTCGACTTCAAAATGCAGATAGCGCTAAAGAATAAGCTCTAGTTACTCATTTCCTAATATGTTATTAAAACATTTGAATAAGATATTCTGAAGATAGGATTATCATTATCATTGTTTTAGTATTCTAAAGATAGAAGGGTATGCTCCTAAAGATAGGTATTAATGACACAAACAAATATTAAGCCTTATACTCATAAAACTATGCATTACTATTATTATTCCTATTATCTTAGTTTCTATGCTTAATTCTATATTATCATCACTTTAGAACATCAGTTTTAATATTTAATGATAACACATGTTATTGTTTTAACTTATTCTTTTTGTATCTTATTTTCATTTTTTTACTTCTTAACAAAATGCTATCAACTGTTTTTTTCTTATTTCATTTTAGGTATTTTTAAGAATGGTGAATATTCCCAAAAAACCCCGATAAAAGCAAATAGAAAAGGGTTACAAACTCTCTCTCTCGCTCGGTCGAAAGAAGAAAACAAGGGTTTTGCTTCACGGAAAGATAGAAAACGAGAAGACGATTTTCTTCTCTTGCTCGCGATTATAAGCATGTCATGCAGAAATTGTGATCTTCAGCCAAATCGGAGAAGGAGGCGATGACATCTACTCTCAGCATAAGCTTTTTCTTCAATGAGTTCTCCCATTTCTGAAATTTCATTTGTGTGTCTATTTTGGATTTTTTGTGGTCCTTAGAATTGTTTTTTCTAGATTTTTTTATTTATTTTTTGTTGGATTTCTATTCCAGGTTGGTTAAACTGATCTGCAATTTGATTTTCTGATTTCCCATCCTTGTTTTTTCTCTTCTCTTCGTTGAGGCAATAATTTTTTTTAGTTTATATTTTACTTGAGTCTATTTTAAATATGTCATTCTCTCCAATTCTCTTAAAAATTGATTTCATTCATCTATTTTTCAATTTAATATCCCAAGTTTCTAAATCTCAATTTACTTTGTTTTTTACATTTCTGATTTTTTATTTTTGCTCTAGTTTTCCTCTTATTTTCTTACTTCTAATATTTTAATATTAAACCCTCAGACTTTCTCTTTTTGTATTTTTATTTTTATTCTTAATAATAAATCTGTTTAAATTGTGTTCTTGAAATCTGTAGTGGACTAAATAAATAATTTATTCATAACTGTTTTTTTATTCTAGTTTAGAAACTTCAGTTATGTGCTTGTCAAACGAATAGGTAATCTTTGTTCATATTTATTTAAAATCTATTTTTTTGCCAATATTTTGTTCTGTATTTATTGAAGGGTTGTCTTTAGTTTATTTAAATGCTTTGTGTGTTCATTCACAATCCATTTTGTCTTATTTAAACATTGATTAATTTTTCTTTTTGAAATCTATTTGATATATGAACAACAAGTCAATACGGCATTGATAAGCCATTTCAGGTTTAGTGAAACCTCATCAAGATGAGATTAAAGGTATTTAATTTCAAGGGAAGGGTTGGTTGTGTTGTTGTGTGTTTTTCTTACTTTAAAGGGAGAAGACACCCGGTATCAAAGTCAACATAAGTCAAAGTCAAGGTAGAAGTCAAAGTCAACAAAATTCAAAGTCAATAGCAAAGTCAAAGTCAAAGTCAAAGGCCAATACAAATCTGCTCATCAAGGGATTATTTTAATTTGTCTCATTTTAATACATTTTTTTTATAACTTACGCATATCATATTTGAATTATTTTTTGTTAGCTTTCGTGATTAGTTTAGTTTCTAATATTATTTACAAATCTCTTTATCCTGTGAGCTTAATGTAGGAACTAAAGAAAAAAATTTAATTATACCATCATACTTTGTGAGGGTAAGGGAGAGATTCCTAGGGAATCGTAGCGAGTGACGAAATGAATGCGTATGGTAGTTGAATACATATCGTGTCAAAACAAAGTCCAAACTTACCAATTTAAGGATTAATTCACGAATTGAAGGGTATAATAGTAAATACGGGTCGAATCCATGGAGAATTAGGGAAATTTGAGAGATATCTTTGAAATTCGATCAAATCGAATTGACGAATTGAGGTTAGAAATATTAAGAAAGATAACTCAATTGTGAATCCACGGAATCAAAAATTGAGTGATTTGGATTAGAATTCATGAAGCAATCGAAGTTTGAAAATGGAAGAAAATATCGATCGCAAAAATGATTTAAAGCCGAAATTAAACTGAAGTTAAACTTAATCTACGATTAAAAATGTAAATCTAATGCTAAATGACAAAAGATTAAGATGAAAACACGCAATCCAACCCAAAGTAGCCCTCGAAATGATCCAATTAATTTCCGGATGCATGGGTTTTCATTTCACGATTTCGATGACGAAGATGGCATTCAAGATGTGATTTCTCCTTACCTCTCAATCAATTTTCAATTTCAAGCACTCCTCGGATGTGGAAACGTGTAAAGAAGAGAAAGAAGTTGATTGACACTTGAATTGTGGTGTCTAAACAATTCAATTTCAGTCGAAAATCAAAGGGTAAGTTCCGTTCACGAAGAACACTCTAATTTATAGAAGAATTGGGCGTAACCGTCGGATCTAATGGTCCATCGTGATCAACGGCTGAGATGACGCGTCGCTTGATCGAAAGGGTGCAATTAAATCGCATCCGTCGGATCGGCGATGGAGGGTTGAGGTGTGTCCACGTCGATCATTTTTGAAGAGACGTGTCATTTGATGCATCCGTTCGATCTTCATCCAACGATCGCGATTAATCGGAGGTCCATCGGTCGCGTCGAATCTCGACCGTTATAACTCCGGAGATGGACGGTCGCGATTAAGTTTGTCAAAGCTTCACTTAAATCTGTCTTTTTCGTGACGTGGCAGCATGGAATGCGTTGGATGTGAGCTAATCGATTATCGCCCGTCGATGCCGTGAACTTTGGGTCCACGCGATCTTCATCAACACGAAGAAAAAGAGATTAAAAGGACGGGTATATAAGGTGAAGCGACTCTATTGGTTAGCGAGTTCCGATAAACTGAATGCTTATACTTACAACAACAATGTATATATAAATAAATATATATATCGCACAAGTGTCACCTCCGCGCCACGCAGGCACCCGCGTGGGCTCGCGTGGCTCTGCCACGTGGCCTTGCGTGCCATGTCGCATCCGTGCGGGTCACGCGTGATAAATTAACCCCTTTTGCCCTTTTTTTGATTATTTTTAATAATTTTAAAATCGAAAATACACAAATAAATTCAGAAAAATTCCAAAAAGTTCCTAAAAATTGTAAAAATGATAACTTTCAAAATACAACTCCAAATTAATTCAAATTTGTTTTGTTAGATCAAAAATTGAATAATCTATCATTATAAAAAGTCAAAATATTAAAATACTAAGAGAATGAATTTTAATTAAATAAATAGATTCATGTAGTTACTAAAATAACTTTATAAAAATACATGAATGTTAATAAGCATCATTTCTCTTATTATTTAGTCATGAAAACATAATTATGATCTTAAATATAAATATGATTAAAAATTATAATATTTAATTACAGATCATAATCCATAAATTGATGTACTTTTAGATCATAACGTGAAACTATATAAGGATAGAAATATACTTAAAATATGATAACGTGCATATAATTAGAACAATTAATCCTTTTATTTACATTAGTAATCATGTAATTTCATGTATAAATAGCATGTTATCAGCGAGTCAGGATGAATCTAGCGAGTTGAGTAGAAAGTCAACTCGAGATACACTTGTTCTTCACCTTATAGGATAAGTCGGACTCGGGGATGAGCAACCTACTTGGTGCATAAGTGGATTCATAACGAGACTCAATGACTTCAAAGAGGAAGGCCAGCGTGAAAGAGAGTAGGGAGCAGCTCGAGGAGATCTAGGATTCAGGGGGACGGGATGAGCAAAAGGGAACCAAAGGATGGCAACGAAGTAAGTGTACTAACTAAGTGCGTGAGTTAGTTAGATCAAAAGATTGTGTTAGAACTTTGATCTAATTATCTCGGCCAGCTAGTAGTTGCTACTGGGGGATTAACAAGGTGAGGAGTGACTATGGGAGGACTGTCTCCTCTTAGGACTGGCATGGGGGGTTTGGATACCCAGTCCAGTATAAAAAAATCAAGCGTACAAGTGACGTGAGAAATTCGAGTGGATAATCAATGAATTCAAAAAGGATTGGAAAATGTAAATATTGAAAAGAAACTAATTCACCCCCCCCCCCCCTCTTAGTAATTTCAACTCTCTTGTGTAAGGTCTGTACCTTACTATATAAGGAGTATACTTAATCTCTCTTTGAGTTTCCACAACACACATTTTTGTGTCTCTTCACTTTTAGTCTTCTTATCCTCTGTCTCATTCTAGAGGCATTTGTAATAATTATTTGATTTTGAAGCCAAACATAGATATTATCATGAATCTCATAGTATCCATGTTCGAGCTTGACCTAGTTGATGTTAGTTGAATATAATATTGACAATTTACATTTCTGGTTTGTTGATGTTTAAGAAATAGTGTAGCAATTGATTTTCGAGCCTGATGGATATTTTATCAAAAAAGATGCAAGAAACATATGTCCTTGAAAGGATAGGTACCGAACACATGAGTGATGGACTCATGAGGACATCAGAACCTAACATCTAAAGAATAAGCTATATGCTTGATTACTTTTAGGAATTCCTTCACATTATCAATATCATCATCAACGTTCTCTCAAAAATCTCTCAAGCACTCACTACCTTTCTTCAACGTTCTATCAACAAGCTCTCTCTCTCTCTCTTGTTAGCAATAATCTCCCATATTCTTCAAGCCATGATTAGAACACCCACTCATCTTCATCAAGATCAATTATAACATGCAAATTATACACAAAGATATATGACTATTAATGCAAAATTAAGGCATAAAACAATCCTTTCTAATTCATATTATCATATTTTTTTAGTGTTTATCTATCATTCTACGAAAAAGAAGTTATAATCTCAATATACATTAATTTGGGGTTAATTATGATAAATTAAGAAGAATATTTTTAAAGATTAGATGAGCCCATATTTACATGAGATTATAATGAGTTTTTAATGCTAAATAATAACAAAAATCACTATATATACGCTCATTTATTTTACTAAGTTTAATATTCTAAAATAAATGAGTGTATTTTTGAAATAAAAATGCATTCTCTAGTTATTTATTAAATTTGACATTTTAGAATGATAGATAATTTAATTTCTGATCCAATGAAACAAATTTGGATTAATTTGGAGTTGTATGTTAAAAGAAATTAAGTTTCTAATTTTTGGGGACTTTTTTGGATTTTTTTGAATTTTTATATATTTAATTTGATTTATTTTGAATTAAATTCATTTAAATTATTTATTTTATCACGTACTGACATGGCAGATGATGTGGTGCGGTGGAAAAAGCGGGGTCACGTGGCGATATATGAGACCGTCGCGTGTCACACAAGTGTACTTGTGCGCGCGTGTGTGAGTGTGCATGTGTGTGCATGTGTGCACGTGTGTGTGCATGCATATGTGTGTAGTTAAGGAGAAAGCACCTTACTAAATTTTTTCTATCTCCTTAATCATGCACTACTTATATATGGACGAAAACGCATCCAGATCAAACGAATGGCATTTCAGGCGTTAATTCTAAAGCGCGCGACATGGCGAGATCTCGACAGTCAATCTACAATCGGATAGATGTGACTTAATCATAAGATTTCGAAGCCTGGCATTTCATCTCAGCCGTTAATCGAAGAATTAAAGCATGATCCAACGGTTACGCCCAATTTTCCCTATATATTGTTATGTTTTTCGATATTATAAATCATTCTTGGGTTCTTCGAGTAATTGAACTGTCTAGACACCAAAATCCTTGAATCTCTTGCTTCTAATCGCTTCTAGATTAATTTCCGCATACACGGAGTGTTTGAAAATGAGATTACGTTGAGAGAATGGGGATAAATTGACTCTTGAATGCCAACGATCATTTTTGAATTCGCGAATGAAAAGCTTTTGATCTGGCAAGGAATTGGATCAATTCGAGCACTATTGGGTTAGAAATCAAGTTTTTGTCTTAATCTTTCTTCCTATAACATTAGATTTCAATTTTGAATCATAGATTTAGTCAATTTCCATGTTTAATTTTGGTTTTTTGTAAACTTTTGTTCAGAAATTTCTATCTTCTTTAGTTGATGATTTATCCGCCAATCTTGATCCAAATTTTGTTTTTTTATTCTCTGGATTCACCTTCAAGTTTTCTATTCAAATATTTGAATGTCCCCAATTTCTCTCCACATTTTATTCTTCAATTTCATTAAATTTCAAATAATATCTTGAAAATACCCTAATTCTCCGTGGATTCGACCCATATTCACCTCTAAACTATCTAATTCATGATTAGTCTCTTAAATTGGTGAGTTTGGTTTTTTTTTACGTGTATCCGTGTGTATTCAACGACCATGCAGATTCACTTTGTTAATCAACACTCTCACCCTCTAAGCTTTTTGTGACGATCAAGCACCTCCAATCGAATCATGTTTTTTATTTCCTTAGTTCTCCAAAAGATCGATTAAAAAAGGAATTTTCTTGAAACTGATTTTTGATCTGATTTTTTGCATTTTAATTTTCTAATTTGATCTTTTCTATTTTCCTTTTTTGACATTTTATTCCATAGTCTATTTTTTTTCAGATTTTTTTTCATTTTTGGTTTTGATTTCATTCTTCAAATTTTTATGCTTTTTAGGTTATATTTTTCTTTTTTATTCTGATTTTCAGATTTTCTGAATCTTAATTTTCTGATGTTATGAATTTTATTTTTGATTTTAGTAAAATTCTGACTTTTTATTTTTCTGAAACTTTTTTTCTGATTTTCTGAATTCTATAGTTGATTTTCTAATTTGAGTTATTCGATTTTCTATAGTTTATCATTTTTTATGCTTTTTCGGGTATATTTTCATTTTTTATTCTGATTTTTAGATTTTCTATATCTTAATTTTCTGATGTTATGAATTTTATTTTTGATATTAGTAAAATTCTGACTTTTTATTTTTTTCTGAAAATTTTTCTTGATTTTCTGAATTCTATAGTTAATTTTCTAATTTGAGGGGTAAGATGGTAAATATGGGTCGAATCGACAGGGAAGTAGGGAAAATTCTGATGATCTCTTCGAATTTGATGAAATCGGACGATGAATCAATGATAGAAATTGGGGATTTTGATATTTTAAGAAAGAGAACTCAAAGACGATTCCACGGAATCAAAAATCAATGAATTTGACTTTGATTTTGTGGAGGAATCAAAGATTGAACAGAGGGTTATTTTTCAAAAATGTAAATCACAAAATAACCAAAAATATAAATGAAATTGAACTAAATTATGATTCTAAACCGAAATTAAATGCTAAGTGAGGATAGATTAGCCTGAAACACAATCCCTAACCCACA